>JAFFSR010000347.1:4845000-5155000 GCA_017163975.1 Anastatus disparis
TTTGAAAAAAATCGCTTTTTTCGGTTTTTCGTAAATAACTCAGTGAGATAAAATTGTATTACAAAAATCGAGATTGCATTTAAAACTAGACAGAATTCCGCACACTTTCGTTAAAAGAACGCCCAAAAAGGTTAAAAATTGACGGAGCTATAGTCATTTAAAAGTAGAGGTTCATTTTTAATTTTTGAATTTTCGTTTTTACATCCAAAACTAAAATTGCTGTAGTAAAAAAAAAAAAATTTTTGAGCGTTCTACGAGGTAAATTTCATCTTTATATACATAATAGAACGTATTTTTATTACTTAGAAGAAAAAAAAAAATTCGATCAGTGACGGCCTGCATAAATCTGAATGAAATCAGCCATTTATGTTATGCGTAATGCCCGTTAATACTGAAGACCAAGTGCCTCAGTATGCGGGGCTTTACTCTTTAGGATGGGATAAGGTAATATGTTGCTCGCCACAACTCTTTATTTAATTTATGTAAAGCAATTATACAGCGTAAAGTTATAAACGTACGAGCATGGAAGAATCATCAACGATGTTGGTGATTCTTCGATGCTTGACGTGTTAAGATGCAAAAGCAAGTTAAGTTAAGCTGAGACGAGGCAGAAGAGAGCCTTTTTCTCTGCTGACCCGCTTATATTACTTTGTGTTTCTTTTATATTCAATTTGAAATTAACATGTTTGTTTTATTTAATACTTAAATTCTAAATTGTTTTACACTAAATTAAATATTCTGTATTACTTTTTTAATAATTAATTTTAATTATTTATGTTTAATATTTCTGTAATTAAATACTTAATTTGGTATTCTATAATTTTACATAAATTTTTCTTTTCATCTTTAAGTTTTTGTGGATTTTTGCATATAGAATGGTTTTACGTTACTTATATGGAAGTTCCCCTTTAATTTTTCATTTTCGTCTATTATTTTATTTGTATCATTGTTTATTACATCTTTGACCGTATAAGGTCCTTCGTATACATCAAAGAATTTCGCTATATAATTATCATTTGCATCAGATAATTTTCTACTTTTTTCTAAGAAAGTTCTGTAGAGTCTGTGTAGTTTTGTGTTTCTATGTCATTTCTAATATTAAATTAGATTTTTGTTTTTTACTTATTATCATTATTTAATTTATTTGTGATATTTATATTTTACATTTATGTTTGTCCCCCTCTGAATCGTCATACTAGCTTTTCGTTTAGCTGTGGATGTTCGAGCATTGTCTCAGAATCTTTTTGCTTTACCGAGACTACTGGATTTATGTATTGAATTTTTGATCTTTTGATCATGCTTTTATTCAATAAGTTCTCAGTTTTCGCATCTATTTTACTTGTTAATTTTACACTATTAAGGTTTAGTTTATCTTTTATTGTTATAGTATTCGCTTTTTCATACGTGTTGATTTTGTGCATGTGGCATTTTTTATTACTTTACCAGTTATTGGAATTGTTGGACAATTTTTAAATATCTTCAAATTATTTAAATAAAATTCTTCTGATATACAGGTGACTTCACTCCCTGTATCTATCAGAGCTTTAGATTCTACTCCCTCGATATTTATCGTAATTTCGGGTCATTGAATTGCTTCATTTTGTTTATTATATATTATTGAGCATATATTTATTGATTTATAATCATTTGTTATTTTTTTAAGTTCATTTTCATTAAATTTTAATGTTTATTATTTGTTTAATTTTTTATTTTAGTTGCGTACTTTATTTTTGTTGTGTTATTATTTATCGTATTATTGTTATTATTTTCCGACTTTTGGTACGCAACTATTTCGCGTTTCCCGACGTCGATGGTTCAACTAACGTGCTTACGTCTACTTGCTCGCTATATCTAATTATAGGATTTTTGACTTTTTGATGATTGTTGTGTTGTGTTCCTTGGTGTTGTTTAACGTTTTGTGCCCCCCCTTGTATGTTTGAATCCCCTTGTTTTTTATTGACCGTGTTTGCTGTCTGTGTATGATTTATGTTACGTGTTTGCCATGGTTGTTGTGTATTAGTGTTGTTTGCGTTCGTTTCTTTTTGTCTTGTGTATGTGTTATGTGTATTTTGTGTTTTTTGTGTAGATGTTTGTTTGTGTCGATTTTCTATTTGATCATCATAGTCAAAATCTTCTAAAATTCTGAACAAAGTAGACATATCTTTGGTCGGTTGACCAAGTATCGCGCATCTAACATTTCTGTCGAAATGCTGACCAATTTTAGTGATTAATTCACTTTTTGTGATTGATAATTCTAGTTCTTTTGCAAGACCTAGTATGTACGTCGCATAATCTACACGTGTCATTTTTCCGTTTTCATGGAAAAAACCGTATTCTATTTTTCTTTGTGCTTTTCTTTGTACGTTTATGTTCTAATCACGTTCTCTAAATAGTTTTTCGAACTCTTCAAAATTATTAATATTCGAATCGTTTATATAATACCACGATTGCGCTGTGCCTTGTAACGCTTGTGTTAATATACAATGTAATTCGGTAGCCGATGGTTTAGTAAACGTTTTATATGTGTTTAACTCATTTAAAAATTTAATTGGCCTTTCATTTTCATAACCGTTAAATTTTGGAATTGGCATTTTAATTTTGTGTTGTGTGTTTTGTGTATTATCATTTATATTTTTCATTTGTTCTTTTATATTATTTATTTCTGTTTCATTTTCATTATTTATGCTGTCAATGTCTCTATTTATACGTGTGTTTTGCGCTTCTATAGCTAGTAATTTTTCATTTAAATTTTGTATTTCTGCGTTCAAAGTAGTGTTAGCAATTTTTAAATTTATCTTTTCGGTTTCAACCGTTTTTGTCTTTGTAGTGTTATAAATTTTGTTTCGTATTCTTCCTTTAATTTAGCTATTCCATCTGATAAAGCATTTATTTGATCTTGTGTGTCACTGTTTATTGTTAGCAGTTGTTGTGATGTTTGATAATCTTCTAATGCTTCTAATCTTTTTTCCGCGTTTTCGTTTTGTTCATTTAATTCTTTTAATTCGTCTGTAACTGCGTTTTGGCAATCTCTGTTAGCGTTTTGATTATCCTCCACTGCATTGTCTTGGATTTCTCTCATAATTTGAAACGATCTTCTACCCGCCATTTTTGTTACGTCATGAACGTATCTTTTTATTAACATTGGTAAATCAAAATTCCTCAGTTATTGAACAGTCGCATTATTTTATTATTAAGCGAAATCAAGCAGATCATAAGAAAAGAATCGAAACGTATGTTTCGAAATTTCAACATAAATTTTATGAATCCTAAAAACCATTACGAAACATATTATCGAAATTTAAGAATATTTATAAATAAAAATTCATGTAAAAGATAATAAATCTTATGATCAAACATGAGTATAAAAACCAAATGAAACAAATGATATTCGGGACATTACCCCACGTTTCTTATTGGTAATACGTTTACACTGCCCGTCAAGTTCTATATTTCAAAAGCAATTGCTATTACTAAATATACATATATCGATTATTAAAATATATACGCGCGTAGAAATCAATTGTATTAAAAGTGTTAAAAGATATCAATAAACCTCGAGGATCTATTTACATATCGAGCCTATTCATTTGTCTGCCCATACCCAGCACCAATCTACTTAAGAAGTACTACAAGATAAGAATATATGATTATTTATTAAAATCATTATTTCAAAGTATTAAATTTATCTTTTAATAATATTCAATTGTGAGAGCGATTTCATTCAATTAAATATTGGTGGAGTTTTTCCATCACTAGATTCATATATCTTTATCTTTATAACTACATTTTATAAATAAATTCAATATTTCAAAAGAACATAATTTATATATATTCTATGCAATTAATTAATATAATTAAATAACATATACACTTTTATTTAGTCCTGGTGCAAGCCAGGACTTAATATTTTAGTGAATTTTAATCTTATATTCAAAAAAATTATTATTTTATGTTTTATAAATTTATTTTCAATTTAATTGTTTTAAAGTTTATACAGAGTGTATACTGTATACATTTACTTTTAGATTATAAATTTTAAATATTATATTATTTGATGTGACGATTTTATGCTTCAGAGTTTGAGTATTCTTATTTACTCGTTTATACTCTGGTATGCCTTGTCAATCGTAATCCTTTGTTTACGTTTTAGGTATGTGGAATTTATTGCTTTTAATTTTGATTTTATACTTTCTCTTTTAATTTAATTTTATTAAATGACAAATATTTTAATTTATTGATTTTTTATCTAATTTTACAATGCGTTATATAATCTTTTTAAGTTTATTATTACTTTTATTTGATAATACTTTGGTTATTTCGATAATTTTAATTTATTTCATTTTAGATTGTTTCGCGAAATCTCTAATATTATGATCTACGAGTAGCGTTATTTTTGCTATATACTATTAATATGTTGTTTTGTTAAATTATTTATCATTTAATTGTGAATTATTTTACTTGAGTTTTTTGCATTGTTTTGTGTATTTCATTTTTCATTTATTTTTATTGTTTTATGGTTTTATTGTTACTAATGTGTTTGGTTATTTTTCTGTTTTAAATTTTTATCTTTTATTGTGAATTATTGTTGTTGTTAATACTATTTTCTTTTATTGTTCTGTTTATTTCGTTCTTAACTGATTTCTCGTTTTCGTTTATTAATATGTTAATAAGCTGTGTATTAATTTTTATTTGTTTCAAAGCTTTGGGTAGTTGTTTGTTTAGGTGTTCGAAAATTCTACCTAAATTTTCATTGTTGATTTTACATTCATTTGTTAGATAATCTAATTCTTTGTGTATGTTCTGTACTACGATTTCTCATTTTCTTATTTCGCGTTTTAAACGACGTGTTTGGTGTCTTTGCCTTAAAAATGTTGTTGCTTTGTTATATAATATTTGTTGTTTTTGTGTGTTAATGTTCTCATTTTTATTTTTGACAGAATTTTCAATAAATTCTGTTGTTGTAATTTTGTCTTTCATTTAGCTAAATTCTTTGATTTACAGAGTTAAGTGTATTTAATATCTTGTTTTCTGATTATTTCTTTATATATATTCTTCACAAATATTTTGTTAAATCTTACAAATATTATTATTTCTAACCTTATTTTTTTATTTTTTCTTAATTTATTATTTCATAAATATTTTGTTTTGATTTTGCAAATTTTTCTATTTTGTTTTCTGATTTTTTCTTACTGTATTATTTCAAATATTTTGTTTAATTTTACAAATTTTAATATACTGTTTTTTGATTTTTTCTTACTGTATTATTTCAAATATTTTATTTAATTTTACCAATATTATGATTTTAAAATATTATGGGCAATTAACGCTAAAATAAATCTTTTGTTCGGGCGCCAGTGTGATGTCCTACAAGCTTATGGCTAGTAAGACGCACTTCTATTGACTCTATGGAGTCTTATAATCGCCTTATTCTAGCCTTGAAATTGTAGAACCGTTAACCAGACAGGTCGCTATGCCGTCTGGTGCGGGTTCGAATGTGTCAGTGTGTAAGGTGCGTGTAATTATTTCCAGTATTAGTAAAGGATTATTTATGTTATGGGTAATGCCCGTTAATACTGAAGACCAAGTGCCTCAGTATGCGGGGCTTTACTCTTTAGGATGAGATAAGGTAATATGTTGCTCGCCACAACTCTTTATTTAATTTATGTAAAGCAATTATACAGCGTAAAGTAATAAACGTACGAGCGTGGAAGAATCATCAACGATGTTGGTGATTCTTCGATGCTCGACGTGTTAAGATGCAAAAGCAAGTTAAGTTGAGCTGAGGCGAGGCAGAAGAGAGCCTTTCTCTCTGCTGGCCCGCTTTTATAGGCGCTGGACTCCAGTCCCCTCTTCTCTAATAGCTTGGCACCGCCGGCGTTTGCGTGCGTGGTCCTGCTTTTCTCTTGTGCGCTTAGCCAATATGATGCTCAAGCGCGCTCTCGATGTGTGATGTATACGTATGTATGTCTTTGATTGTGTGTGAATTTCAGGAGCGTATTAACTTTTTGCGCTTATGCTTATATTTCTTTAAATTCTTTTGGATTATATTATTTAAATACTTAATTAGCAACAATATTAATTTCTATTCATATCTTACTTTCAAATTACGTTAAATATCGCATACAAAATATATTATATTTGCTAACTATAGCAATTAAAAGCTTACAATACAACTGGGCGCTCACAATACTATTTGAATGAGCGCTTTTCATCTAAATTTTTTCTTGTGAATTTCTGACGGTAGACTGAGGTTAGTTGTCAGTAGGGGAACGTAGGCAAATCGCAAATAAGTTTACAAATAAAAGCCATGTCGTCACACTGCTCAAACCCAAAATATGCAATACTCTTACGAATATTTTCCGTCATTGATTAATTGAAATTGCTGGTAGATATACTGAAAAGCTAAATTCTAATATTTTAACATGCTCACAGTGAAATTATTAATTTTCAAATGATTTATATTTAATGCTCGATTCAAAGTTTCAAGAAAAACATCGACTAAACTATAGTTTAGAACTGCAATTATAATTCACATACGCACTGTACATTTTTCAAATATTTTTAAAAAACTATAAAAAAAAATATTAATTATATTTTTGGCTATTATTGAGTTAAGTTTTGAATTTGTATAAAAAAGATTATTATGATATGCAATTCCCATATTGAATATAATAATTAGCATATACTACTCTGCCGTCCAAAGTAAGAAAACCTTAACTCCAATGGGATTGCAATGTAGTTAACCACTTTTACACTTTGGACGGCAGTACTATAAGTTTTTATATATACTACACTGAAAAAAGGTTGGTACTCTACTAGCGCCGCGTGTCGGTAAACAACAGCGCTCGAGTTTTGAATGTATGTTTTCCTTATTCCGTGCAGCATACGTCCTAATCCGTGCAACACACGTCCTAAACCGTTGTCCTAAATCGAAGGACGAGGCTTATACTCAACGTTTGCGTTACATATGAGCTAAAGTTGCGCGAGTGCTTTCCAAAAGCGGACAGCATACGTTCTAAATGGAAAGCGCACATGGCAGCCCGCCGTTAGAGCATTATATATCCGCAAGAGGGCATCTTTTGCGCCAACCTTTTTTCAGTGTATGATTATGTTAAATATTTAGTTAAATGTTTAACTATTTTAATTATCGTTACTGTTTTTTATATTGATCAAATTAAACTTTTTATATTCACAATATATTATGATGTACAAATATAATAAAAATAATAAATTTTGTTAAAACCAATAAGAGATGCTTATTTTTCAACGTCATAATTTTGATTATTGATTAATAGTTTATTTGCCGACTTAAAAATTTGTTACTTTTCAAGTAATTGACCCTTGTAGTATATGCATGATATATGATACTTATTGTACTTTATGAAATGGTAAAGAATTCTTTATGTTTTTAACCTATGATTTGACAATATTATAAAGATTTGTAATTGTCATTAGTAATAATCGATTTACCATATTTTTTTTAGAATATTAAAGATTTTTGTTAATTACGAAAATCTTTATTTCCCATTTTTTTATAACATGATAAGATATAGCTTTATGAATTTTGTTTATAAATTATTTTGCATAACTTTCGCTAAATAAGTTACAAATATATTTAAGAAGCCTTCACTTAACTCAGGACTCGCACTCATCTACTTCATGAGTTACAAATTTGTATTGGGTAAATATATATTTTTTATAAAATTTTTTTATCAAAGCATGAAAAAATTTTAATAAGTTAATTGTTTTTATAATTATTATCATTATATGCTTATTATTCAATCGATTCTTGCATCCTTCTGAGTAGCTTAGTAAGTTCCAAATGTATTTAGGGGGCCTTTTCTTTACCCAGAACTACCATTATTCTACTTCATGAGTTAATAATTTGTTGTGCGTATACACATTTGTTTAATATAAAATATATTTTTAAGCAAAGCATGACGGAAAATTGTTCATTCTATGAAAAGCAAGACTCTCACTAAACCAAAAGAAGTATTAACTTCTGTCGGCCAGTCCCCACTACTGCTACACCTGGTTTTTTCTCTTTTAAGAGCAGGCCGGAGCAGATTTGATACCGACCGAGAACCGAAAATCCGTTGTATAATTTTCTCTTACTATACGTAATGGAATGCATTAAAACTTTAAATACATTCACGAAATTAATTTTTTTATTGCGCTCGACTAAAATAATTGGAGAAAATTTTTAAAAATTAAAAATTTTATACTACAGCTGTTTATTAAACTCTAAGTACGGTTACTTACTTTGCGTTTAAAGTGTGGTGAATTTGGTGAAAAAAACACTTATTATACAATCATGTATGTATAAAAAATTGAGCTCGATGAAAAATTCTTTTGAAAACAGTATAATTACTTTATTTATGATAAAATAAGATTTTCACTTCTCGGTCGGTAATTAAAACTGCTCCGGCCTACTCACCATTGATAAAAATATCTTCTAATATGTACATGAAGATAAAATTTACCTCGTAGAACGCCCGAAAGAATGTTTTTTCCTCTCTACAGCCTATTTAGTGTTCAGTGTGAAAATGAAAATTAAGGAATTGAAAATAAATCTCAATTTTTAAATTATTGTAGCTTCGTCAATTTTTTACCTTCTTGGACGTCATTTTAATGAAAATTTGCGGAATTCAGTCTAGTTTTAAATACCGTTCCGATTCTCGTGATACGAGTTGATCCCTCTAAGTTATTCATTTTCCTAAAAATGCGCATAAACGCGATTTTCCTAAAAATTATATTTTGTTAAAAATTTTTATGTGTTTATACGTCAAAAATACAAACTTTTACAAACAAGATAGATGAAAATATGCGATTTTGCCTTATTTTTTTACACAAATTTTTAAAAGTTTTTTTTATATTTTCTATAATGGGATTGACTCATTAGATTGGCTGCTTCCATTTAATTTTAGGTTTTTCACAATTCTGACTTTGAAGTGGCTTTAAGACTCCATTAGTTCAAACAAAACCCAATTGTAAATTCAGTGATCATGAAACATGAAGATATAAAGGACCAGCGAAATAGAAAAATATTGAAGCCATGCTTCTTATGTGAGGTTGAGCTGACATAATTTCACCTTCGAGCATACACAGAGAGACCGGAGTACCATAAAACCATATACTAAAATCAAAAAGTCAGTCAAATTATTGTACTAGTAGTGTTTTAGACGGTCTCAGTATGTATATTACGTCTACTTATCTGAGTATCTTTAAAACAAGAGATAGGTAGTATATTTACAAATACCAACAGTTTTTTACAACATACTATAGTACCGGTTTTTTGTATACTATCTCAAGTAGCCTAAAAACGCGCAAAATAGTCGCAGTTATTCCTGTTTTGTGATTTAAAACTTATTTCAAATGAACTTTTAATATGAGTGATTTTGTGAGTAAAATTTCAAAAGATTGGGAGTTAAGCCAATTGAGCAGTTTATTTAAGTGTAAGTATCTATATATTATTGCATTAATTTTATTTCTTGCAGTAGAAAAAGAGGTTATGTTAGAATAGAGAAAAAAATTACATTTAATCACAACTGATCTAATAGTAATCTAGTTTCTAAAATTTTGTATACATTGCATACATTGCTACGAGATATATTTTGTAAAATTTGATTACTTATATATATGCCAAACATGTAGATAGACTAAGAAACAAAATTCACTTTTATATTCCGTTATTTATATTAAATGTATTTTTATATAAATAAAAAATTGAATTCTATTGTTTGTAACAAAAATAAAATTTTTTAAATTTAAATATCCAAAACAATGCAATTATTTTAGGGCTCGCGCGCTGATTAATGTTCGCATAAATTTCGATATGAAAAAATAAAAATTTCTATTTATGTTCATAAGATAATTTAAAACTGTGTACAGTAATACAAAAATGTCTAAACATAAGTTGTTAAACAAATTGAAATATTTTTGCCATTCTACATTATTTGATTCATAAAAATTTAAATATCTTATGTTTGAAAATGCTATTAATTAAAAATTCTTTAACTTTTATAATGTTTCAAATACTCATATTGAATTCGCCATCTTGAATTTGAAAAATCTGATGGTGAATTTCTTATCAGCGATCCGGAAAAACTCTGATATAAATATTAGTGTGAAATTAACAAAATTTTTTCAATTTTAGGTAACCATATATCGCATTAATTATCTTTATTTAAAAAGTCCTAGATTAGAGCCAAGCAACACCAGAAATGTCGAGATATCATAAATATATTGAAAACTTTTTATTCTGAGCATAACATTAGATTGCTTATTTGAAAAATCTTTTATTGGATTTGTACACAAAAACATAAATTAAATTCATTTTTCGTCATTTTTTATAAACAATTTTAATGTTTTAAAATCATGTTAATAATTAAGTAATATTTTACCACAGACGTTAGAAAACTTCAAATCATGCATTGAGTTTCGCATCATGATTATTTGGTTTTTTTTTTCATATAAGTTATTTATGCATATATATATATAATGATAACTAAAATTTTATTACAAATATAATTTAAATTAACAATATTAGATTCTATATGATTATTGAACTAAGAAACAAAAATTTTATTTCATAAAATTATAATTCAGATGATGAAAAAAGAAAGTAATATTGCTTGTTTACTACAGTTATGTCATTAAGTAATAAGTAACGATGATGAAAAATTAGTTCAATAATTTAAAATTGTCTTATGTTTGTGGTAAAATATACGATGCTGCCATTTGAGGTTAATATTCGGAAAAACATCCTTTCCGCCAAGTGCATATAGTCGCAAAAATAAAAATACTTATAGTAGTATCTGAATTGCTTGTACTAGTTTGGTAAAATCCCGAGCTTAGGTGTATAAAAATTAGTACTAATGTAAGTTGCTTAAATATCACTACTAGTATCTGTTTAAATCAGCCTACCTCATGTCTTCTTGATGACTGAGTATAGAAATTTACCGTACCACACTGAGTAGGTGTTTTTATGGTACTCCGGTCTCTCCGTCTATACTACTGGAGGAAGTCTCCAAATGACAGCATGCGTTATAAGGCAAAAAAGAGAAGGCTGCTATTGAGGTACGTGCTATCCCTCTCTTATCTCATTTGATTAGCTGCTTCCGTTTTTTGCGAATAGAAGTAGATAATCAAAGGAGGCGAAAGAGATATAGTATGTATCTTTATAGCAGTATTCTCTCCCTTTACTTCGTCACACTCTTAAAAGCTGAAAGGCTTCCTCTAGTAGTACATGCTCGAAGGGTTTCATTTATGAAAACCGACTTGATTTTATGAAAGGAAAATGACTCTCCACTCTACCCCTCTTTCTCTCTCTTTTTCTCTTATTTCTTTTATATTCCCACCCCATTTATAAATGTGTGCATGTATACTGGTCACAACACGCACACTTATATTCTTTACTCTATGCCTCCTTTTTTAAGCCTCACTCTGTTTAGGAAAATTAGTAATTCTAATTAAAAAAATATTATTTTTACAAGTGCTACACTCTCTACTATCTATACATATAGTGGAAGCATAGCTTCCTTCGGCCAGTCCTCACGACTAACACTTCGGTTTTTATTATTTCAAAATTTAATTTTTATTTCGACTTTTTATGACAAAAAATTACTATTACTACTATTATATTAAAGTGAAGAATAGAGACTTTTTTTTTCTTACGAGAATATGTTTTGCATATATAGTTTATTCTGATTTAAAAAAATTTTTAGATAAATATTTTCACTTCTGCACTTATTTTTGTAATTAATTAGAACCATTTCGAGTAATCATCAACTAAATCTTTTATTAAGAGCACATCAAGGCTCGATTATATAGTAATTATTTTTAATTATATTTTCTTGTATCATTTGATTTATTCAGATTGTTTTCTTCATTATAACAGATCCTGCTATGGACGTTACTTTTGATGATAATTTCAGTTCTTTTTTGCTTAGCACTAATATTAATATCCGCGTTCCTTTAATTACCTAGCGCTTACAATAGCAGTCATGTTATTTTTATTATGCAACGTTTACAATAAAAGTCGCGTTTTATCAGCAACACCGTGCTCACACTGGCGGTCGAGTTCCTTTAAATACACAGCGTTCAAAATAGCAAACGTGAATACTTAATTACACAGCACTTACAATAGCAGCCACGTATTTTTTACTACACAGCACTTAAAATAGCAGCCGCGAATTTTTAACTACACAGCGCTCAAAATAGCAGCTGTGAATTCTTAATTGCACGGCGCTTACAATAGCAGCCACGTTTTTTTAACCATACAGCGCTCAAAATAGCAGCTACGAATTTGTAACCACACAGCGCTCAAAATAGCAACCGTGAATTCGTTATTACACAACGCTTACAATAGTTATTAGTTTTTAACTGCACAGCATTTACAATAGCAACCGCGTTTTTTTAACCACACAGCGCTCAATATAGCTGCCGCAAATTTTTAATTACATAACGCTTACAATAGTTTTTGCGTTTTTCATCTTTAGCTCTTAAAATAGTAGCTGCGTTTATTAAACCAGATAGTGCTCTGGAAAGCAGTCGCGAATTTCTAATTACAAAGCGCTTACAATAGTTGTTACGTTTTTTATCTTTAGCTCGTAAAATAGCAGCCGCTTTTGTCAAACCAGATAGTGCGGTGAAAAGCAGTCGCGAATTTCTAATTACACAGCACTTATAGTAGTTTTGGCGTTCTTTCCCATTACAGCACTTACAATAGCAGCCATGTTTTTTTAAAATATACAGCATTTAAAAAAGCAATCGCGTTTTTTCAACAGCACAGAACTAACAATAACAGCTGTGATTTTTAACCGCACATCGCTAAAAACTACTTCATAATTTTTAATTTTTTTATATCTGTTATTTTAGAATTTCAAATATGTTTGATTTTATTTTCTTCTTCGTTATATTTAATTATCCTATTGTGGTTTTTATAATATTTCTTTGTAAACGATGTTTTTAGTATAGACCATTTCATCTTTAACTTTCTTTGATTTTTCTGTTAATAATATTTTCAATTCTTTTTTATTAATCGTTCTTGAAAGTGTCACGTATAACTGCTCATGACTGAGAATTGGTGTTGGTAAATACACTCCTGCTTTTTTAAATGATTGTCCTTGCGACTTATTAATAGTCATTGCATGAGTAAGTTTTATAGGAAATTGTTAAGAGCCGCGGTGGCTCAGGGGCTAGAGCATCCGACTCTCACGCAGAGGGCCGGGGTTCGAATCCCGGTGAGGTCGGAATTTTTCCTCCATTTTTTAATTTAAATATTGAAAGTGGAGGATGTCCCGAGCTCACTGACACCGCGGTGGACCACCCCCGAGAGACTTTTTTCGGTTTTAACAAAAACCGACGAAAAGTCACTCGAGGGCCGGTAAGGCAGAACGCGACTGTTCCACTATTAAGTTGAGCCGGACCGTTCTGCCGGGTAGGTGTTGAGCTCCCGATGCGCTAAAAAGGATGGGTTGAGCGATGCTCTCCGCCTAAGTAGGCCTGCACGATCGAGCACCACCTACCGAAGTTAGGGAAAAATGAGGTATGGTTTCGAACGCGAAAACACCGGAACACAAAGGTGGTCGAGGTGTCACTTACTAGGCCAAATAGGCTGTAGGTGGTTAAACCCCAAAGATAGATATAGGAAATTGTTTTCTGGTCATCTGGAATGGTAGTTCATCATTTGTTGATAAGGTCATACGTGGTAAAAATATAGTGCTCTCTTTTTTACTCCCTATTAATATTTGTACAAGAATAGTAAATTGTTTTAATGTCGTTATTACTAATCGGGTTCCGTTAAAAAGTCCTTCATTCAAATTAACATTTCTTATAAGCATTACTGTAGCTCTTTTTTTTAATTGTAATCTATGTGGAGGTAAACCGTTGAGCGTTGAAGAATTTAAAAATTCTATTTGCAAAATTTCTTCTAAATTTCCGTCATTTGCTTCTTTTGCGGAGTCAATGCTCAAGTACTCTATTACTGGTTCATTTATTTTTGATAAAATTTTTCAATTAATTTCTGTAACATCTACGTTTTTCGGTGCTAATATAATATTTTTGTAATAGTCACAATTTTCAATATTTATATTATGCCCGTCAAATTTATCAATTAGATTGCCATTTGACAATACTTCTTTTGGAATTTGTATAACTTTATTTCCGTTTTAATATTTTGAACAAAAATAACCATCCCCTATATTTAGTAACAAATTTTTAAATTTATCATCTGATTCCGATGAACGTTTGTTTTCTTTTACAGACATACATTGAAAATGTTCCGATAAATAGCTTTTTAGACACGATTTTCTACTATCTGTGATCTATTTCCATGTTTTACTATATTTAATGTTTGTCTAAAATCACCTGATATGATAAATGTTTTTCCTCCAAACGGATAATTATTATCATATACATCTTTAAACATGCGATCGACGGCTTCAAAAGCATATTTTGATGTTATTGTGATTTCATCCAAGATAACAATTGATGCACTTTTCATTTTTTTGCCTATCTTGCACTAATATTATATATTGTGTCTTCAGATATGTTGAACGGCAATTCAATTGCTGTATGCACTGTCACACCGTCTTGTAATGAATTAGCCGCTATACCTGTCCATGATACAACTGAATAGTTGATTTCATGAATTTTTAGATAAGTTATAATTGTATTTAATAAGAAGCTTTACCACTGCTACCTCGACCGTCTATATGTATACACTTTTCAGTGCAGTTTGTATTCAATAAATTTATTAATGTATTAAAAATAGCCATTTGTTAGAGTATCAATGATCAACCCAATATTATTAACATTATTTAGTGTACTATATCCAATTTCGTTATTTTCAATATAGTATTCTGAAGTAGGTGAATTAAGATGGATCATCCGCTAGCTATAGTTTGTTGTTCATAAAAATTAAAAGTTAAAAAAATTCTTTAATATTTTAAAAATAATTAATTTATAGCAAGAAAAAAACCCCCGTAAATTTTCAAGTAGCCTTAACGATTAATTTTTTTATATGTTCTCACTCAAAGTTTGCGTGTTTTATATCTTATAGTAGTAAAAAGATAAACTTTAAGTGAGCATAAATAATAAATTCAGTCGTTAAGGCTAGCTGAAAATTTACGGGGATTTTTTTCTTGGTATAAATTAATTATTTTCAAAATATTGAAGAATTCTTTTAACTTTTAATTTTTATGAACAACAAACTATAGCTAGCGGATGATCCACCTTAAAGTCAATGAGAATCCATTATTAGTTAAAATATCATTAATTATCTTTAATGCATATTCTTCATCTTTTTGTTTATTCATTTTTAGAAGATAAAAATAGATTTCATAGTTTTCATATGATTCTCGAACATTAATTGGATTGTGAAATATACAAATGCAACCAAATAATTGACAAGGAGCTTTTAGAAATCGAGTTTTGCATGATTCTTCTAAACATTTATCCCATTCATCATCGATTTCAATTAAATTTCTTGCTGTTTCTGCTTTGAAGAATGTTAGGTATCTAATTCCATTAAAAGTTTTTAAGTTTTCAAAAGATGTTGCAGCTTTCACGTGAAGCAGAAGTAATCTTAAAAAGAATCTTACTCTTTGTTTTGGATAAACTAAGTACATTTTGGTAAGAATAGGTTTCATAGTCTTTTTTCTTTTCGTCCATGTTTTATGTATTCGATTGAAAACATAATGTTGCGGTATATCAGAATAAAAGTAATTATGTGCCCCTGGGTCACTTTTATTAAGATTAAACCACGCTGTTAGTGTTGTATTTACATTTTTTTATCAATTTCGTATTCGGATTCTTCTTTAAAATACACACATTGTAATTCGGCTTCTTCTTTAAATTCCCACTTGTTATTTATGTATAATATCTCATTTTTATTATTTCTTTGTCGATAAATAGGATAACTATTTGTCATTATTGGATTTTCATTAAATCGTTTCGGGAAATTTTTCAGTTCCAATTTATCAGTACTCATTGTTTCCTTACAAACTTTTTTAATTGTACATTACTACTTTCTTAAACGTCTATTACGTATTTGAATATGCGCTTATATCATCTGTGACAGTTAAATGTTTAGAGCCAGGGGAATTATCGTAGAAAAGGTAACTTAGCTTTCATAAGTGAAATGATGTTTACACGTAAACAAAAATGTATTCTATGATCAACAAAGCAATCTTTTAGCGGAATAAACATGTAATAACAATATTTCCATGTGATAGGAATAGCTTATATTTTCATAAGATTCAAATATAACATTTTTTATTATTATTGTTTTTTATCTATGAAAAAATATACATTCTTTTTTACAATAACAGAGGGTCAAAGAAAATATTTTTTTTTCAACCATTCTGCTGAAATGTATGTACGGATGGAAAAAAATATTTTTTGATCTTTCAGAAGTATTAAATCATCTATCCTGTATCTCTACAACGTTTAAAAGAAATTTTATATATGATTACAGACAGGGGAGATTACTTTTTATACTTTCTAAGGGTCCCTACAAAAGCTATATTGAAATTAGCGATTAAAAAGTCAACGGATCATAAAGTTACAAGCTGAAAGTATATGAAAAATTTGTGGTTAATAATATTTGAACCTTGTATTGATAGTTTATTAAACGATTACATGTGATTACCCGTTAGAATAGAATCACCCATATGGGCGTTATTTATACAAAAATACGTCTTTTTCTGTTTACTCTTTCTTTCTATTGTATTTAGTTTTTTAAATATACAAATTAAAAAAAAAGTCATACTCTTTTACGAAAAGTGTTCTAACTGCGATGTAAATTAGACTTTGCACCGCTCATTTTAAAGGTGAACCAATACTCTTTTGAACTATCTTCGGTTTGTTATTCTACAACCATTGTAACTAGAAATATATCAATGTAAAGATAATAAAAATTCTTTTAACTTTTCTACATTTTTATTATTTGGTTTAATGAATGCGCTTGTGGATTTGTAAGGTAAGTAGAACGGGTTTTCAAAGGGGTTTTTTTATTCAACTTTAAAATTTCGTTGGAATTTTTACTCTACGGCCATTAGTTTTGGAGTTATAACACTTGTGTTAGCAGATTTTCACTTAGGGATGGCAAAACATGTGGAAAGTGTACCTAACTTCTAAAATTTTGCGAAAAAAAAGTATTTTTTTCCCGCTAAATTAGAAACTTATAAAATTGAATGGATTGTGGAAATTTCTATAAAATATTGATATTTCATTGATAAAATATTAATATTTTATTGATATTAAACTATTTATTGAATAAATTAATAAAAATATTTAGAAAAGTATCAAATTTCAATAGAAATTGATATATTATCAAATTTATAAGATTCTAACTCTTCATATTTTTACATCTAGAAACATTGCCTGAAATTTGAGCAAAATCGGCGATCTTAAGGAGAAATACTCTTCTTGTAAGCCAGAATTCAAAGACAAATAAATGAAAAGGTTTCGTTATTTAGATTGCTGTTTAATATTTTAAAATTAAAAAAAAAACAGAGTTTCTCGCATCATATATGAGTAAATACCTGGAAACATTAAGATGCTGATTCATGAGTGAAATTTAAAGTAAGCAACCAAAAATGCTATATAGTTTTTTCTATTTATGCCTAAAAAATTTTCTAATATTTACAGAACAATCGACGATTAAGACTCGGATACTATTACTTATGGAATACTATTCACAAGAATTCCTATTCAGATAATTTCTGGATATTTTTGATTTCAATAAATTAAGAAACAAAAAACTTGAATTTAAGTTTAAAAAATTTTGCAATATCAAGATCGATTTAAAGATCAGATGCAACTGCAACTTATATTCAAAAGAAGTATTTTTCTATATGAAAGTAAGATTTTTTTCTAATATTAAAGAAATACTTTTCTTAAAATCTACTTACGTATATTGCGCCGCTCATGTAAAACATTCTTTTCGTAGGCAAGACTATCAGCTAGAAGAAATGCATTTTCTTCAAGACCTATAAGAAGTGATGTTGCAACAAGCATTTGCTCTTCATGACTAAGATCATTCCATGAAGCAGACTGCGCTTTGTCAAGAAGATTACTTCCTGTAGTAACTGCACCTTGAAGAAGTTCAGCAACACTCGCTTCTCTCTGTCTTGGATCTTGATACATACCGATATCTTTAGCCATTCTCTCAGCCATATTCTTGAGTATTTTGGTCGTAATGAGCATATCGCCACCGTAGAGTTCACGACTGTTGTTCGTTACCTGGCTAAGATCGCTACTGATTCCGAGAACAAGTTCACCTTCCTGGACACGTTTCTCCAGTGATGATAACCAGACACTCCGACACTCGCTGAGATCTGGTGTACCTCGTTGCCATTTAGCGGAGTTGACTTTGACATCAGATTTGACAGAAACACACTGCCAACGAGCTAGACCATGTGCCCCAGCTGGACAACTCTGTACGGCTACCGCACCTAACTGCGTTGTGTTCCAATTAAGTTTCCGAGCATGTTCACCTGGGCAAACTGAGCCTTCTGTCCCTATCTCTACAAAAATAAACAAACTACGTTAATATAAGTCTTACTTGGTACTATTATAAAATTAAATTTTTATGCAATCAATTTAACAAAGTTTTATAAAATTTTTAAATTCCTACTCTCAAAATAATTTTTTTTATTCATTACTTTTTTGTGTTTTTAGACGTTTTACAATAATTTATTTTATTGATACCCTTCTGCCAAATCCCACGTTAGATCTCATGTTAAAATTTCATGCAAACAAGTTCAAGAAAATTTTAAGTCCGATAGCTCCTGGAAATTTATAAGTCACTACAATAAAAAATAATTTTTCGAACTTCATTTATTTTATTTCTAGGCAATCTAGTTCATTAAAAATTAATAACTTGACCATTTTAATTTTTTACTATACGTAGTAAAAACAAAGACAGACAATCATTAAAAATTTTAAAACGTTTAGTAGAAAAAAAATCATAATTTTGTGATTTTTTATTATTGTGGATTGATTTAGCTTCACAAAATATACATTTCATCAAATTCTATTTTTGACTTTTTGTAGAAAAGACAAAATTAAATTGTTTTTAAAAATTTCTAAGTTTCGAGTAGAAATAACTGTTTACAGCAGCCAATTATTTTCACATCTATGGACATTCTATAACAATCTAACTTGTAAGAAAATAACGTTGTACTACTTGTAAAAAATCTCAGCTTAGATGATAAACCAAAAAAGTAAATAAGTTCGTCTTTCATATCCGACACAGGCAAAGGAGTTTGCCCGACTAGCCTGAGAGAGATGCTGTAGAATAAATAGGGCGCAAAAAGCACGGGAATTGTGCACAATGTATAGCTTCATCTCTTAGACTCATCTCAAAAATGAAAGTTAGTCCGGTTAGTCTAAGATAAGAGAGATGCTGTAAAACAAAAAAGAGCGCGAAAAAGTACGGGAAGCGCGCCGCTTCCCGCGGTTTTTTATTTTTAGCGTCTCTTTCCTCAGGCTAAGTGTACAAGTTTTCATGCTCAAGTCAGGTCTAAAAGACGAAGCTGTACATTGCGCACAGTTCCCGTACTTTTCCATGCCCTTTTTGTTTTTCGGTGTCTCCCTTCTCTCAGGCGAGTCAGACAAACTCCCTTGCCTGTGTCGGTTATAAGAAACGAACTTACCTACATTTTTGGTACAATATCTAGGCTGATATTTTGTACAAGTGGTAAATAGTACATTATGTACCAAGGGCGCGGAATAAAGGATTTTGGACCAAGTGTGCACCAAATTCACACGAAGGATACAAATTCCCGTCGCAGCCGTGATGCATATACTATTTTTTAATCCGAGGGACGATAAATACGTATTTATAGCTCACTTTTGCGAGCGCTTATTTATATAGTAGATTCTGGCCTGCTTTTCGCGGTCCAGAATTCACTATTTCGCGCTAGCAAAAGTATGCCGAAAATACGTATTTCACGCTCGAAGAGTTATAAACTTTATTTTCTTACAAATAAGATTGTTATAGAATGTACATAGATGTAAAAATAATTGGCTTCTACAAACAGTTCTTTCTACTTAAGACTTAGGAATTTAAAAAAATAATTTGTAACTTCCCTTTCCTACTAACCGATGTGCAGACTCTTTGTATTGTTTTATTATTTTTGTTAAAAGTCGTTTATAGCTAGCGCGCCTCAACTAGCTTAAGCAGACCTTTTTGATGAAAAGATATTAGTAATTTTTTGGTATTAAATGAAAGGCCCGTTATTGTTGTGGACCATGTGCCTTAACATTCGGGGCTTAACATGGGTTAATAGGAAAAGGATGGCTTGCTTGGATAAGCTCTTTATTTCAAATCTATACAAAAAACTATTATAAAAGATGTGCATTAAACACGTGTATAAAAAATGCCTTGCTCAAAACAATGTAATGGACAAGCGCCAGCAGCTGTTCCAAGCAAGGTATACTACTGCACGGTAGAAGAGCTGATCCACGAATGCCGAGCCTTGCGAGCTCTGCGCACTGCTTGCTTTAACTCTCTTTGGTATCTCTCCCACTCCTTTACTTTGGTAGAAGTTAGGGACAGATCCCTGTGCAATCACACATGCGAGAGTATGTGTATGTACACGGAAAGAAGTGTGCAGCGTCTATGACTCTGTCCACGGTATGAAAGCCAACGCGTAAAGCAGCCGACGCACGCTACTGTGACTGGTACGCCACCGTGTAAGACAAGGACTACCACTCTGCGCGCAGAGTAATTCACGTTGCCTTACACCGATTTTTCGATTCAAGCTAAGACCGTGTATCAACAGTATTTCATGCGTCTAAGCACAAAACGCAATATTTAAATGAACTTTTTACATCTTTCTAAGCATTTAATCAAAAATCTGATATATAAATTTTGTAGATTGATATCTAAACTTTCAGAATCGGTGTTAAGAGTAGGCCGAAGCAGTTTTGATTACCGACCGAAAAGTAAAAATGTTATTTTATCATAAATAAAATAATTATACTGTTTTCAAAAGAAATTGTTATCGAGCGCAATTTTTTATATATACATGATTGTATAATAGATGTGTTTTTCATAAAATTTACCGTATTTTAAAAGAAAAGTAAGTAACCGTGCTTAAGAGTTTGATAAACAGCTGCAATATAAAATTTTTTATTTTTTAAAATTTTTTTCAAATATTTTTGGCGAGCGCAATAGAGAAATAAATTTTGTGACTATATTTAAAATTTTAATGCATTTCATCACGTATAGTAGGAGAAAATTAAACAACGGATTTTTGATTCTCTGTCAATATAGAATCTACTCCGGCCTGCTCTTAACAACTTTAAAAGTTTTAAAGTTGTTAAGAGTTTTACTTGTTTAAAACTATTAATTCTTACTATGAAAAAACTATTAGTCCTGCAGGATTATGCTTACGTATGCTTATTGTGCACATTAAGTCCAGTCAAAATAGTTCATTTTCATCGATTTTTTTGCAAAACGTGCTACAGGTCTGTTTTTTGCAGAAATATATTGTAGATAATATGTATAATAAGAATAGTTGTTAGTCAAAGTAAAAGCTATGTTACTCTTTTCATTTTTACGATCGAAAACTTTTAAAAAATCAAAATTAAAGGTCTTGAAAAGACCTTTCTTTTACACTTCATAAAATTTATAAATATCAAAAGTTGGCTGAAATATATGAATTTATTTATAAGGATTAAAATTGTATAATCTTAAAAACGCTAAAAAATAGAATAAAAAAAATTAAAATTTCAAATTTTTATAATCGTTTATAATAAAGGTATCCTACCACTATATGCTCAAGGAGTTTGACATATTTACAATAATTATTGTTGACTTGGCATCAATTTGAATTTTCGGTTTTTTTTTTAATAAACAAATTAATTGTTGCTCTTCTTACGGGCCGAAACAGTTCGGCTTGGAGAAGGATTAAAGATAATGGAAAATCTTTCTATTTCCGAAGTTTCATCGAATTTAGAATGGAATATCTGTTGTTAACTTTAATTTGAAAATTTTAAAATTTTAGAAAATTTAATTCTGAACAACTTTTGTTAAAAAAATTTTCCTCTCAAGTCAAAAGCAGCACAGTTACAGAGGAAAAAAGAAAAAAAGTCGATTTTTCTATTTTAATTTGTTTATAAACATTTTTCCACAACTTTTTGAGATGGCACACATCGATGTTCTTATTATACATATTATCTACAATATATTTCTAGCACGTTTTGTAGAAAAAAATTCTAATTTGACTGGACTAATTGAAAACTATTTATTTCCACAAGGCCACTTCTTAAATCATTAAATTCAAAAAGTTTTAAATTTTTTAAAATTCACCCTTTTCCGTGATTTTTTGCATTTTTCTCAGAACCTAAAAATGCAATCCGGATAATTAAAAATTTATTTCGAAGGTTTTTAAAAAACCTACATTTTATATTCTTTGATTATTATGATAGCTTTTATAGTTCCAGAAATATTCACGGTCAAAGAGAAAGAATGTTATTTGTCAATGTTTAAACACATTGTTTAAACTAAAAAAAAACAAGATCTGTTTTTTTTAGTTTAAGCAATGGGGCTGATTTTGATATTTTTCAGCTTAATTGATCAGACTACTAATGTATATACGTAATTCTCATCTAGGATTGATAAAATACTTATAGAAAACATACGTGCACCGAAAAAAAATCTACGACAGTCAAATAAATTTTTACTTTGTCCTAAGCAGATATTTATTTGATTGAAAAAATATTGATTAAAATTAAGTAAATATTTATTGAAAGAAAATTTTTAAATATTTATATTAATCAAATTAATATTTGCTTGGAACTATTTAAGTAAACATTTATTTGATTTCAATTTATTTTTTTTTTCAGCGTACTAAAACTTAGAGTGCTTAATTGATATTTATGACGTATTCATTGCGATATATTACCATTAATTAATTTTTTTATAAGAAATCTTGATGAAGAGGTGGAAAGTTTAAATAAATAATAGAGATATATTAAAAACATTTTAACTTTTATTAAAGGAGATTTTTTAGCTTTTATAAAATATATACTATAAAATGTGTCTTGTGACAACAAATAGTGTTTATTTTTTTTCAAACATCAAATATGCTGTTTTTATGGCCAGTAAATTATATTTAATTGTTTTATTCATTACTTTACTTACAGAAACACTGTAAGCAAAATAATGCGTATTGAAACCGACAGTTATCAAAGGCAGGTACTGAAACACAATTTCATCAACTACAAAAATTTTATTAATTTTACCAAACACTGGCAAGAAATTTTTGAAATCAACTACAATAATAGTATTTTTTTTGAATAATTACAATTATTGATTATTATATTAATTCTATATTTAAGTTTTGATAATGAGAAAAGTTAATTCACAGATTCATCAAATAACATTGAATCATGAGAAATTGAATTTTCTTCGTATTTCGCAAAATTTAAACTCATGACGCTTAATAAATATCTTTTGCTTACAGTTTTCAAAATTTGTCGATTAGGACAACAATTAAGAATAATTAAATCTAAATTAACAGTATTTGCATGATCGATTAAACTACTATTCATGCAAATATTAGTCTTATCAGATACATTATCAGTTGTTACTACTGTTGCATTGCTCAATAGAGTATTAGTTATAAAACTTAATGGCAATCTTGAAGAACTAGAATATTTTTTAAAAGTACTAAAATATTTGTGAATTTATTTTTTACTTCACGAGACGTCGGTATGATTTCATCACTGGTCAAATTTGAAAATTTTTCTTTCTCTATTCCAGCAACTATAAGAGTGTGATAAATATAATTTTAAACTTTAATAAAGTAACATAAAAAATTTCTAATACAAATAATTGCTAATAATATTCACTACCAAATATACTTCTACTAAAGTAGCATATTGATAAAAACCTAAAATATGTACACTTTTTTCAATAATAATTATTTCTAAATGTTACTTACTAATGAAAAAGTATGAAAGTTCAAATATTCCCCATTTGGTCAATATTTCTTCGATAAAATTACACATTTAATACATAGAAATATTATGTAATGTGCCAAACAATCGCAAGACGTGCGTCAGCTGCTTTACGCATTGGCTTTCACACTGCGGACAGAGTCATAGACGCTGCGCACTTCTTTCCGTGTACACGCGTGTTTGCATGAGCAACCACTTTAGTCTTTTTGGGTGTTTGCGCGCGTATCTTCAAGTTTCGTGTAGCTTCAGGGCCGTACATACTCAGGCGCTCACATTGCCCCCCAAATTAAAATTTATTTTGCATTTGATATGATTGAATTCTGAAAAAATCTATTTTATTTTCTTTAACGCGACTTAAACGAAGATGCGCGCACAAACACCAAATTACGCACTTATGCACTACCCTGGTTGTGGTGTTGTGGTCTGCCCCTCAGAATAAGATATGATTTTTTAGTTTGTAAACTTTTCAAACTACCTAATCTTTATTTTTATTTTTATAATTGCGAAAGTAATTCATATATTTATTATTTTTTCTTTGAAACTAAACCTTAAAATAAGTATTTACGCTGTACTTTCACCTAAATTTTTAAAGTAATCATTTCTTTTATTGCATCTCGAAAATTTGCTTGACATGAAAATCCAAGTTGCCGTCACGTTACATTTTAATATGCGTTGTGTGCGTGTGACCCTATCTGTGCGCGCATACTCAACTAAATTATAAGAATAAGAGAGAGAGAGGGAACACTAATATACCAAGCAGCCTAAATTAGAGAGAGAGAGAGAGAGAAAGGGGTGGTATAGCAAGCGAATACGCACTGCACAAGCTAAGTCTAGGAGAGGAGAGAGAAGGCACATCGGCACATCAGCGCACAAATCGTTGTGTATATGCTGTTTGGGTATTGAGTTACCACATAAGCGTTCAGTATCTATGAAGCGCGCACTCATGCGCAGATACATCTTTAGCGGCCACTTAATAATTTTTATTCTAATGCGTTAATTATTAAAAACTTCCTGTATGTTTGTATTATGTATGTCTGAGCGCTATATACATATACTAGGGGGGTACTCCCCTGCTCGCTCCGGTCGCCAACCCCCTATTTGTTATTTAAGTTACATTATATTTTTTTTTATTTTTAATAACTGTAAAAAATATAATTATTAAAATATATTAAGTTATACTCAAAAATATATTTAAATATATATTACAAACTTATTTTTGTTTTCCTTATTTATATGATGTTATATACTAAAAGTTTTTATTGTTTATATAAAACCAATTTTCATAAATACTAATATCTTATAAATGTCCATAGCATTGATAAAATTTTGTTTTTTTACCTAAATTATTAAATTTATAAAGTTTGTATTATAAATATATTTCTATATTTTCCACACCACCCAGTATTCTTAAGTACCGAGGTATATATGTAGGCGCGTTTTTTTTAGTGGTTTCCCCAGGAGGCCTATTTCCACTCACATTTTTAAAAATCGTTGTTTTTTAATAAATGAATGAAAAAAATAATTTTTTTATTTATATATTAAAAATAAAAAGTAACATCTTTTAAATATGTTCGCTGAAATATAAAATATTAGAAATAATATGTATATTAAATTTAATATATTTAAATATACAAAAAAATATTACTTATGCTTACTATTAAACAGTATTTAGAAATTAAAAAATTTTTTAAATTTATAAATTTAGAAAATTAAAAAAATTGTACCTGTTTTTATTATAACTAAAAATTTTGAAAACAGAAATTTAAAAAATTTTCATGTATCATCCTTTTTTTGTCAATATACTTGGAATTTTTTTCATCTTTTTGTTCTAATTTTTGTAAATATTGTAAAATTATTTAATATAATTGTTTATAAATTTTTAAATAATTTTTTACTTACTTTTATAAATAAAAAATAGTATTTCTGGGAATTATTTCTTGGAATTTTTATATGTAATATTAATTATATATACATAATTCATACATATATTTTGTATAAAAATAAATAATTTTTTTATTGTTTATATTTGTAGTTAATAGTGTATAACATTTAAAAATTAAAAATATTAAATATAAATTTTTAAAAATGTAATAAAAAAAAATTTTTTAATATAAATTTATATTATAAAAAATATAATACCTTTTTTAATGTTTTTATATTATATAAACTGATCATAATTTTTAATTTATAAACCAAATTTTTTTTTACTGCAAATAAATATTTTATTGTTATAAAAAATAATTTTATAATTATGAATTTTCAGCATGTAAATTTTTGTTTCCTGTGCTTAGCTAATATATGTCTTATTAAATTAGATTTCGTACTGAAATTTTTTTTACAATAAATACATAATTCCGTTTTTGTTCGTGAGTTCTTTCATGTCTTCTAATATTTTTTATTTTAATAAATAAGCCACATGTTCTACAACTTATAGTTTTAATATAAATTCTATTTATATGTATTTTTAAAAATTCAGATGTAGAATAAGAATTTTTGCAAAACGGGCATTCAAATACATCCATTTTTCCTATTAATATTAATTTTCATTAAATAATAATTTTATAAAAAACTTGGGAAACATTTTAATTATATTTTATACATGGGGATTTATAATTTTATTCGAGTTTAATTTTATTTTGTTTCTATTATATTTAAAAAAAATAAAATATAATAAGCATAACACATTTAATAATTTACATCAATGACTTTTTAGAAGTCCACCTTTGCTTTATTTGACATTTTCATTGATTGCAATTTTCTAATGTGAAAGAGAGAGAAAAAGAAAGAGTCTACTTACTCTTTACTTAGCTGCCTACACGACACTGAAGTGGCTTTTGCTGATCGCTTGCTCTACGCACGCACTTATCTTCACAGTGGAAAATTTGTTAGCTTTTGTCGACAAAAATCGCATCATAACTGGCGAGGCTCACGAAACAGCTACCACTCTGATCTTTTCTACTAATAACTTTCTGACAGCTATGCAGAAACTGTTTTAGCTTTCAATTTAATTTAAAACAAGTTTTACAAAAGAAAAAAATCTTTAATTTTAGTAAAATAAAAATAAAATACCCTTTAAGTGAATCAAATTTACACAACAAAATGAAATTTAAAAATCAATTAATCGTTAAAATTAAATAAAATAAATTAATAAAAATGGTAAAAATTTAAATAGATTATTTATTGCGAATTTCCGCCCAAACAATGTTATCTATTTTTGATGTATCATCTAAATTATTTTAAATATAAATATTATTAAAAGTTTTACATCTTGACAAAGCAACGCACAATTGACCATGTAAAAACAATGGTCTTCTAATAAATAAGCCTACATTATCGAAACTTTGACCTTGTGATTTATTTATAGTTATTGCAAATTTTAATATAATTGGAAGTTGTTTTCTGTAAAGAATAAATGGTAATGAAGAATTATTTCCTGTATTCAAAGTCATTTTTGGAATAAAAATATTATTTCCACTTTTATCGCCTGTTATTATTTCAGCTTCAATATTATGTTTATATATATTTATAATTTTCGATCGTGTACCATTACATAATCTTTCCGATATACTTAAATTTCTTAACAACATTACTATAGCATTAACTTTTAAATTAATTTATGAGGTAGTACACCTTCTTTAATTTTATTTAAAAATTCTATTTGGTAATTCAAATAAATGTTATCATTAGTTTGATCAACACCTTTATGCGTAGCGTAATCAATACTATAATATGTTTCAGTTTTTCCATTTAATAAATTTAATACTTTTTTATTTAAATTATCAATATCTCCATTATGAGGAGCTAATATAATTTTTTCTTTGCAACAATTTTTATTGATATTTGAATAAATTTTTAGAACAAATATCGTTAGTTTGTAATTTGTTTGAAATTATGAAAGGGTTTATTTTGCCATCACCAATTTGTAATAGAAATGAAGCAAATTTTTCATTTTTTGATCGAATATTTTTTGTTGATTTTAATATACTGAAAAATTGCCATAAATATAAACTTTTTATTGTTTCTTCTATAATTAAATTTCTATTTCCATGTTTAAAAACTGGTGAAATTCGTCGAAAATCACCACCTAAAATAATTAATTTTCCACCAAAAAGAAAATTATTATTACAAACATCTTTTAATGTATTATTAACTATTTCTAATGCTTTTTTTTGGAATCATTGATGCTCCGTCCCATATTATTATATCAGCTTCTCTTAATTTTTTTTATCTGATTCTAATTCTAAAAATGCATTTTCAATTGTATTTAAATTTAAAGGTAATCTAAAAGTCTTATGACTTGTCATTCCTTTAGGTAATAAAGTAGATGCAATACCAGTCCAAGCCATAGACAACATTTTTTTATGAATTAATATAAAATAAAATATTAAAGTCTTATATAAAAAAGTTTTTTCTGTTCCTCCAGGACCATCAATAAAATATATTTTGTTATTATCTTTTTCAGTTAAAATTTCAAAAATTAATTTTTGTTCGTTGTTTAATTTATTATAAATTAATTTAAAATTTTTCTTGCTTTCTATTTCATCATGATGATTATTGTTCAAAGTAATTAAATTTATTTTTGGTTCAGGTAAACCAAAATCTTTGCAAGATATATATTCATTAATAAAAATATTATTAAGTTCAAATAAAGCATTATTTTCTTTATTTTCATTAAAATCTTCAATAAAATAATTAGTAGTGGAGGTTGGCGCGCTTGCGCGCAGGGGGCTTGCGGAATTTCCATTTTACCATGTTTGATGTCATTTATTCTTTTAAACAATAATTGTACATTTTATAAAATTTATCATAAAAATTATTAACTTAATATGTTTGTTCTATATATTTAAAGTAAAAGCAGTAGGTGCAAACAATAAAAGTTAGCAAGCTTTTTAAACGATGGAATTTAAATTAAATTGAGGATCAAAGAGGATGAGCTAAGAAACAGCTAAGGAAGAGCAACAAAAACGTAAAATAACGTAAAATAACACAAAAAAAGAATTGATAGATTGAGCTACTTGCTTTTCTTCAATACCAAAAATTGCAGAAATGCACTTGTTTTAATTCCCAGACTTCATTTTAAATAAAAAAAGTACCAATGCTTGCATTATGTTTCTATTTTCAGAAGATCTCATTGATACCATCATGTTTTGTAGGTTGAGAATATTGTCCCCCGTATGGCCAGTGAGAGCTTTTATGCGTTCTTCCGTAATTGTAAAACTTCCAATTTGGTCATGAAGTCGTAAGTGTATACTATCTGATAATGCTCCATGAATTTCGCAAGTTCTGAAAATTTTATGCTACATTTCATTTGTTGATTTACATATAAAACATAATCTATGACTTACAATTACTCTAGGGTATGACAATGAAACATATTCATCTGTTGGTTGAACAGTTGCAGCGTATACCGAGAAGTCACTAGATTCTTGACTATCTGGTGAATCGGTCAACGTTTGACTACTTGTTGGTGTTACACCACTGAAATAGCTAATATTCGATGAAGGATAAGATTGCTGACTTAAAGGAGTTTCGTTAGAATCTGATACTTCTGTCACTGATTGTGAAGCGCTACCGACTAGATCGTTATTCACTTTCTTTAATAGTAATATAATATTTTCTTGGGATTCATAATTTGATGCCGATGCATTATCTTGATTTTTCATTATTTTATTTTTTTTACTGGCTAGAAGACTTAATTGGTGACGACATTTATGACAAATCATATCACCGATTTGGCCTTACGGATGACTTGGTTCATGAACTCGCTATATGGGCAATTCTCAAAAACTTCATTCATTTTTGTCACTCGATTTTTAACAATTCAAAAGTCTAGAATACAAGTTTCTGGGGTGGCACACACTTCAATAAGGGCTTAAATTACTAGTCTTTAAAGTAGAATATGTAATTAAATTTTGGTATCGATTGGAATATTGCCCTTCACGGTATATAATTTTATACGTCAAAAACGATACTTTTTTATATTTTTCTACGTGTGTTTCTTGAGCTATAAAAAAAGGTGCATACTTTCGATCATTCTCAAATTTTTAGAGCATAATAAATACGGTAAATACAAAAGTTTAAGCCTATCCTGGTACATGTGCCCTTCTTTATAAAACTGTTTGACTATTTTTAATGTAGGTGTAATTTTTAGGTGACACGATCATATATATATACACACGATTGAAGACATTTTTTGTTTACACACCCTAGGTGAATAATATACTATTAAATAAAATAAAAACGTCACAATATGTATATATATTGTGACGTTTTTATTTTATTTAAATATTATTTCTTAATAATTAAATGACAAAAATTATTTATCCTTCTTTTGCCGGACGCTTTAGGTGTTAAACTTACTAAAAAATACGTATTTTAAGCTGTTTACTTGGCTCTGGTGTCTTACCAAAGACAGTTATAGAAAAAATAGCTACGCCACCATTTTCTTCGTCAAAAAATATGTAAAAATACATATAATAATTGTTGCTAATATTCTTAAGTAACTTTTCACAAATCCCAAAGCAAGAGTGAGTTGCCCTAAGATACTCATAGCAGCCTCTTTTCCATTTTCGTTTTCTAGCTAGTAATCTAAAAATATTAGAACGAAGTATTATACATATTTTTTATGTATTTTTGACGTAGAATCCGATGGTGCCATCAGTTTTGTTGTAATTATTTCTGGTAAGGTGAAAAAAGCCAAAAATAGATAAAAAATTACCTTAAATGCGTATTTTTATATAGAATATTTTCAAATCTCCTATTTGTTAATATGGTGCCGAAAGAAATTATTTTTGAAAAAACACGTTTTTTTGAGGTTAGGAGTAGTAAAGGGGGAGGGGGTAGCAAGTCATAGCTTAAAATTTCATTTTTTAGTACGTATTAACTAATTTTGGTCGAAAATTTGAATTTCGCGATTGGGGGGATTTTACCTATCTTAATAGGGGGTACCCTTTAAAACAATGTTAATTTCCGCAACCGTAATTTTAAGATAAGTCGTTTACAATAGGTATACCTGACGCATGATTCATGCCAAACATTGTATACAAACGATAATAGATATATATATATATTTATGTCGTCGTAGGCCGTATTCGGTGGAATACTTATAGACCACGCTAAATTTGTATAGGCATTGCATACGTTCATGCTAATATCTCGACGATATTCTCTCTGTCAATACTCCCTTAGAGAGTACTGACAGCTCTATACTCCCTAAGGGAGTATTGACAGATCGAGATATCGCACAGCATGGCCGTATATGACGCGAGTGACATCGATTCGTAGGTTAGTGAAAACAAAAGAATGTCATTAGATATGTCAATGCTCATACAAATTCATATAAAATCCTACCTTTACAGAATGTTTTGTTTAAACAAATTTTCAAAGTTAAACAGTTAATAAGTAAAATAAATAAGTAAATAATGATATTATTTACTTTTTTTTAATAAAACATATATCATTAATTTTAAAAAATCATTTTTATAGTTCCTCATACGGCCTACCAACGGCATAAACTTATCTACGTAACTTGGGAGTACGAAGGATTCTGAATCCAGGCTTGACTAAAGTGCTTGTCGCTTGAGCAGCAGTCAGTCTCGGGCGCGCTTCGCGCGCCCTCGACCAACTGCTACTCAAGCGACAAACACTTTAGTCTCGCCTGTATTCATCCTTCGTACTCCCATAATATATATATATATATATATATATATGAACCTTTGCGCGTACCAACTATACACATTTCGAATACAATAGATCTTTCTGTACCGAAAAAATATTTTTTCTCTACCTAAACTTTCTACACAGAATATCGTTTGTATAAATGTTTGGTATGGACGACTGCGAGAAATATTTTTTATGATAAAATTATTTTCTTTTCCACGCTCGACAAATCTTAGAGCAATCTTAGGCTGTAAAAATTGTTGCCACTAATCCGGGAAAAACCCAAAAAGAAATATTATTTTTAAAATATACGCAGACATTTTCTTTTTCCAATTATTTATAATAATTAATTAATCAATAAAAATATAGAAACATTTATCTTTATATATATTTATATATATATTCTTATATTGATACTTTACGAGACTTTTGAGGATTTTGCGCGTTTGCCTTTATATGGAAAATAAGGTTAAACGGAATTATCGATATAGGAAATATCGAAAAATAGATATAGAGAAGTATTATTTCTTTAGATGTGGCAACGTCGCAATCCTTAAAAGAACAATTGGGTGGCGATATATATATATATATATATATACCTATTTTTAAATAAATTCCTTATCAACTCAATAAAAATAATAGAACCGTTGTCTTTAAAATTAAAATGTATACATTTATTCACAGTAATTATTATTTAAAAGGGAAATGTTTGTTATATTTCCGAAATTTCGATTTAGATTATTATTAAAAAATTAATAACCATATGTCTCTCTTTTTTTATGTAAATGTAATACCTTCTTTGCAATATATTCCTGGTTAGTTTTAAGTTAGCTAATATAATCTTAATAATAATTCATATTAATGATTCACAATGCGAATCTAAAAGGGTACAAAGAAGAATTTCATCTTTTCTTCACTTTGATTAATATTTTAATCAATATTATACACTTTTATCCTTTTAGAAGAAACATTGTAAATGTTCTCGAATGAATAGTTATAAGTTAAAATTTATAGATGAAATTTATTTTATAGATAGAAATTAAGATTTATTACTTTTTATAATTATAAATTTAAGTATTCACCCTAACACATGTATGTGCATATATATATATATATATATATATATATATATATATATGGGACGTTTCACGTCAACTCACCTAACAAAAAAATAGAATTCGTCGAAAATCTGTGAAAATGTTCTATTTGATACCCAAAATATACAAAAAAAATTTTAGAGGTCCAGGTCAAAGGGGTCAGGATTTAAACGTGATGGAATTTTTCGAATTTTTCAAATTTTTTGCTAAATAAATATTTTAATGAATTTTTTCCTCAAAAACTATCAATTTTTAGTTAAAACTTAATGGAATACTTTTTCTTGGAAATTAGATGTAGAATTCACCTGAATTTTTGCAAATTATAATATGCTGATTTTTATGCTTACTTGATCGATTTAAACTTACTATTAAGTATATCTAAAAATCGAGCAGGTTAAATTGGCTTTTTAAAGTCTTATTTTTTTTGTTTTTTTATAAGGAAAAAATATACGAAGCCTCCAGTTGGGCAGCCTTCTCAAAGTTACTTAATTGTGCAAAAATGTCTGAAAAATCGTTATTTTAGATCAATGATGAGATTCGTGATTTTTTTTTTGAAAAAGTATTGATTTTTGGGACAAATGTATGAAAATGTTTTTTATTGGAAATCATGTGTAGAATATGAACATATTTTTACCAATTGTAATTTAAGACATTATGAACCATATATACTAAAAATTTAACAGAAAATAAATTTTGAAATTCCAAAATTTCATTTATAATTTGTGATGTTTAGCAAATAATGGTTTACAAAAATTTACATACATTTCACATACAATTTCCAATAAAAAACATTTTCATACATTTGTCCCAAAAATCAATACTTTTTCAGAAAAAAAATCACGAATCTCATCATTGATCCAAAATAACGATTTATTCAGAATTTTTTGCACAATTAAGTAACTTTGAGAAGGCTGCCCAACTGGAGGCTTCGTATATTTTTTCCTCATGGAAAAACAAAAAAAATAAGACTTTAAAAAGCCAATTTAACCTGCTCGATTTTTAGATATACTAAATAGTATGTTTAAATTGATCAAGTAAGGATAAAAATCAGTATATTATAATTTGCAAAAATTCAGGTGAATTCTACATCTAATTTTCAAGAAAAAGTATTCTATTAAGTTTTAACGAAAAATTGATAGTTTTTGAGGAAAAAATTCATTAAAATATTTATTTAGCAAAAAATTTGGAAAATTCGAAAAATTTCATCACGTTTAAATCCTGACCCCTTTGACCTGGACCTCTAAAATTTTTTTTGTATATTTTGGGTATCAAATAGAACATTTTCACAGATTTTCGACGAATTCTATTTTTTTGTTAGGTGACTTGACGTGAAACGTCCCATATATTTATATGTGTGTGTGTGTGTGTGTGTGTGTGTGTGTGTGTGTGTGTGTGTGCGTGCGTGCGTGCGTGCGTGCGTGCGTGCGTGCGTGCGTGCGTGCGTGCGTGCGTGCGTGCGTGCGTGCGTGTGTGTGTGTGTGTGTGTGTGTGTGTGTGTGTGTGTGTGTGTGTGTGTGTGTGTGTGTGTGTGTGTGTGTTATTCATAATAATTAAATTATTCCCTTTCCTATTCTTTTTTTTTTATTATGAAATAAAATACCACAATATATATATATATATATATATATATATATATATATATATATGTATGTATGTATATACATGCAATACGTATAATAATTTTATACTTTTTTCTAATGTTCTTAAATAATTTTAACAATTCAATATGTAATAATCATTTCTTTTTTTTGCGTTCATTAATGTTTTTATATAATTTTAATAATTCTTTTAGAATAAGTTAATATGTAATAACCATTTTCTTTTGCGATAATTCATTATTTTGTTAAAATTAAATTTAATATTTTTGTAACTTATCCTAAAGGAGGGATGCCTTAGAGAGAGAAAGAAAATCCACTGCTAGGGACTCATCACGGAAATATCCGTAAGTTTCGCATTATGGGCAATTTTCAAATGCGAAAAACTTTCGTCCAGCCAATTAGCCCGCCCACTATTTCAAAGAAAACTCAATTTTTTTGATTGAGCACCCTTACGCGCCCCACTTAGCTTGCCGCTTCTCCGATTTTCTTGACCTTAATCTCAAAAGGGATGTTCCTAAATACTCCCACTTCAAGGTCCTTCAACTTCAAAATCCAGTTCGTAAATTGCAGCAAAAACACAACTCAGTTCTCATCAGAGCCTCACCAAGCTCTTTTCAAAATTTAAAAAGCCTCTCTTCCAAGTTCTACTAGTTCATCTACAAAATTTTCCAAGGATCTTCAAGATTTCTCTACAAGAATTTTACTACCAAACTTTCTCTCTCTACGAGTAATCCAGCCTTTTGAGGATAGTAAGTTTTATCTTTACTAAATAAATATTTCAATATTAAAATTTAAAATCAAAATTGTTTTCATTTCAAAATTTGTTTCATATTTTTATTTATTATTAAAATATCTATTTACTTATTTTCAATGTTCTTGCATGCTTAATAAATTTTAAAGTTCATTAATTATCTTTAAAGTTTCTATTTTATATTTTCTTTTTAAAATCAATCATTATTATTTGACATTTTTATAACTCCAGCACCTTTTTCAGTCGAAATTCGCCAAATTGGACAGAATCTCGACAGTATAAGTAACCAGGATCCTCTCGCTTACGGATCCGCTTGTACTCAAACCTTTTCCTATTCCTATACACACCACCACCGGGATAGTTCGGATTATCATTTTTTTTGTAATAAAAGAGACGGTTAGTGGTTAAATAACCAGGCTGTCAAACAACCCTTCAAACATCGGCGTTGATAAATGTGCGTCCCTCAGACGTCACAATGTCTATGATGAAATAACTCAATATATAGATGGTAGATATTTAAGCCCAATGGAAGCAGCATGGATATTACAAGAATTACCATTATCCGGTAGAAGTCATTCCGTAATAAGATTAAGTATTCACTCAAAAAATCAACAAAGAATAATTTTCGATGAAAATGATATACATTCAGCATTAAATAAATACCAAACAACATTAACTGCATTGTTCAATTTAAATAAAAAAGATGATTTTGCTAAAAAAATTAAATATGTTAATATACCACAATATTATATTTTCAATAATAATACAAAATCTTGGATTAAACGATCGAAGAATAGAAAAAACATAGCTATTGGTAGATTAAATGTAGTATCTCCAAAAGATAGTGAACGTTTTTTTTTTTTAAATTAATATTAAACAGAATAAAAGGTGCAACATCTTATATCGATTTACGAACTCATGAAAATATAACTTATAATACTTATAAAGAAACAGCTTTAGCAATGAATTTAATTGAACATGAAAATCAAATCTATTATATTTTTGAAGAAGCATGTCAAGTTATATTACCAATTTAATTACGTAAATTTTTTGCATGTTTTTTATTATGTAAAAATATTCAAGGTAAAATTATTTGGGACAAGTATGAAAAATTTTTTACAGAAGATTTTAAAGAAAACAAAAAAAATAAAGCTTTATCACATATTAATGAAATATTAAATTTAGAAGATATGTCATGTGATAATTTTGGTTTACCAGAACCAAGTGAAACGTATGTTGAAGAAAATGAAGAAATTAATAATGAAATTATAGATTTTAGTAGAGAAAAATTTAATAAAATGTATAAACAATTAAATGATGATCAAAAAAATATTTTTGAACAAATAATAAATAATAAACAAAAAATATTTTTCATAGATGGACCAGGAGGTTCTGGAAAAACCTTTTTATACAAAACATTAATATACTATTGTATAAATGTGAAAAAAAGTTTATCTATGGCTTGAACAGGTATAGCTTCAATTTTATTACCTAAAGGTTTAACGAGTCATAGAACTTTCAGATAACCATTAGATTTAAATAACATTAAAAGTGCATTTTTCAAATTTGGTTCAGATAAAAAAAAATTAAGACAAACAGATATAATTATATGGGACGAAGCATCAATGATTCCCAAAAAAGCTTTAGAAATTGTAGACAAAACACTAAAGGATGTTTGTCGTAATGATAAAAGTTTTGGTGGAAAAATAATGATTTTGGGTGGAGATTTTAGACAAATTCTACCAGTATTAAAATATGGAAAAAGAAATACTATTATTGAAGAGACTATAAAGTATTCAAATCTTTGGCATTTATTTTATATTTTTAAATTAAAAAAAAAACGTAAGATCTAATGACACAATTTTTCTTCATTTTTATTAAATATCGGAGAGGGAAAAGTTGATCCATTCATTATTACAAAAGAGTGGAAAACTAATAACGTTTGTAATAAAATTTATAGAAACATCAATGAATATATATAGTTTAATATTTCAAAATTATTTTATTTTATATATATACAAATTAAAATCATTAAAATAATATAATGATTTAATGATCTCATGAATATTAATAATGATTACGTCATTTTTTTTTTAATATTAAAGTAAACAAATTTTTAAATTTTAGTTTTAGTTGTTGATATATCTTAAAAAATGTAAAAATAAGTCAAAAAGCTATCAAAAAGGAATTATATCAAAATAATCCAATAAATCTTAGGACATAAATAAAGATTATGACATATCAAAGATAATACTAACAAAATTTTTATAAAATATAATTATTTAAAAATTTTTGTATAGTTTTAAATTTATTGTAACTTTGATCATTAATATCATTTAATTAACCTTTTAAGGACGGGACTGGTCGATATTTCGACCACTCAAGTATAATAATATTTTTGAGTGATTTTAAGGATAATATTACGTAAAAAAACCCTAAAATATTATGATACTTGAGTGGTCGAAATATCGACCAGTCCCGTCCTTAAAAGGTTAATAATAAGTTTCACTTATATATTGTACAATATCACTATTTTTTTATTCATATTCAATATATAAAATAAATCATATTATAAATATGTAACTAATCTATATAATATGATCTATAAAATGAAGTGGTTTTTAGGGCTCCTGGCGAGGGTTTCCACTGATCAAAAAATCTGACACGCCGTAACATTACCTCCATATTTCACACAGTTAAAATATATTAGTAAAATTAAAATCTATATTTAAATATTAAAAAATGTATACAATCAAATTAAATATATTGATGCAATTCATCATAATAACTAATTTGAAATGTAAGGTGGTGTGGGAAGTCGTTACTCAAGACTATATGTCTTGACTTTTATAACGATAAACAATTAAATATGAAATAACATTTAAAAAAATAAAATTAAATATAAGGTCAATGATCCAACTACGGATAGCATCCCAACTATGATAATTTTGTATTCTTTGTATTACGAAAAAGGCAATATTTGTAATATATAGAAAAAAAATCACTCTATTAATTAAAATATTTTCGCGCGTTTCCGCATTATTGCTGAGCAGAAAAAAAAACAAGTTAAAAAAAAATATTAAAACAGCAGTCTTGTTTCAACTCACAAAATTCAAAATGGCGTTCTTATACACGTGAAAGATTGAACAATTTGCAGTAGGAAAATTTTTAATGCGGTATATAATTAATGAAAATTAATGATTAATTGATTAAAATGATATAATATTATAATTATTTAATGATTCGAATGTTTGATTACAATATCAATCTGTTTTTTTAAATTGTATGTGATAAAGTGTATTTTTTTATTATTTTATTACTCACGAAACCTTAAATTATCCGCAGTTGAAACATTGATATTAAAAAAATTTGTATTATGTAACATAGTATTTTTAATTAATATATAATATATAAGCTGTACGTATTTATTAAAAACATTTATAATAAATTAATTTAAAATTAAACAAAAAATCATTAATTTTTTTTGTTATATATTGTGAGCACCCGAGTATGTACGGCCCTGAAACCGTACGATACTGGAAGATGCGCGCGCAAACACCCAAAAAGACCAAAGTGGTTGAACAAGCAAGCGCGCGTATATACGTACACGCACTTACATGTATAAGTACTGCTGAAAGTATACGGCGGCTCTCCCTCTCTTCTACTAACTAGGAGAGTGTCACACCTCCGGATCACGGATTTCGCTCAAACTTCGGGATAAGTTTTTAGATGATAAAATATAAAAAAATCTAAAGTTGTAGTCACAAATACTCAATATTTCCCTAGTTACAGGCAATTAAAGATAATCACTAAAAAAGTTACTAGGTTTTTAAACGCATATAATTCTTTAGCATTGATAGCTAGAAGCTTGAAACTTTTTTTAAATTAAAGCTGAGCTCAAATCCTTTCGAAACAGTGGTTACAGCATATCAAAATATTATTTTTTCCCAAAGTTAGAGCGTAATAAAGATTGGACCTAATTTTAGCTTTCATTGTTAAATAATGTTTTAAAAAGAAAATTCAGGTCCAATCTTTATTACGCTCTAACTTTGGGAAAAAGTAATATTTTGATATGCTGTAACCACTGTTTTGAAAAGATTTGTGCTCATCTTCAATTTAGAAAAAGTTTCAAGCTTCTAGCTATCAATGCTAAAGAACTATATGCGTTTAAAAATCTAGTAACTTTTTTAGTGATTTTCTTTAATTGCCTGTAACTAGAGAAATATTGAGTGTTTGTGACTATAACTTTAGCTTTTTCCATATTCTGTTATCTGAAAACTTATCCCGAAATTTGAGCAAAATCCGTGATCCGGAGGTGTGATACTCTCCTAGTAAGTTAGAAGAGTGGGAGAGAGACCTAAGAGAGCGGATGCAAGGAGTACGAGGAGCTTGTGACTTTCGTCACTCTTGTATCAGCTCTCTTGGTATGAAGACACGCTTGCTCGTAGCACAAGTGGCAAATGGCCTGACACAATGGTGCTACAAGCAAGTATTTCTTTATGAAGCGCGAGATTATTCTTAGTTTTTACATTGTAAATTGATTCAATTAAAGTTATTAATAAAGAGCTTTTCCAAGATAAACCCTCATCCAATTAACCCGGTGTAAAGCCCCGAATATTAAGGCATTTGGTCCTTAACAATAACGGGCTTTACACATAATAACCCAACATTACTAATAAATATATTTCAAAAGTCAGCTATAGCTAGGCAAGGCGTCCTAGCTATAAACGATTTTAACAATGATAAAAGAAACACAGGGTCCGAAATAGCTAGGCATGGTGCGCTAGTAATTTAAGGATCCTTTAACGCGTGGAAATAAAAGAATATTATCAAAAGATTAGCGTTATAATAGGGTATTAGGAGAGGAAGGTTACAATATAGAGCAAAATATAGCTTAAGCTAATATAATGTTTTCTATAATTGGTAAGATATATATGTAGATGCTACATGATAACTGGGGGTTGGCGAGCGGAGCGAGCAGGGGCGTATCCCCCCTAGTATATATATATATCTAAATACTAAGGGGGGTACCCCCCTGCTCGCTCCGCTCGCCGACCCCCAATATATAATTAAATTTACGTCGAGAAAGATTTATTTATGTTAAAATATATGGTACATGGTCCAGAGACACGTTGTTATGATTTAAGGAATAGTAAATATAAAAAAATTTTTTTGAATATGTTTTGTAATTTAATTATTTTTGGAGATAATGGTTTTACAAAATGCAAAAGAAAAAATAGTGATTAAAAAAACTATTATTATGATAAAAAAAATTGATAACTCAATGTTAGTACCATATAATTCAACATTACTTAAAATATACAATTGTCATATAAATGTAGAATATTATGCATCAATAATAAGTATAAGATCTCAAGTTCTAAGATCTCATTAATGCCTATAGCATTAATAAATTAAACATCATTCACTTAAATCATTAAATCTATAAATTTTTTCATTATAAATATATTTCTATATATTTCTATATTTTTAAATACCAAGATATATATGTAGGCGTACGACGCGATTAATAATTCTAAACACTATTAATAACATTACTACGTATATATATATATATATATATTATTATTTCATTATATTAAAGTGAAGAATTAATTATATCTTTTGCATTATTGTCACATGCATACATACACATACACACGTGCACCTTTAACATACACATACACATATTCACATATATACACATACACAAATACACAATATCTGTCTCTCCGTTTCCGTCCCCCCATCTCCGTCTTTCCGTTTCCATCTCTCCGTCTCCGTCTCTTCGTAATTACAATTATATGGAAGTAAAAACTTTTATCTTCCCGGAGTATATTTTGCATAATTGTCATATATATATATATATATATATACATATATCTCTATATTATATAGTTGTAAGGAAATTTTCTACGACCAAGGTCCTCCCCTTCTCTTCTTTTCCTCATCCTCTTACCTAATTTTGATCCTCTTTTTTTTCCCTTATTTTTTACGTTATTTCACGTTATTTGTTCCTCTTCCTTTTCTTTTCCTTTTCCCTTCCTCCCTTCTTCTTTTTCTCTTCTTTTGAGTTTCCTCATGCCTTCATTTTCTCTTCCTTTTCTCTTCCTCAAAAAATCCATCACTTTTTTCCGTTATTTTTACGTTATTTTAGGTCATTTTTGCTCCTCCTCAGGTAAATCCTCAAATTTTACCTTTTTTTTTGTGTTATTTTACGTTTTTGTTCCTCTTCCTTAGCTGCTCCTTAGCTCATCCTCTTTGATCCTCAATTTCATTCAAATTCCATCATTTAAAAAGCTTCTTGCTAATTTTTGTTTGCACCTACTGCTTTTACTTTAAGTATATAGAACAAACATATTTAGTTAATAATTTTTATGATAAATTTTATAAAATGTACAATTATTGTTTAAAAGAATAAATGACATCAAACATGGTGAAATGGAAATATCGCAAGCCTCCTGTCTGTAAGCGCGCCAACCTCCACAACTAAGTAAAACTGTAAAACATATTAATTCATTGAAATTATTTTAAATTCAAAATGTTCTCTTAACATTATAATTTTTATATTTTAAATTAGATCAATGTTTCTTAATATTTTGATTATTACTTTGAATTATTTTATAATGGGTATCTAATGAATCAAGTGTACCACTTGTAACGAGGATAAAAAATTACTCGTATACTATGATATAGTATACGCATATATCTATCTTCGTTGTGAGTCGCACAGCACAACGTAGATTTTTATGCTTGATGTGTGAGTATAAGAGTGAGACGGAGAGAGTCTGTGCTAATTTTTATTGTTTGCACCTACTGCTTTTACTTTAAATATATAGAACAAACATATTAAGTTAATAATTTTTATGATAAATTTTATAAAATGTACAATTATTGCTAAAAATTTATTCAAATATCAATAAAAATTGTTGCAAAGATAAAATTATATTAGCTCCTCATAATGAAGATATTGATAATTTAAATAAAAAAGTATTAAATTTATTAAATGGAAAAACTGAAACATATTATAGTATTGATTACGCTACGCATAAAGGTGTTGATCAAACTAATGATAACATTTATTTGAATTACCAAATAGAATTTTTAAATAAAATTAAAGAAGGTGTACTACCTCATAAATTAATTTAAAAGTTAATGCTATAGTAATGTTGTTAAGAAATTTAAGTATATCGGAAAGATTATGTAATGGTACACGATCGAAAATTATAAATATATATAAACATAATATTGAAGCTGAAATAATAACAGGCGATAAAAGTAGAAATAAAGTTTTTATTCCAAAAATTACTTTAAATACAGGAAATAATTCTTCATTACCATTTATTCTTTACAGAAAACAATTTCCAATTATATTAGCATTTGCAATAACTATAAATAAACCACAAGGTCAAAGTTTCGATAATGTAGGCTTATTTATAAGAAGACCATTGTTTTTACATGGTCAATTGTGCGTTGCTTTGTCAAGATGTAAAACTTTTAATAATATTTATATTCAAAATAATTTAGATGATACATCAAAAATAGATAACATTGTTTGGACGGAAATTTTCAATAAATAATTTATTTAAATTCTTACCATTATTATTAATTCATTTCATTTAATTTTAACGATTAATTGATTTTTAAATTTTATTTTGTTGTGTAAATTTGATTCACTTAAAGGGTATTTTATTTTTATTTTACTAAAATTAAAGATTTTTTTCTTTTGTAAAACTTGTTTTAAATTAAATTGAAAGCTAAAACAGTTTCTGCATAGCTGTCGTCAGAAAGTAATTAGTCGAAAATATCGGAGTGGTAGCTGTTTCGTGAGCCTCGCCACTCATGATGCGATTTTTGTCAACAAAAGCTAACAAATTTTTCACTGTGAATATTAGTGCGTGCGTAGAGCAAGCGATCAGCAAAAGCCACTTCAGTGTCGGGTAGGCAGCTAAGTAAAGAGTTAGTAGACTCTTTCTCTTTCTCTCTTTCACATTAGAAAATTGCGATCAATGAAAATGTCCAATAAAGCAAAGGTGGACCCCTAAAAAGTCATAGATGTAAATTATTGAATGTGTTATGCTTATTATATTTTATTTTTTTTAAATATAATAGAAACAGAATAAAATCAAACTTAAATAAAATTATAAATCCCCATATATAAAATATAATTAAAATGTTTCCCAAGTTTTTTATAAAATTATTATTTAATGAAAATTAATGTTTAAACTTAATATTAATAGGAAAAATGGATGTATTTCAATGCCCGTTTCGCAAAAATTCTTATTCTACATCTGAATTTTTAAAAATACATATAAATAGAATTCATATTAAAACTATGAGTTGTAGAACATGTGGCTTATTTATTAAAATTAAAAATATTAGAAGACATGAAAGAACTCACGTACAAAAAAAGGAATTATGTATTTATTGTAAGAAAAATTTCAGTACGAAATCTAATAGGAAACAAAAATTTACATGCTAAAAAATAATTTATTTTTATACAAAATATATGTATGAATTATGTATATATAATTATATTACATATAAAAATTTCAAGAAGTATTTTCCAGAAATATTATTTTTTATTTATAAAAGTAAGTAAAAAATTATATAAAATTTTATAAACAATTATATTAAATAATTTCACAATATTTACAAAAATTAGAACAAAAAGATGAAAAAAATTTATATATTTATATATATTTATAATACCGTGTGCGCCGCGTCAGATAGAATAGGTTAGGTTAAATTAACTTTTGATTCTTTTTATGAAATTTATTAAATTTTGCTACTAGTAAAGATTATGATAATCTCATTTCATTGTATTGAATTTGTTTATTGTTCTAAATAAATGAAAGTGAAATTGAAGTTATTTTGGATTATTACATAACATCATTTCTCACTGATTAAAATCGTGTTTTGTCTGTATGTGTTAAACTTAATACACCTGCTTTCTTTTGATCTACGATATTTAAAAGAGTCTTAAGGTACACGCCGTGGGTTTCGTCGTACCAGACGTCCGGGAGGCAGAACTTCTAAGAGAAGTTCTGCAATAGTATTAAATACTGCTTAACTGATTTCCATTGTATAAAAAAGATATTCATAGTTGATCAGTGGCAGTGTAAGAGGCTGATCGTTTATAAATCGAAAATCGGTTACTTACACGTACACCACATTTGCCTCTTGATCTCTGTCTTTTTGTCTCCGTCTTCTCGTCTCTCCATCTCCGTCACTCAGTCTCTGTTTCTTTGTCTTTGTCTCTCCGTCTCCGTCCCTCCATCTATGTATCTTCGTCTCTGTTCCTACGACTCTGTTTCTTCGTCTTTGTCTCTTTGTCTTTGTCTCTCCGTTTTCGCTTCTTCCTCCCTCTGTCTATGTCTTTTCGTCTTCGTCTCTCCGTTTTCATCTCTTCGTCCTTCTGTCTATACCTCTTCGTCTTCGTCTCTCCATTTTCGTCTTTTCGTATATGTCTCTCTGTCTTCTTCTCTCAATCTCTGTGTCTTTCTCTCTCCGTCTCCGTTTCTTTTTCTCTGTCCCTCTGTCTGAAACACATGATTGAAAAGAATGAATTCCTACCATATTTTTTTTATCATGATGATATGATTTGTATTCAAACAATTTTTATGCATATTAGAACTTTGATTAATTCTTTTTTTTCAAGTATATAAAAACTAAATTTTAAACAAAACTGCAATTTAAAAATTTATAAATTCAGGCAATTTTTTTGACTTTTAAATTGGCTAATTTATATTTAAAATATGAAAATTTAACCAAGCCACGTTAGGGGCGAGGTAAATTAAGCTCGTAAAATATTAAAATCAAATTTCTTTTATCAGTTAATCCAGTAACTTACCATATTCAATATTATTAATTCTACTCTAGTTGAATTTTAATTGAAATAGAAATCTTAATACTTCTATTAATAAATAACTTTATAAACATTTAAATCATTCAAGTGTAAACAAATACAAAAATATATTGTGAAAAGATTGATTTTAATAACAATAAAGACAATTTCTCGCCGTCAGATCATTGCATATTGGTGCACGGTGTGACATATAAATGATTCCTAATAACATAGATTAGTAACTATAAAATATATTCAAATAACTATATAAATACACTATTATTACAAATAAATAAATATATGATTATACTTATTTTTTTATTGAAAATTTATTTATTTTTTCTATTAAGGATAAAATAGAGATAGGATGAAAAATATATTACACTGCAAGGGATGAATATTATAAATTAAAATATGCAAGTCATTTATGCATTACTTAATTGTTTATTAAAAAAATTATTCAATGTTTGAATATAAAATAAATTTTTATTCTAATTACCCTTTAGTTTCAGTTGCTTAAGCAATAGCATTTATCTACAAAAGTTAATTAAGAGCAGGTCGAGTATATCTGTCCTTTTCTAATCAAAGAATTAATTTTTTGATTGAAAAAACAAATTGTTTATCCTAACCTCTATGTTGTAAGTTCTTCAAGGTTTTCTGGAAAACGAAGCAATAATATTAATTCTTTCTTATCAAAGAAAATTTTGCTTTTTCTGATACGAGATGGGGCTTTCTCTTCATTTTTTGCTAAAATTATTAGTTTTTGTAAAAAAAATCAATTCTTTGATTAGAAAAGGACAGATTTACTCGACCTGCTCTTAATAAATGAACTGATGATATTTTTTTTTAAATACATGAACTGATATTTTTTTTCCATTTTAATGAAAATATTAATCTAGAACTAATTAGGAGTTATGATTTAACTTAATTAATGATAGAACGTCATTAACTAATTATTTATTATTAATAAAATTATTCCATATTTGAATTTAAATTGAATTTTTATTCTAATTGAAAAGGTAGCATTTGTTTCAAAAAATAATAGCTAAGTTCTAATTAATAGTTTTCTGTGATGCATACTCTTTTTCATACCAAAAAAATTTGTCTTATCTTCTTTTCCCTTTTTTTTCATACATATAGATAAAACGTAAATAGTTCATTTATTAATTGTTTTTTATTAAAAAAATCATTGAATGTTACAATATAAATTGAATTTTTATTCTAATTGAATTCTATATGATTACCCTTTAGCTTCAGTAGCTTAGACAATAGCATTTATCTATAAAAGTTTATTTGTAAATGAACAGGTAATAGTTTTTTTAATTTAATGATAATGTTAGTCATGATTCAATTGAATGTCCTGATATAAATTGATATGTTACTTAATTATTCGTCTCTACATATGATTTGAGGAATAAGGAGGATGAGCTGAAACAACGTAAAATAACGTAAAATATCTCAGAAAGATTCCAGTTTAAGGTTCCCGGAGGCTTTGGAGAAGTCAATAATTCAAATATCAATTGGTTAATTTTATCCTTCTCCACCGTTCGGAAGGTATTTTGTTTTCATTCTGTTCAACATTCTATTTTTTATTCTATATTTTACAAATATTTGCTGTGAAAAACACATATTTACTTACAACATACTATTTTATATACTATTATATCATATTTATACGTCAATACATGTATTCACATATATTAGGATTTACGTATAATTATAAAGACGCATTTACATTTTTAAGGCAGGCGCTGTGGGTACATACTCAAAACCGCCAACGTTCGACTTATATAATAAACGTGGTATTATCTCACCACTTAGGTACAAAATGCCCATTCAACGCGTATCCCTCTGTAGGCATAACTACGAATCGAAGGTGACGGACTTGTAAGATATATGTTGGTAGTTCAATTTTCGACTGAATAAAATTTTTTTTTTTTAATAAATTATGTTGCACATGCATATATCTCACTATTTTTTTTAATTTAAATATTTTTTATGTATACAGATAAATGTATATATACATGTACTTACGTATTATTCTCACGCATACATTTTCATGCTATATGAAGTTGAAAAATTCATTTTATATAGATTTGAGAATAAATTTATTTGAAAGCACTTAAATAAATAATACAATACTCTTTCTTAAAACTTTATTCGATTAAAGACTTTTCTTTAAAAAAGCAATAAAATGTTTTGTGTGTTTATTTACGAATATTAAAAGAAATTTTTTATCTAAAGTTATACAATTATAGAAACTTTTAATCATTTACTTTGTAATCTGTTTTATTCGTATTCATATAATAATCTGGTATTAATTTTTTATATTAAAAAGAATATCTTTGTACATTAATTTAACAAAGACAGACTATATTTTTAATTTATAATATTAATCGGGGGATTATAATATAAATACGGAAAAAGCAGATTACGAATCAAATAAATTAATTTTCATAATTATGTGGCTGATTCCATTCAGATTCATGCAGGCCGTCACTTATCATATTTTTTTTTTCTTCTAACTAGGAGAGTATCACATCTCCGGATCACGGATTTTGCTCTAACTTTGAGATAGGTTTTCAGATGTCAAAATATGGAAAAAGCCAGAGTTATAGACCCCAACGCTCAATATTTCTCTAGTTGCAGGCAATTAAAGAAAATCACTAAAAAAGTTACTAGATTTTTAAACGCTTATAATTCTTTAGCATTGATAGCTACATGCTTGTAACTGTTTTTAAATGAAAGCTACGTTCAAATCCTTTTGAAAAAGCACCTATAGCATATGAAAATATTATTTTTTCCCAAAGTTACAGGGTTATAAGAATTTGAGCTGAATTTCCTTTTAAAAATATTAATTAATGATAAATGTTAAAATGTAGTACAATTTTCATAACGCTGTAACTTTGGGAAAAAATAATATTTTGATATGCTATAGGTGCTTTTTCAAAAGGATTTGAACGTAGCTTTCATTTAAAAACAGTTACAAGCGTCTAACTATTAATGCTAAAGAATTATAAGCGTTTAAAAATCTAGTAACTTTTTTAGTGATTTTCTTTAATTGCCTGCAACTAGAGAAATATTGAGCGTTGGGGTCTATAACTCTGGCTTTTTCCATATTTTGACATCTGAAAACCTATCACAAAGTTAGAGCGAAATCCGTGATCCGGAGATGTGATACTTTCCTAGTAAGTAATAAAAATACCTTCTATTATGTATATGAAGATAGAATTTACCTCGTAGAACGCTCAAAATTTTTTTTTTTTTTTACTACAGCAATTTTAGTTGGATGTAAAAACGAAAATTCGAAAATTGAAAATGAACCTATGCTTTTAAATGACTATAGCTCCGTCAATTTTTAACGAAAATATGCGGAATTCTGTCTAGTTTTAAATACAATCTCGATTTTTGTGATACAATTTGATCCCACTCAGTTACGAAAAACCGAAAAAAGCGATTTTTTTAAACACGATTTTCTCAAAAACTATATATTTTTTTTTTGAAATTTTTATATGATTTTATACATAAAAAATACTAACTTTTAGGGTAGGTGAAAATATGCGATTTTGCCTTATTTTTTTTCAACAGATTTTTAAACCTTTTTTTTCAATTTTCGATTTTAAAACATCGATACCATGGCGCCTCGTACTATTTTTCCAACTTCACGTGTTGTTACAACTATTTTTATGCTTTTATTTATTAATATATCAAAAATATCAACAATTATTTTTAAAATAAACCTCGGATCGAATATTTTGATCAACTAGAATCAAAGTTATGACAATTTAAAGTTTAAAAAAAAATGCTGAAACTTTAAATAAATATATTTACTTTAAATTTTGAATTTTGAATTTTAAATTTTGAATTTGAATTTTAAATTTTAAAAAGATGAATTTTTTAAATACTGAAATATATTATTTGGTCATTTTCAATAAACAAATAATATACGATACAATTAAGGAATGAACACTAATGAATTGAGAACTAATGTGAATAAAAAAATTTGAATTAGAATAAAACCTTTTAATTTACTTCTTGCCACTCATGTCTCGAAATTTTGACAGTGTAGATTTGGTTTTGTTCACTTTTCCAACAGTGAATCTTTTGAATATTTTAAATTTCTTTTGCATTTCCTAACTATTCCATTTTTTTTGTCTGTCGAAAAACTTCTAACTCATCCTTGCGGATAACAAGAATGTTAATCGGAAGAGTATATTTTAACACGTAAGAAGCGAAATTTTCAGCGTTTCTATTAAAATCTGCACTCTTCTTGGACAGATTATGCGTGGTAGCATAATGTTTAACTAAACCACCAATACCGTCACAAGCGCCTTTACCATGACCTGTTGCAGAAAAAAGCCATTTTCTGTTTACTTTTGAGTTTTGAAGCTCATAGAATTGATATCTATTTTTAAATTGACTAGCAGCTCCATTGGAAATGGTTATGATTTCATCAAGATCTTGCGCAATATGTTTTTGTTTTAAGTTGTCGATGGTTAAATTTATAGCCATAAGGGCATGAGACAAATCATGTTCAATATCGTCAGAGATGGTGACATAACTGACTGTTTTATCATTTCCAAAATAGCATACTGACGTAAATATTAATATTTGGTTTTTACTCCAATGTTAGCTTCGAATTTCATTTTGGAGCAGAACATTTCAGGATTTTCGTCTTTAAATAATTGATATATTTCCTTTATACATCCAACACTAAAATTGCTGTAGTAAGAAAAAAAAATTTTTTTGAGCGTTCTACAAGGTAAATTTTATCTTCGTATACATTTATTTTTTTTTTATTTTTTTTTTTTTTCAAAAAGATTGATATATAAAGGATATTGTCCCCCAGCATCTGTTTAACACATTACATCAGGCTAGGACTGTCAGACCCACCATACCGAAAACTTTGACTACCGATGGATGGTCAGCCACTTTTGTAACCAACAATCAACCGATACCCAATGAGGTCAGATTTTTTAAAGAGTCGCGATATAAATGGCACATACACTTATTTTCTTTCGAAAAAAAAGTTAGAGATACCTGGCCAGGATTCGAACCCATGCCCTCCGCGTTGAAGGCAAGAGCTCTATCCATTACGCCACCGCGCTCTCATCTTCATATACATAATAGAAGGTATTTTTATTACTTAGAAAAAAAAATAAAATTCGAGTAGTGACGGCCTGGATGAATCTGAATGGAATCAGCCATGTAACTTTGGGTAGAAATTTTTTATCACTATTAATTTTTAGTTAGTGAGAGAACATAAAATATTATGCTTTTTTGAGGAAAAATCTTTTATCTGATAAAATTTATGTATTCAAAACATTGTAAAGATATTTAGATTTTGTAATTAATTTATTTAATTTATAAAATTTTATTAAATTAACGACTTTCTCTTAAAAAATAACATATTTTTTGTGTTCATATTCATTAATTAGAATCAATAATAATAAAAATTCTTTATTGAAAGTTATACACAATTATAAAAACCTTTGAATCATTTAAAATGTAATATGTTATATTTTATATTTAAATAATCTGCTATAAATTTTGTAAATTAAAAAGAATATGAGACATTAATTTAATAAAAAAAAAGACAATATTTTCAATCTATAAAATTAAATTTATGTAAGACAGACACTACACCTGTACTTATAAATACTGCCTGACTTTTCATTTTATTGTAAAATTTTAGAAAAAGAAATGCATTATTTTATAGTATGTACCATGAAGATTATTCTATTAAATTTTTAAATAAATTTATTCATCAGTTATTTATTTATGAGAAATGAGAAACAAAAATTCATTTTTTAATAAACGCTGTAGCTCTTACATAGAAAAATATCGTCACGATATTGATTGATAACAATTAAACCTAGCAAAGTCTATACTCAAGAAACTACATAATTATTTACGGCATAATTCAAAAACTTTTATAATATGTTGTTAAAATTAGCTTGATTGCAGTTCCAAAGAATGAATAGAAAAAAAAATTACTACTATTATATTAAAACGAAGAATCAAGACTTTTTTTTTCTTACGTGCATATCTTTTGCATTATTGTCACATACACACATACTCATATACACACATATACACGTATCCATACATATACACTTACTTATATATACATACACACAAACACAATATCCGTCACTCCATCCCCGTCTCTTTATCTCCATATTTCCTTCCCATCTCTACGTCTCTGTCTCTCCGCCTCCGTCTCTCCGTCGCAGTCTTTCCGTCTCCATCTCACTGTCTCGGTCTCTCCGTCTCCGTCTCTCTGTCTACACCTCTTCGTCTTCGCCTCTTCGTCTTCTTCTCGCCGTCTGTCCGTCTTCGTCTCTTCGTCTCAGTTTCTCCGTCTCCGTCTCCGTTATAACTTTACTATATTGCTTATATATCATCTTATATTATATTACTACCATCAAATTAATGTGAAGAATAAAGTCTTTTTTCTCCCGGAAATATTGTTTGTATGATTGTCATATATATATATACTCACACACTTGCACCTACACCTATGCACACATACACATACGCATATTCCCATTCATACATACACACATAAACTTACACACACACACACATATATATATATATATATATATATATATATACACATATATATTTTCATGTACATTTTTACATATACATGTCACATAAACACATACACTCATACACGTAGACACATACATACATACACTCATACACGTAGACACATACACACATACACATACAATTATACACATATGCACATACACGTACAGAATATTTGCCTCTTCATCTCTATCTTTTTGTCTCCGACTCTTCGTCTCTCCATCTCCGTTACTCCGTCTCTCTGTTTCTGTTTCTTTCTCTCCGTCTCCGCTTTTCCATCTCCATCTCTTCATTTCCGTCTATCCGTCCCTCTATCTCCGTTCCTATGTCTATGTCTCGCCACCTCTGCCTCTCCGTCTCCGTCCCTCCATCTACGCTCTCCGTCTATGTCTCTCTGTCTCCGTTTTAACGACTCCTTTTTTCGTCTTTATTTCTCTGTCTCTGTTTCTCCGTTCTCGTTCCTTCGTCCCTCTGTTTATGTCTTTTCGTCTCCGTCTCTCCGTTTTCGTCTTTCCGTCTATGCCTTTCTGTTTTCATCTCTCTGTCTTTTTCTCTCTGTTTCTCCGTCTCTGTCTCTGTGTCTTTGCCTCTACTCCTCCGTTCCTACGTCTCTAATTTTTCATGTCCGTCCCTGTGTCTGAAACAAATGATTAAAAATAATGAATTCCTATCATATTTTTTTATTAATTTGAATGAAATTGAGTAAAACAAATTTTTAATTCATCATGATGATATAATTTGTATTTAAACAATTTTTATGCATATTGGAATTTCAATTAATCCTTTTTTCTCAAATATATAAAAACTAAATTTTAAACAGAACTGCAATATGAAAATTTATAAATCAAAGCAATTTTTTCGTCTTTAAAATTGGCTATATTATACGTATTAACATAATATATAAAAATTTAACCGAGCGACGTTAGGAGCGAGGTAAACTGAGATCGTATAGATTAAAATCAAAAAGAAATTTCAGCAAAGAAAAGATTTTGGTCAGATGTTTTATCATTAATTGATTCTATAAATATTAAATTTTATGAAAAATGGATTTTAGAAGAAATGTTTATATAAAAACAAAAAAATGATCATAACAAAATGAACTAACTAACAAAAAAACTTCAGTTTAAAACTTCAAATGAACAATGTTCAATGATGAGCATTGAACTTTGTTTTTATGATGTTTATGTTTTTTTTTATGATTATGTATTTAATAAGTGGTAATTTATTGAAATTTCAAGAATAATTATCCATCAGAATTTTTAATTAATTATATAAATAACATTTATTATTTTTATTTCAGGATTTTTCATAGTTCTTCAGAAGTATTTGAAATTCTTATATTAAATAATTTTAATTCAGTAATTGTAAGAAAATTAAATACAATAACATTAAAGAATCTGAAAATGGTATTAAACAAAAACTAATTCTGACTTTTAAGAATAAATTTAATGATAAAAAATTATTGAAATTAACAATAGTTTCGATTGAGAAATTGAAAAATTTAAATATACATAACGACACATGAAAATCATATTAATTAGCAAAACATTAATATAATTACGAACTTGAAAATAATTTCAAGAGGGATAAAAAATTATTAAAGTTTCAATTAAAAAATTGAAAATCATTAATATATTGTAAAAAACAGTCAAATTTCTAACAAAAATGAATTAATAAAAAACAATTAAGAATCCTCAAACAAAAATAAGAATTTAACATATCAACAAAATCACAACTATGATAGACGCATTCATGAAAAATCGTAATATAAATATAATTAAGATAAAGTTTTTGACAACAGAAAACAATATTGATTGAAAAAATAAACAAAAAATATTGAAACGTTTAAATGAATCTTATGAAAAAATATTAAAAAAAAAAAGATGATAATTTAATTTCTTCAGTAAAAAAAAATTTATTTAAAAAAAACAGAGATGAATTCAAAATAAAGAAAAAATAGAAATGATATAAATTATTACCAAATAGCTAAATATACATTGAACAATAATAATGAAAATTATATCATGGAAAATAATATTGGTGATTTGAATTTTAATTGTGATTTTTGTGGTGCTAGACATTTTGCATTCGAAATTTCAAGCAATAAGAAATTCACATCATGTTGTAAACAAGGAAATATAACATTAGAAGAAGACCCAGAATATCCTGAAGAGATTAAGAAATTACTTACAAGGAATTCTATGATAAGTAATAATTTTAAAAAATGCATAAGGTCATATAATAACACCTTAGCATTTGCTAGTTTTGGTGCAACCTTTGATAAATTATTTAACAAAGGTCTTCAAGTTATACGTATTTGTGGACAAATATACCATAATGCATATGCATTACATGCAAATGAAAATGAATCCAGAATGTATGGATAATTATTCATATTTGATAACGAAGAAGCGAATAAATGCCGCATAGAAAACGATCTGAATTGTTCTATTGAATTATTAAATACGTTAGATTCTATAATTAGGAGAAATATCCCTTACGCAGCAGCTTATAAAATGATGCTTGAAGTAGAAATTAAAGAAAATAATTGTTTTATTTAAAATGGAACTATACTTAGAGATGTTAAAATGTTTATAAGACGAAACGATAACTTTGATAAGCATCGATATAATGAAGCTAAATGTAATGAAGTAGCAGTAGTTTTTGTAGGAAATGAATAACTAATTGAAAAAGACATATGTATTTATTTGAAAGTAGAAAAACCAATAAAAATCCCATATATAAGTAAACACGTAGATCTCATGATTATATATCCACTGATATTCATGGGTTCAAATAAAAAATTCAAGATTATATTTTATAAAGAAAAATCAAGAGCAGGACTTTATCAAGACGTAATTAATTTCTTAAAAAATCAAAAAAACGCAATTAATAATAGTTTAAAAATTGGAAAAATGTTTATATTACCATCAACTTTTACAGGAAGTCTCCGTTCTTCACATCAAAATTTTCTTGATTCGATGACATTAGTACAAAGGATCGAAAAATCAGATTTTTTCATTACCATGACATGCAATCCGTAATGGGAAGAAATCATAAATAATATAGGACAAAGTGAAGAAGTAATAGATAAAACAGATATTGTTGTTGAAGTATTTTATCAAAAATTTAAAATATTAATAGAGCAAATTACTAAAAAACATATTTTGGGAAAATGCATTGCATATTCATACGTAGTAGTATTTCAAAAGAGAGGATTACCGCATGCACATATGCTAATATTTTTAAGTAAAGATGATAAAATTTACAATAGTGATGACGTTGATAAATTTATAGTAGCTGGAATTCCAAATAATAATGAGAATTCCAGATTATATGGAATGGTTAAACAATTTATGATCCATGGCCCTTGTGGAGATCAGAATAGAAATTCACCTTGTATGGATAAGGAATCAGAAAAGTGTACGAAAAATTTTCCGAAAGATTTAATAAAATTACAATAATGACAAATGGTTATCTTATTTATCGACGGAGAAATAATAAAAATGAGATATTATACACAAAGAACAAGTGGTCAGACAATAGATTTGTGGTTTCTGATAACCCGTATTTCTCACTAAAGTTCAACTGTTATATTAATATTTAATTATGTTCAACAATAGGAGTTATAAATACTGCTTATTTAAATACTGCTTCAAAGGATATAATTGTGCATTTATCGAAATGAAAGCAAGTGAAATAAATACTGAAAGTAATACTAATGATGAAAGGTTGAAACGAATGATTTGGATATGTTTTATTATAAAATTAAACAATATATTAACACAAGATACGTTTGCCCACCAGAAACTATGCATCGCATATTGGAATATAATAGTAGTAAACTTTCTTATACAATTTATAGATAAGCTACTCATAATGAAAATGAACAATATGTGTATTTTAAAGAAGGATCCGAACACGAAATTGATGAAAAAAATATAAATAAAACACTAACAGCGTGGTTCGAACTTAATAAAAGTGACCCTGAGACACATAATTACTCTTATTCTGATATACCGCAACATTATGTTTTTAATCGAATATATAAAACATGGACGAAAAAAATTAAAACTATAAAACCCATTCTAACTAGAATGTTTTGAGCTAATTCAAAACAAAGAGAAAGATTCTTTTTAAGATTATTTACGCTTCACGTTAAAGCTGCAAGATCTTTTAAAAGCTTAGAAACTTTTGATGGAATTACATACCCAACATTCTTTGAAGCAGCAAAAGCAAGAAATTTAGTTGAAACAGATGATGAATGGGATAAATGTTTAGAAGATGCATGTTAATCTCGATTTCCAAAAGCTCTAAGTCAATTATTTAGTTACATTTGTACATTTCACAATCCAATTAATGCTCGAGAATCATATGAAAAATATAAAATCTATTTTTATCATATTACCAAAAATGAATCAACAAAAAAGTGAAGAATATGCATTAAGCATAATTAATGATATTTTAACTAAAAATAGATTCCAATTAAGTAACTTTAATTTACCTATTATAGAATACCATATTAAAAATAATGAAATTAAATATAATACAGTAAATAATGTTAATAATATTCGGTCAATTATTGATAGTCTAACAAATGCTCTAACAGCTATTTTGTATTACAGTAATAAATTTATTAAATACAAACTGCACTAAAAAGTGTGTATATATATATATATATATATATATATATATATATCTATATTATATAGTTGTAAAGAAAATTGTTACGACCAAGCTCCTCCTTTGCTCCTCTTTTTCTCTTCTTTTTCTCTTCCTTTTACCGCATTTTGATCCTAATTTTTTTCCGTTTTTTTTAACGTTATTTTACGTTGTTTTTGTCTCTTCCTTTGTTTTTTTTTTCTCTTCCTCTTCTCTTCATTTTCTCCTCCTCACCTCTTTATTTCCTCCTACCTCACACCTCCTTAAAAAGTCCCCAACTTTTTTCCGTTATTTCTACGTTATTTTATGTAATTTTCACTCCTCCTCAGGTAATCCATTAGAAATCCTCAAATTTTTCCCTGTTCCTTTAACATTATTTTACGTTATTTTACGTTGTTTTAGCTCTTCCTTAGCTCATCCTCCTTATTCCTCAAACCATATGCAGAGGCGATTAATTAAGTAACATATTAACTTATATCAGGACATTTAATTGAATCTTGACTAACTTTCTCATTAAATTAAAAAAACTATTACCTGTTCATTTACGAATAAACTTTTATAGATAAATGCTATTGTCTAAGCTACTGTAACTAAATGTTAATCATATAGTATTTAATTAGAATAAAAATTTAATTTATATTAAAACATTCAATAATTTTTTTAATAAAAAACAATTAATTAATGAACTATTTACGTTTTATGTATATATATGAAAAAAAAGGGAAAAAAAGGTAAGACAAATTTTTTGGTATATGAAAAAGAGTATACATTACATAAAACTATTGATTAGAAAGAAACAAATACTACCTTGTCGATTAGAATAAAAATTCAATTTCAATTCAAATATAGAATAATTTTATTAATAATAAACAATTAGTTAATGACGTATTAACTTAAATCATAAATCTTAATTAGGTCCAGACTAATATTTTTATTAAAATGAAAGAAAATAATATTAGTTCATGTATTAAAAAAAAATATTATCAGTTCATTTATTAATTAACTTTTGTAGATGAATGCTATTGCTTAAGCTATTAAAGCTTAAGGGTAATCATATAAATTTCAATTAGAATAAAAATTCAATTAATATTCAAACATTAAATAATTTTTTAATAAACAATTAAGTAATGCACAAATGACTTGCATATTTTAATTTATAATATTCATCCCTTGCAATGTAATATATTTTTCATCCTGTCTCTATTTTATCCTTAATAGAAAAAATACATGAATTTTCAATCAAAAAATAAATATAATCAAATATTCATTTATTTGTAATAATAGTGTATTTACATATTTATTTAAACATATTTTATAGTTACTAATCTATGTTATCAGGAATCATTTATATGTCACACCGTGCACCAATATGCAATGATGTGACGGCGAAGAATTGTCTTTATTGTTATGAAAATCAATCTTTTAACAATATATTTTGTATTTGTTTACACTTAAATAATTTAAGTTATTTATTAATAAAAGTATTAAGTTATTTATTAATAAAAGTATTAAGATTTCTATATTAATTAAAATTTAATTATAATAAAATTATTAATATTAAATATAGTAGATTACTAGATTAACTGATAAAAGAAACTTGATTTTAATATTTTACGAGCTTAATTTACTTCGCCCCTAACGTCACTTGGTTAAATTTTCATATATGAATATATATAAATTAGCGAATTGAAAGTAAAAAAAATTGCCTGAATTTATAAATTTTTATATTGCAGTTCTGTTTGAAATTTAGTTTTTATATACTTGAAAAAAAAAGAATTAATTAAAGTTCCAATATGCATAAAAATTGTTTAGATACAAATCATATAATCATGATAGATTAAAATTTCTTATACTGAATTCCATTTAATTAATGAAAAAATATGATAGGAATTCATTCTCTTTAATTATTTGTTCCAGACAGAGGGATGGAAATAAAGAAACGGAGACGTAGGAACGGAGACGGAGCGACAAAGACACAGAGATGGAGAGAAGAAGACATAGACAGTAGGACGAAGAGACGAAAACGGAGAGACAAAGACAAAGAGACAAAGACGAAGAAACGGAGTCGTAGAAGCAGAGACGGAGAGACATAGATGGAAGGACGGAGATGAAGAGACAGAGACGGAGAGGCAGAGACAGAAAGACAGAGACGGAGAGGTAGAGACGGAAAAACATAGACGTAGGGACGGAGATAAAGAGACAGAAAGATGGAGACGAAAAGACGGAGATAGAGGAACGGAGACGAAGAAACGAAGACAAAAAAACAGAGACCCTACTGCAAAATCTCACGTGAGATTTTGCAGTAGGGGATGGAGTGACGGAGACAAAGAGACGAGAAGACGGAGACAAAGAGACCGAGATGGAGAGGCAAATGTTGTGTATGTCTATTTGTATGTGTGTATGTGTTTATGCGCATGAGGGTATGTGTATGTGGGTATGTGCTTATGTGTATGAGTGTGTGTTTATGTGTACTTGTGTATGTGACATGTATATGTGAAAATGTACATGGGAATATATTAATATATATTTTTAAGAAACCAGACTTTTGAGGAGTCAACAGTGTTGCTGTACATAGGGAATCGCATGTTAAATTTAAAAATCTTCCATGGAAATACGAAAATGAAAAGACGGAGAAACGGAGACGGAGACGCAGAAACGGAGACGAAAAAATGAAGACGGAAAAACGGAGACAGAGAAGCAGAGACGGAGACGCGAAAACGATGACGGAGACGGAGTGACCGATATTGTGTGTGTGTGTGTGCGTGTGCGTGTGTATGTGTGTGTATGTGACAATAATGCAAAAGATATTCACGTAAGAAATGAAAAGTCTTAATTCTTCACTTTAATATAATAGTAGTAATTGTTAATATATTATTACCCATGTAATAATATTATATACATATATCTCTATGCATAATAAAAAGATTTCGCCGCCACCGCTGCCGCAGTGTATAAGAATTGGATGTGACCATAGCTAGCTATAATTTAGCTAGAATCTAGCTGGAATTTAGCTAAAATTTAGTTAAAAGTTAGCTTAAAATTAGCTTAAAGTTGGCTGAAGTCAGATAAAATTATATGAAAGTTAGCTACATTAAATAAAAAAATAGCCAAATTCAATATTAAAATTAGGTAAATTTATACAAAATTTAGATGGAAATTAGCTAAAAGCTAGCTAAAATTTATATTAATTTTAAGAAATTTTAAATAAATTTTAGTTTAATTTCAGTTAAATTTAAGCTGCATTTTAGATCTATTTATATTATATTCTCTCTATACTATTAAAAGTATATCGCCGCTGCCGCGTTAGAGTTGGTAAACCTTGTTTTGGTCATCATCAGACGGGTGCAGGAATCGGTAGTTTTTTGGAAGGTCTGTTCCGAGCAGTTATACCGAAGATCAAGTAAGGTGCAAAAGTGGTTGGTAAGGAGGCTCTCCAAGTGGGTAAAAATATCCTAGATGATGTCACTCCAGGTGGCAGACCAGTCAAAGAGGCAACCAAACAGCGCATTCACGAGAGTGGTAAAAACCTCAAAAGAAAAGCTGACGTTATTCTGGACAAATTGCTCTTGGTTGAGTAAAGTATGAAAGAGGGGGAAAAATCAGAATATAAAAAGAAGAACGAGACATCATCAACTCGGTCGCCAAGTGCACATGATACTACAAACACCTCAGCGGCTAAACGCTCGGAAAGTGGTAAAGTTGCGAAAAAGAAGAAGGAGCAGATTAAGAAAGCACGTGGAGCTAGAGATATTTGTGAAAATTAAAATTTCAAGATGGCGTTGTTGTATACAGAATCTTGTAAGTCGATCAAGTCCGAAATATCACTCTTTGAATTACCCTCGACATAGACTCCAATTGAAAGCTCTTACTGGGTATAGTACTAATCGATATCTTCACTAAACGAGCAATCACCAATTGAATTTACCATCCCTGACAACACTGAGTATCTAGATTTGGCTTACACAATGTTAAGTGTGAGTGTGAGTGTAACATGCACTAGTACTGAACAATCGAAAGATCCGAACGTTGGACCAATAAATAATCTTTTGCATTCGTTGTTCAATCAAGTCGACGTGCTATTCAATTAGAAACCTGTTTCACCGCCAAACAGTGTTTATGTATACAGAGCTTACATTGAAACATGACTAAATTATGGCCCAACAGTTAAAAAATCTCATTTAACGAGTGGTTTGTGGTAATGATACAGCAGGAAAAATGGACGATACCACAGGTGGGAATGCAGGTCTCAGTCAGCGTAAAGCGATTATGATTGACAGGAAGATTGATTTACTCGGCCATCTACATTGTAATCTTTTTAATCAAGACAAATTCTTACTGGGTAGTGTTGAAGTTAGATTAAGGCTCGTGCGTTCTCGTGATGGCTTCTGTCTCATGAATCCCGCTGGTGCTTTAACAGTAAATATTACCGAGGCTACACTTTTTGTGCGTCGAGTAAGATTAAATCCTTTACTTGTGCTAGCACACGAAAAACTACTGTCGCAGACTACTGCAAAACACCCACTGACACGTGTCGAAGTTAAGGCTGTTATGTTACATAATAGTGTGCATGGGAAAATAATCGACAATGTTATATTGAGTCAAATGCTAAAAATAATTATACTCAGTTTTGTTGTAAATAAAGCTTACAATGGTGATACAAGTCTTAACCCGTTTAATTTCAAGAATTTTAATATAATTTTTTTGTATCTGTACGTTAATGGAATGCCAGGTTTCATTGAAACCCTTACAGACAGATTTCATAAAAAGCAAAATGTACGTTGATGCTAATCATACACTTTTTTCTGGTACTGGTATTCACTTCATGAATTCAGGCAACTCAATTACCTATAAAGACTATCCGAACGGTTACTGCCTATTCGCTTTTGATTTGACACTCAATTTATCGGCGAGTGATGGTAGTCATTGGAATTTAATAAAAAATAGTAATATACGAATTGATGTTAGATTTGACAACCCGCCAGAGGGCGCTGTAAATTGTACAATTTATGCTGAATACGTCAATTTGCTCGAAATTGACTCGTCGAGACAGGAAGTAGTGGTGGTGGGCACATATTTCTCGCTATTCAAGTGAAACAAAGCCATCTTCAGTATCTCAGTCGAAGAGCAACTTTCATTAAACAGTATGTAGGTGGTGATTCACGTGCAGTTTTTAAAGTACAATACAAATCGTTTGATTCTGAAGAAGGTGGCTGTACTTGCTATTCATAAAAACTTACTCGTTCATTGGATTGTGGCGCTTCCTTGTAATTTAAGACGCTTACTTAAAAATGTTTTAAGACAGAACAATTGGGTTACACTGAATCATCATGGTCTAAAGTGATACGAAGGTGATATATCGATAAAAAAATTATGAAAAAATTTGGGAGATATTTCCAAGCATTGTCGTAAGCAATTTTCGTGCGAGGTCAAGAAAAGGTTGAACTACTTTCCGAGCTCACCACCTGTAAGATTGAAAATTCAGAAAAAGAACAAGATTGTCCAGCTTTTAGAAATTTAAATTTCAGCAGTGTACAGTGCGTTTATCATTACATAAAATCACCTTATTCAAATAAAGCATGTGCACTAAATAACGTTGCTAATCTGAAACATTGGCTACTAAAACTTAACCCTAAACTACTTGGCTACTAAAACTTAAACAGCGTAAAATCGCTGATTTTGGAAGAATTTTTTGAAATTTTTCGCTATTAATTGAAAAGAGATTGTACGATATCTCATACGGATCAAGTTTCACGCAATAGGCATTTATCTAGCGGATCGGATTCCTCTGATGTGGGTGAAACCTTGCGCGTTCGTGCTTAATACGCAAAATCATAACCAGTGATGCACACTGGGTTGACATATACGTTGATAAGTATGGCATAGGTGTGTACTTTGATAGTCTTGGTAAGTTACCATATATTCCACAACATTTTCGACGTATTCAGCAAAATTGTAAAAAATTTAGATGGAATAATAAACGCTTACAAAGCGAATATTCCAACGTTTGTGGTCATTATTGTATCATTTTTCTGTATTATATGTCTAGCGGATTGGGTTTCAAGAAATTCTTGGGAAATTTCTCGCAGAATTTGCAAAAAAATGATACTATAGTCAAGAATTTTGTAGAAAAAACTTGCTTTGCGTAATTTGATACTTGACTGTCTCTGATTGGTTGCACACCACCTTTTTACAACATCCTCACCAATTTTTTACAGTATAAAATAAGTGTCATCCACTCATTCTAGCCACAGTTCTGTGTGATCGACGGTAACAGCAGTAACAAGCAACAAAACCTAATCAAGATGGCTGGCCAAATGAGAAGCCTAGAGCAATCCTTTGGTAACGACTTGAAATATTTAATAAAATAGAGTAGCAAGAAAAATTATTGGCAGCAGCTTCTACCAATGGTCTACGTACTAAACAGCTGTTTTGAGAAAATTATCCAGGTGGGCCTGGAAAATATAGGAGAAGAAAAAATGGAGTTTGTTCCTGTAGTGCACTTCTGTGGATCCAATTTTCAAGGTCTACCTTTGTCAGTTGACTGTTGGGAGGCTTTGAAGCACCAGAAGTTTGGTAAAATTCAAGAATTTTTCACTTGTTATAATGAGGAATCTATGTTGGATCAGCGACTCTTTATACCTAGATACACTATTCGCTTTATGATTAGTTTTAACGAGAGAGTATTTAGGTATTTAGGATCTTCGGATAAAATGTTATCGCTTGGTTCAGTTTCTTTCACATTGATCTGATTTGTTGAATGATCGTCCACATGCAGAGAATCTAAACCAGAGAATGAACTTCTTTTTTTAAATGTAAGTCATACACTCTTGTTTATCAAAAGTAGCAATCGTTTTTAGCTTTTGTTAGCGTGATGAACTTGAACTTTGCAATCATTAGATACTCTTTGCATTTTGGATAGTTGAATTAAACTATCTAAAGTTTATAACTTATATTGCTTCTCAATAGCAGTACTATCAAAAACCTGCTGCTACGAAGACGTTGGCCACGATGACAACTGCCCTGAAAATAGGATGTATAGAATGATTCGTCGGTCCAACTCTTCGTAGTAACGAAACCAGCGAAGGCGCACTGTCTTGCAGGGGAGCGCTAAGATGTGAGAATAATGCCGTAGTGTGTCTGACGACGAGTTGACATTGTCCTCGTCAAAGTCAGAAACCTCTCATACTTAGGCCTGGGGAGGTATGAGAGTTATCACCCCTAGGACGGCTGACTCACCTGCGATCGGGACAGGATTCTTAGCGTGTGGGTTTTAGATATAATTTATGGTACATCACAATTCCTCATCTTCATTTAACTCCGCTGGCACTTCTGGTAACATATGCAATCATGAATGCACTGGTAATCCTGATAACTTTTCTTATGTATGTGCAAAATTTGTTGGGTCTTAGAACAAAAGAAAAATAACAGAAACAATAAATGATTTGTATAAAGTATGTTTTGACATTGAGATTTCATAGCAAGACAAAAGTTAGGTACCACATTTTGTCTATAACTCGTGTCATATAATGATGAGTCGAGTTACTAAAAATCAGGACAAGACGTCCCTGAAATTCATTGCACCAACTAAATGGAAAGAACCAGAAAATGAAAACGATTGCTACTTTTGATAAACAAGAGTGTATGACTTACATTTAAAAAAAGAAGTTCATTATTCTAGTCCTAAAACTGTTGAGTTTCCAGAAAATATCCTTATAGAAGGTTTAGAAAATGAAGAATCACGAGATAGTTTTACAGCAGGTTTAGATTCTCTGCATATGGACGATCATTCGACAAATCAGATTAATGTGAAAGAAACTTAACCAAGCGATAACATTTTGTCCGAAGACCTAAGCGAATCCGACGAAAGTGAAGAAAATCTCTCTTCAGATGATGATGAAGAATATGTACCTAAAGGTGTGGAGAAATCTGTGAAAAAATATGATCAAAAGAGTCTGAATGATTTATTTAGAAAGGCTGGTCTATTTAAAGAGCAATCTGAATTGATGGCTTCAGATTTTAAAAAGCGAAATATGCTGACAAAGGGAGTTAAAGTAAGTGAATATCGTGACCGAGAGAAAACCTTTCGAAAATATTTTAAAGAAGATTCAGGGCTAGTTTACTGCATTGACGTAAAAGGACTTATTGACGAATTAAAACCAGGTATATACAAACCTGAGGATTGGCGTCTGTTCATTGATTCGTCTAAGCGGAGCCTTAAAGCAGTCCTTCTTCATAACACAAATAAGTATACTTTTATACCATTAGCGCATTCAATTGTGCTTAAAGAAGAGTATTCAAACATTGAATTAGTTTTGTCAAAAATAAAATACGAGGAACATAAATGGCTAATATGTGGAGACTTAAAAATTTTATCTATGATACTAGGACAACAATCTGGATTTACAAAATATCCTTGTTATTTGTGTATGTTTGATAGTAGAGATAGGAAAAACCACTACAAAAAGAAAATTTGGCCACTAAGAGAGTCATTTGAACCTGGAAAACAAAATATTATAAAAGAGCCACTTGTGAATTCGTCCAAAATTTTGATACCACCTCTTCACATAAAGCTTGGTTTAATGAAACAATTTATCAAGGCATTAGACCAAGATGGGGAATGCTACGAACATTTGAGCCAAGTATTTCACCACAAAACAGATGGTAAACTAAGCGCAGGTATTTTTGATGGACCTGAAATTCGTACTCTATTTAGAGATGAAAACTTTAAAAGAACTATGAAAGATGATGAGAAAGCAGCATGGTTTAGTTTTAAAGATGTATCAATAAAATTTTTGGTTAGCAGCAAAGACGTAAATTACAAAACTATTGTAAAAAAAATGGTACGCAACTTTGAAAAACTGGGCTGCCTAATGAACTTGAAGCTTCATTTCCTTGATTCACATATTGATTAATTTCCTGAGAACAACGGGGACTTTAGTGAAGAGCAAGGAGAAAGCTTTTACCAAGACTTGAAGGAATTTGAACGCAGATTTTAAGGACAATGGGGTATAAATATGTTGGCAGATTACTGCTGGATGATGAAGAGAGAAACATCTTTAAAAAGAGGTCAAAAACGTGCCAGAAATCCTTTACGCCGGTCATTTGACGAGAAACGTGTGCGTAAGCGTAAGACACTTTAAAACTTTAATTAAAATATTTTTTTGGAAGACAAAAATAAAAATAGATATCGTCAATATCTAGCATCCAACATCTCACTATCGAAGTTGCGAAGTATTAGCGAAAATTCTATAAACTCAATTGATTAACCCACTAAAACTCTGAGGCACTTCTTAAAAGAAGCTAAAAATATTATAATGAAGTTCATGAATATCGCTATACATAAGTTCTAAGTCTTATTTTATGATCAAGAGTCGAAAAAGGTTCTAGTTTTGTGATTTATGTAGTGGAAAACCTCCAAAACAGTATTCAAAACATCGATTTTTTGAAAAAAATATCAATTTATCACGTTTATTGTCCACTTACACCGACTAAGAGTTGTTTTTTGAAAAAAATGACTTAAAACTCGTGATCAGCGACCTCAAAAACCCCCATTAAAGTATTTTGAATGTTTATAAATCGGTTAAAAATCGTAAAACTTGATTTTTATGTCATTTTAATAAAATTTGAAGCAAATTTTCACTTTTCGCGATTTTCTGCCTTTTCATCGCCGTATGGTGGATTAAAATTTTTGTAAAAAAAAGATTCAAAACATGGTTTTCGATGTATTTTTTCCCGTAGAATTCGATTCTGAAGTCAAATAAAAATTTTCTTTATTTTTTTTTATTAAAAAAAAATCATGAAAAAACCGTAAAAAATGATGTTTTTTGAGCAAAACCCCATAAAAAAGTAGCTGGACCCTACTTTTTTATTGCAAATTCGGATTCAGCGTCGAAAAATACATAAGAATATATAGGTCTGGTCAATTGCACAGACACTTTTGTTTTTTTTGTGGGCCTGTGTTACCAAAAAATGGTAAAGCTTTAACTGTCATACTTTGCTGTGAGGAAGAGTATGAGATTGCAAAAACATCATCATTAAAAGTTATTGGTTTGAAGGTAAAACTACTTTCATCGCATTGAGAAAGAATTCTTAACCGCTCTTTACTATCCTCATTTGGCGAGACTCACACCCAAGCAAAATACGCATTCAGCTCATCCGAAGTGAATCCATTCAAATACCCTTAAGATCCGGATAGTAATCCCAGGTTTCTTAGCTTCTTCCAGATATTACCACCTGTAAGAGCACCGAATTGTCTGTTATAGATGTAAGTAGTCTTAGTACGTTCCATCGGTTTGTCCACTATTCTACGCAACTGCAAAAATTCATAGAGATACTGCTCGTTCTCTTTTCGTTTGTATCTTCGGTGTACAGCATCTCTCTTACGTCGCATATGTAACAATTCTTCATCTATCTATGGAAACTTATTCTTACTAGGCTTGAATGTTTTTAACGTCGCCAAATTTTCAATTGCAGCAGTAAGATTGTTCGCAGAAGCAACCAAGTGCAGACTCTGGGTCAACTGTGTTAACCATAAACGGCGACTAATCACAGTTGGCAAGTTTTCCTTCCAACGAAGTTGGACAAATAACTTTATAGTTTTTATAGATGATTGATTTTTTATGCAAAGTAACAATATTGCAAGTCAGGCATACGTCGATCAAATTATGTCGACTATGAAAACTCGCCAGTAGGTTCCGTGCGTCAAGCACCACGTCATTGTCGTCAACAAAGATCAGGTCAATCTACGTGTTAGACGTCGGAGTATGTTGCGTGGCACCGTGCTAGACTAACTGTAACGATAGCTCAGACAACATTTTACAAAGAAATTTGGCAATAACTGCTCTCTTTGAGGAGATCGGTATTCAAGTTCCCCATAATAATTTTATGGAAATAGTCTGAACTAAAATTCCTCAAATCATTTAATAAATTGAAGTTTCTAAAAAACGAAACAGCTGGAGAATTATAAATAACAGAAACTAGCACGAGTTCGAAGCCGCTAACTTGCACGGAACAGAAAACATATTCAGGCACCTCCGCCTTACCACTACTATCACTAGTTTGCGTCTCTGAAGTGGCTGAAATAATGCATTTGAGATTATCCTTAATATACAAGGCAACTCCTTCGCCACGTAAGTTTCTGTCTTATCGGAACACTTTATACCCCGTGACCCCAATGACGTCATACTATACAGACGGACCTAGCCAGGTCTCAACAACTCCAAATATACCGTAACAAGTACTAAAGGCAGCTTGACTAATGTTGGCATTTGAATGAAAGCCAATAACATATGACTCATATCTACCACTCAACCGCCTATAACCAAGTATATTGAAATCACCTAATATTAAATATTTAAAGCTTTTATTATTAATATGGTTAATTAATGTATTTTGAAAACATTACGGAAAATTACTTTAGTTATTGATTAATGCCTTTTACATTAAAAAATTAACTCGATCTTTACAACACTTATTCACTTGGGTAGGGGGACATTTTTCCCAATTCTATTTTCCCAATGGACATTCTTCCCAATGGACATTTTTTCCAAGCGACAATTTTTCTAAAAACAATTTTTCCCAAACAATTTTTATTTAAAATTTAACATTGTATCCAACATGTTTTAAATACGTTAATACATCATTAACAGGATGTTCTTCGGACGTTTTTTTAACGCGAAGTATTTCAGCACTTGTCAATGCATAAGCAAGCAATAAAAAAAACCAAAAGAATGACTTGAATTGAATTGAAGTTGCTCTCCGAATTTTTATTCTTTTATAATATATAATATGTTTTTCGGGAAAAATGTCGATCTTGGGAAAAATTACTTTTGGGAAAAAATACTATTGGGAAAAATGGATTGGAAAAATCGTCATACAATCATTCACTTGACACTGTAGTAAAGTAATATCAATGAAGATGATTTTTATTCGATGCTTAACTTAGCTTAAAGGATTAAAAAATATAGCAATTGGTTAAGCTTAAGAATACTAGCAATGAACGCAAAGCGCCATAAAGTAGACTAGGTTTTTGAATAAATTAATTCTACTATTATTTTCAACAAATTATTACAAAATATCAGTTTTAATGATATTTCAAACTGTCTTCATATTATTACTGGTTTAATATAGTTGATCCAAGAAAATGTCAACATCAAAATCACAATTCTCATTTATAAAAGTATTGTTGTGTATTACTTTTTTGACAATGTGTTTAATCAGTCGCAACTGCCGAAGCATTAAAACTTTATCCTAGCCCAAAACACAAAAATTGAAAAAATTTTTTTGAATTCATTATAAGATCCCATAATTAAATATTTATGCGATTCTTTTTGGGCTTAAAAAATACTTTTATAGTTTTGGAAAAATTTTTTTTTCTATTTTATATAATAAATACATCTATAATGACGATATTTGTATAGCTATATGAAAAAAGAGTGACGTCTACGATGTGATAGTTTTTTAACTGAGAATTATCTAAAACACAAAAACCAAAGAGATTTAGGTTCGCTATGAGGACGGTTTTCGCGCATTCTAAAATTATTTATTATTGATCAAAAATAACAAGATGTCGGCCATTTGAACAGAAATTTAAAAAAAAAATGATGTTTGATAAATTTTTGTTAGAAAAAAAATGAAAAAATGAATATTTTTTTATAATTCTATAGTTTATACAATACCCGTAAATGTGGTAAGCATGTGGTAAAAATTTATTTTAGGTCAAATAGTTTAAAAAAAATAAATACCACACAAAAAAAATCATTTCGAGAAAAACGCGTATCAAGTTTTTGTCATGTATACTACAGTAGACCGTAGATAGCGCTTCAATAGAAAAAAATATACATGAAATACTCCGATCTTTATGAAATTTTCACATGATATTTTTTAAATGTTTCTCTTTTAAAATCCGCTAAAAAAATTTTGGGAGGATTTTGCACTAGAATAAACCTTTAAAGAATTACAAATGAAAGTAACATTGCATAAGTAAATGTCTGAGTACTTGTGATTGTGAAATTTAGATTGATTTCGTAACAAGAAAATATATTAATTTTAATGATTTGTTGTTATTAATATTTTTATGAGCATATCATGAATTGCAATATGAATCAATTTAATTTAAGGCTACTTCTCATAAGATGTACTATGTAAGATTTTTTTATTCCTAGGAGACCAGTATGACACTATATGGCGTCATGGTCTAGGTTATCGACATTCAATCGAGTTGTAATTTTAAGGAGATGTCAAATACCGATATTACAGCTTTCCAAATTTTTTATTTTTAATCTAAATTTTTTAAAAACATCTCTATATTACAGCCTTCTATTTTAATTAATAAAAGTATAATATAGAGTTATTTCCAAAAATTTTTAAATAAAGATTAAAAATTCAGAAAACTGCAATGTTGGTAACTATGTATTAAACATATATCCTATTACATTACCTTATGAGGCGGTCAGAACCAAATCGGTGACTTAGTTCAGTGCTTACAATAAATGCTTGTAATGATTTATTTATTCATTTGCACGGCAAAAATATAGTCATTTCCTCTAACCATAATCTTAATGAATAATTTAAAACGGTTAAAGCAACAAAAAAATATAAAATATTGTCATGAAGCGAAAAATGCTAAATTGAAATCTATTGCATGCAAATAACAGCCGCATCGACTGTTGGATGGCATTTTCTGCTTTATGAAAATATTTTATATTTTTTTGTCACTGAAACTGTTTCAAATTATTCTTTATATACATGGTTAGAGGAAATGACTATATTTTTGCCCTGCAAATGAATAAATAAATCATTATAAGCATTTATTGTAAGCATTGAACTAAGTCACCGATTTGGTTCCGACCGTCTCTTAAGTTGAAGTTCATATATAAATTCCTAGCCATTCAGTAATTTTAATAGTTTGTTATACTTCAACGTCCGGAACTATAAATTGTTAAATAAAACTAGACAAAAATGATTTATAATCATTTTTCTATTCTAATGAAACAATATTTTTTTATTTCTAAATTTCTATCACTAAATACAAGTAAATATAAGATAATTTGTAGCTCTACAATGTAATAAATAATAGTAACTATCATTTTATCTATTAATTTATTCAACGAAATTTAAAGTTTGTGAAGTAAAATCACAAAAATTTAAAAGAATATATGCATCTTTTTATATGCTTAATAATTAATGATATAGGGAATTTATTTAAAATTAGATCTGTAATTTATTTTACCTCATTAACATCCTTATATTATAGAGTATTTTGGCATTGTACCAATATTTTATGTTCTTTTGCTATCAAATTAATAAAATACGGTTTCATTTCACAGTGACCTTATTAATCAGAATATTATTTTTTTTAAAGCTAAGAAACAGACATAAAAATGACGCATCAAATATCGATCATAATTCTTAGTAATATCGAAAATATAATATCACTGCAAAATATCACGTTATTACTTATCTCAATTAAACACTTACAATCATTTTATATTTTTAGAATGGAAAGTATAAGAACTCAAAAGAAAAAAAAAAGATTTATAAATACTGAGTCAATAATGGAATAATTAAAATCAAAACTTATATTCCAATGAATATCAAATTTTAATAATATAAAAGAATTTACCTGCTGGCATTTTATGACTTATTTTCCACGGTGTTATTGTTGACGTGGAAAAATGTTGAAACTTTTGCTGTTGGGAAGGCATGATAGGCATGACTGTTGTCTCGTGCACGGCAGTTGGTATTACTGATTTACTAGATTTTATTGTTGTGAACATTTTTTCTTTTTTGTCATTTTCTACTATTCCTTGTTCAAGGATTTCCTTTTTGATTGATTCTTCGTCAGTCCATCCATTAATAATTGTTGGTCTGCAATAAATATGATCATTAAATTTACATTCAGCTAGAAAAAATCCGTTGCTTTTTTCGAAAAATTACGATTTCTAAACGTTTGTATCTTCGCCAAATTTTACTTTTTTCAACAAAGTGTAAGGAGAGTAAAACTTAACTATAATAAAGTTATTGCTAAAGTTATTTCATAATGACAAAAAAGATATAGAAAGAGACAAAAATAAATATTATTTCATATTATTAGATATTTTAAATAAATAAAAAATTTGCATATGTTTCAAGTGATACATCTATTTTATGATCAACTGATTTACTATTTAAATAAACGATAAAGTTGGAGATTGAAAAGTTCTTATTCTCTTTTGATTGTTCTTTGTAACTAGTATTTATTTCTTTTTAGTAAGTATAATCACAAAGGAAAGTAAGAAGAATTTATTATTTAGAAAAATATACAGCACAAATAAGTAAAGATCGCCAATAAGCATAGGCAAGAGCGTGACCGTTAAAATACAATGTAAACTACTGCCGCCACATGGACAAATGCCCGAACTATACGCGCCAAGCCCCTCCACGTCCACACGCGCGTAGAGAAACAAGCGAGAAGGAAGGAGACAAACACACGAAACACGCGGCTTCCAGTGGCGTAGGTAAACTTACGGCAAACCCGCTTTAGCTTGTTTTCGCCGCGATACTTTATAGCTTTATTTCAATGCAATTAACCCTCTCGAAAATTTTTTGATTAATTACATATTTTTATTTAAAACAGATACATATTTTAATAATAAAAATCATTAAAGTAATCAAACAAATAAATAATAATAAATAAAATCTTTTGGGAGGGCGACGAACATATGTGACTTTTTATCCTCTTCAACAAACCAATGCGGTGGCTGTGGTTACTAAGTTTTTACGCATCTCGCTCTCTACTTTTGCCGAATTCAAACCCAATGATCCACCTATTTTTTTTTTTTTTGTTTTATTTTTAAATATTATATATTTTTGTAATCAATTTTTATAGCGGAAAAAATAAAATAAAGGATTTATTTAACACCTAAAATTCTATTTTATTTCAAAAATATAAAAAAATTTATTTACAGATAGGGATGGAAAAAAGTTTTAATGTCAATATTACATGGCTATATAACTTATATTAATATAAAATAAAAACTAAGCTAGTTCTGTAATTTTTTCCTACTAAATATAAAAGATATTAAAAATTGAAAAAAAAAATTATTTTAAATTATAGTTGTTTTTTCATTCTCACTCAATTGCAAATAATAAAACCTTTTTTGATAATTTATATAAATTAATGACATTTTTAACTCATTTAATAAAAATAGAAAATAAATATGAATAATTCTAATTTTATTTTAGATAAGTAAAATAATAAATTTACCTAAATAAATTAATAATTTTATGAATTTAAACTTCATTAAAGCGCATTTAAAAAAAAAATTACATTATATATCATTAATATTTTTAAAATTGGACTTTTTCTTCTTTTATTAAATATATTTCTATAATATTATCAATTATTATTTCTAAAATAAAAAAATTGATAATTCTCTACGAACGGAATAATTTTCAGTTCTTATTAAACAAAATTTTGACTAAACTTTGAATGGTTGAATTATTTTTGTCCGTTAAATAGTGACATTTTCTAAAGTTATATAGGGGCATGATAACATTTTTTTAAATTAATTTAAAAAAAAATAACATTCTATTTTAACAGTTACAAAATTTAAAAGATGAAAAATCTTAATTTTTCAAAAATTACATAAACATAAAATTTAAGTTACACAGAGATTAATTATTTAAGAAAAATTGAAAATTCTTTCGGAAAAATGACTAATTTGCATCTCATCTGATGCAAATTAAAAGATTAAAGATGTCATGCAAATTAGTATTTTAATAATAAAGAGCTCAACGGTTCTTCAAGCTGAAATTATATGAATTTTAAATAAACAAACAATACTGATTTTATTAATTAGTAGTTTATTGAGTCCCAAAGTGATCATACTTCAAACGAGATTATCTTAAAGAAATCAGCAAGGCTATTTGAAAATTTACAATAGTAACATATAAAATAAAAACCCATTTAAAGTTTGAAAAGATCATCTGCCTTTTAATAAATAAACAAATTATAGCTGATGGAGGAGCTATCTGTTTATTAACAAAATGTATATGATTTTTAAATTTTTGAAACATTATGAGAAAAATATTGAGAATGACAGATAAAGGAAAACATCTCTTCCAATTAAAAAAAATTAAGAAAGAAATGTTTATGCGTAACTTATAAAGGTTCATTGATATAAAAAAACGAAGCAGTAAAACTTTCTAGTTTCTCAAATAAAATTTACAAAAATGTACAGTATCAAAATTTCTGGAAAATTTTCGTGAAAAATAATTTATTAAATAGAAACATGAAATAAAAAATTGAAAAAGAAATTAAATTAAAGATAAAATACCAATTTTGTTTTGTGTTATAAAATTTTCTTCAGTCATTTTTTTCTATTTTTTTTACTGTATTAAATAGTTTTTAAATTCGTGGAATTTTTTAACTTTCTTCAATTACTTATAACTATTTAAGAAATAAAGATATGTAAAGAGACTAGGGACAATAAATATATTTTTTATTAGAATTATATTTTTCTAACTGAGCAAGTAATATATACAGTAAGATTACGAGGAAAGTACTTATACAAAATCAGTAGGTGCAAGTGAGAGGGCACAGGGAAATCTCGTTAACATGAATACATTTAGAAAAAAGAAACAGTACCCGCTTTGTATTTACCTATAACGTTCTATTATATATAGATACTTTCCTCAAAATTTTACTGTATATATATATATATATATATATATATATATATATATATATATATATATATATATATATACACACACTACAAGCATCAATTGCAGTACATTCAACGCACACATCCACTTGTGTATATACATGCATATTCTTAAGGTGGTTCATGCGACTAACATGTTTTTTCAAGATATTCTTGAAATTGTAGGTATAGTTTAATGAAGGTAATGTGAATATCATATTAAAATTTCAGAACATTTCATCGTTTCGTTTTTGATTAATCGATGTTCAAAGTTTTACAAATTACATTGAAAGTATATCTATATATATTGGAATTTTTACATTTTGTAGCTGTTAATCACAATATCTCATAAACTACATTCAAATTGTATTTGAAAATTTAAACATATATAAAGGAACTAATAATAAAAATTTTCCAACAAGATTCACGTAAATTCATCGTTTTATTAAAGAGATAAAGTATTTTGAAAATGTAATTATTAGATAAACGATGCATGTTTCGTTCACATTTACGTTGCTGCGCATGCGCAACTGGATCATATGAGCGCTATCTCTTTCTCTCACAGCTAGCTTTCTCTCTCTTACCGCATGAACCACCTTAAGCAGAATGGGAGAGAGGGAAAAAAAGAAAGAGAAAAAAGAATGTAAGTGTTTGTATGTTGATAGCAATTATGACACCCTGTGCCATATTCGTACATTCACGCTGGGTGACATTTGGGACTGTCGATTTTTACACATTTAGTGCCCCTGCCGTAACGTCGCGTAAGAAGCATAGCTTCAAAATATTAAAGAATTATGAAATGTATCTTAAAAAATCAATTTCGAATTGTTTATTATATGTTTAAATGGTTTATTATGGATATGTAAATTAAATATTTTTATTATTATATTTTTTATTGATTTAACAAAAATTTAACTTAAAATGAATAAAAGAATAATAAAAGAATAAATGAAAGAATCAAGAATCGTGTTTTAATAAGGCATATTTTTGAAAAAGTGTTGTCAATTTCATCAAAGCACATTAAATAAAAATCACGTTAAATACCATTGATATTAAAAAAACATTTATTAAAAAAATGGTTTAATTTTTATAGTTACAGAAATCATTTAATTATAATACTGCTCATACATCCGCTATGTGTTATCGAACTAGATGAAAAACTAAAAGAAAAACCTGATGCAAAAAACTATCGTATATTTAGAAAGAAATATCGTGGGAAAATTAAAAAAAAGTAGGTATTTTAAAGTATTCACTAAAAAGAATGCATTGTATTTTTCAAAGCTTCTTATCATATAATAAAGTTAACTGAAAAATAAAATGTATTGATTTAAATTTAAAAAAATGTATTTGTTCAGTTACTTTTCAAGTATGATTCAATAAAATTTGAAAAGTAATATATTTGATAGTATTGCATTGTTTTGTGTAATTTGTGAAAATTATTTTCATAGAAAATCGTATCAAAATTAAACACATAACTACGGAAAATTAACGTAAAATTTTTGTATGCTTTGAAACAAAAAAAATTTTTGTCAAATTTACATCATATATATGTACTTCATTATTCAAACTATCTCATTACATATAATTATAAATTTCATTATTAAAAAAATTAATATTCTTTATAAATTTTTTTATTGAAATTTTCATTTTAAAATTTACACAAAAACTTTTTTGAAATAGCCAAATTTTAATCCAAGCCAACGATGTGTAAAAAAAATAATTTATTGATAATTTTATTATTAAAACAGTTCTAAATGTATGTGGTAAAGGTTATTTTGTTGTATTTTTTAAAATAAAATGTTAATGATATTGATATTGCACCTAAACATTTACTAAATTTGAAATTTTCACAATAGTACAAATTTTTGCTAACAAATATAATACCGAATAAAAAAATTTTGAAATTTTAAACTTAAAGTTCATTTAAAGTACTTGTAATAATTAATTAGGCAATCATATCTTGAGTATAAATATTTTTTTCATATATAACTAATGATTAAAGCCTACTTATAAGGAAAGATTATCTCCACCTTCGAGATGAAAAAAATGGACCCGTATTTTTTCTTTTGTTTAAATAGATTTTAGAGATAAAGTTATACATATTTTTCAATAATATAATGTAAAGAAGTTGTTGTAAGAACTTGAATGACCGGACAACTAAAAATCTTACAGAAAAATGTATTAAATATTAAAAAAGTACAAGTTAAATATTTTAATTTAAGCCTTATTAGCTTAAAAAAAGCTCAATGCTGTTAAAAAGTTATGCTTAAGGGGAGACACAAGTAAAACACACAAAAAATGAGGTTTTTCAGTTTTAACTTTTGATCCGTAGCACCTACAATGTTATCCATGCGTAATGTTGTTCAAAATCATCTAAAGAATCTATAAAAAAATTTTCAGCTCGAAATATTAAAAACTGTGGGACTAGTTCCATTTTAACGACTGCTCGATTCAGTGATAAGTGAGGAAGCGTTAAAATGGAACTAGTCCCACAGTTTTTAATATTTCGAGCTGAAAATTTTTTTATAGATTCTTTAGATGATTTTGAACAACATTACGCATGGATAACATTGTAGGTGCTATGGATCAAAAGTTAAAACTAAAAAACCTCATTTTTTGTGTGTTTTACTTGTGTCTCCTCTTAATTGAAAATTATTACATATTTGTTAATAGTTTTAGCATATAATATATAATAAATTTTTTACTCTATTTCTACTTGTATATTTAAACTTCATATAATGTTTATTCAAAGGTGTTCTTGTTAGGTTCAAACAATGAGCAGATACGATTTATACAGAAACACTTTATTTAACATACAAAGAGATTCTAATTTACTTAATACAGAATAAAGCTCTTTTACAATATTACAGAGATCTTTACTCTTCAAGTATCGCAACGGAAGTGAGCGCGCACATGCCACGAGGCAGGAGCAATAATATAGCGCGTTAACAAAACTTACATGAGTATAATACATCAGGAGTATAATACAGAAGCGCTAAATACGAATATTGATTATCCTATTACTAACACTCCCCCTCAATATGAGTATGTATACAACTTAAACTAATTATGTCTCTCCTTGCTTGAAAACTATGAATCCCAAATTTGATAGGCAAAAATAATGTTTCTCTTTTGTCAACGCTTTCGTTAAGATATCAGCAATCATTTTATCAGTTGGTAAATGACATAAACTTAAGCGTTTTTCCTTAATAGCTTCGCGAACAAAATGATATCGAAGATCTATGTGTTTACTTCGACTGTGATGCATCGGATTCTGTGCCAGTAATTCAGCTCCACGATTATCATTGTACAAGGTTATGTCACACAGGTCATGTAAACCCAATTCGATCATAAAGCTCCGGAGGTACAGCAATTCTTTTGTGCCTTCTGCTAGGGCCATATACTCGGATTCAGTGGACGATAGGGCCACTGTACGCTGCTTCCTAGACTCCCAAGTGATGGCACCATTTCCAAGCACAAAAACGAACCCCGTATAAGAACGTCTATCTATATTACAACCTCCCCAATCTGCATCAACAAAACCCTGAATTCCAATATTTGTTTTTGATAGCATATTTTAAAATGCGAGGTGCCCTTCAAATAACATTCGGCAGCTTCTATATCAATTTGATGAATGCGCAAATCAAACCTTGCAGATATGGCCATAACCATTCTTAAAGAACTTAATCGGGCAACAGGTGCAAAAGTCTCTTTATAGTCTATATTTGGTCTCTGAGAGAATCCTTGAGCGACAACGCGTGCCTTTCTTTTAATCAATTCTCCATTTGGACCGAATTTATTTGTTAATACTGTTCGACAACCAATAACGTTCTGGCTCTTGGGCCTTTCAACAACATCCCAAACATCATTTTCAATTAAGCCTGATATTTCTACAAGAATAGCATCCTTCCACTCGAGACCGGTTGATCCATTAATTGCAAGATTGAATGGGATTTCCGCTACATTGGCTATAAGAGGCATAATACGCTCTACTGTACAAGCGTGATTCATATCTTCAACATCTTCAAAAACATCTTCGTATTCTTCTTCACCTGAATCAACCTTATCATTTTCTTCATCTTGGTTAGTAGGAACCATTGAATATACCTTACGAGGCCTTCCTCGTTTGCCGGTAGATTCTAAACGTGGTCTCCCTGGTCCCTTTTTCATATTAGAAGTACCTGGAGGTAGAACATCAAGTTCCATAGCATTTGGTGGTCTTGCCTCTTCAGTTAATTCAGTACCAACGATCAGCTGACTTGGAGCAACATCAGTCATCGTATCAGTGTCTTGTAGAAGGGTATCATTTGTATTCAAATCTCTTGCATGCTTTCGATCTGAGCATATGTGCTCCCCCTTGTCGTCAAATTTACTTAAGAATTTGACATCCCGAGCAACTACTATCTTGTGCTCATTTTTTAACCATATTCTGTAGGCTTTCGACGTTTCAGAGTAACCTACAAACTTTCCTTGAAGTCCTCTCGGTGAAAATTTATCTTTGTTTGGAGTTTTGTCCAAGATGACAACATCAGTGCCGAACACTCTTAAATGTTTTAAGTTAACCTTCCTGCCAGTCCACTCTTCAAAAGGAATTTTTAAATTTAATGCCTTGGTAGGGCATCGATTACGTATATAATTTGACATAAAATAGATTTCACCCCAACGAGTACAGTCATCTGTAAATACAACGAAGTATTTAGCTCCTCCTTGAGATGCAGCCCTGCTTGGTCCCCATACGTCAACATGAACAATTTCAAGCTTGTTGTTTGACAGCTGTTCTCTCTTAGGAAAGGGTTGTACCGTAATTTTTCCTTGCAGACACGTTGAGCAGCTTGTTGAAGATGGGGTTTGAATAGGCTTATCTACGTGTATCAGTCCACGTTGAATCAGAGTGTACATATCCTTATAGTTGAGATGGCCTAACCTATAATGCCACAAAACTAAATCAGAATACTCATTCGTTAATACGTTATTACATTGTTCAGTGATTGGGCATATGTAATATAAATCACCCATTCTCTTTGCTAATAACTTCACATTACCACCTTTGTCAATAACAGACGCTTTAGTCTTACTAAAAACAACATCATGATCGGTGTCAGTGATTTTTGAAACAGACATTAAATTATATCGCAAATCAGGTACATATAACGTATTATTCAAACTAATTTGTCTATTTTCAGATCCGTTCGAACTTACAAACTTTACTGTACCTTTAGCATTAACTTCTGTAGATACATCATTTGCTAAATTTACTCTATCATTATAAGTATCAAAAATCTCAACAAATTGATTTTTATCTTTACATAAATGAGTGGTACAACCACTATCAAGACACCACATATCAGTATTTACCTGTTCAGTATGCATTGCATATGAATTTTGATCGTATATTACCAAGAATACATCCTCAGACATCAAACCATGATATTTCTGCTCATTTATTTTTGTTGGACATTGAGCTCCTTTGTGGCCTGACTTCTTGCATCGGTAACACTTAAATTTAAACGGTTTGTTGTTATTGCTTTGAGAATTTCCAGCACCTAAGTTGTAACGTTGATTCCAATTTCCAGTATTACTTAAACTTGGTCCTCCTTTATACATGCCTTGAATGTTGCTTCTGTATTTAGCCGCTAATGCGCCAGACGTATTTACACTTTCTCGACTTTGCTGACGTGATTCACTTTCTTCAATTATTTTAATTTTCAAAGTCTCGGGTTCTGGCAACTCGTCGCGCGTTTCTATAGCACAGCGAAAATTTTCGTATGACGGCGGTAAACTATATAACAACATGATAGCTAATAGGTCCTTGTTAATACTTATATTCATCGACGTGAGTTTATCAACAGCTTCAAAAAATTTCATTATGTGTTGTCGTACATCGCCATCTTCTTTTAACTTATGCAGCATTAAATGCTTAAGAAGCGTAGCTTTACGGGCAGGGCCCTTTGATGCATACTCTTTTTCAGCTTTTCCCAGACTTCCTGCGATGTATCACAGCCTCGCACATTTTGCAGTTCGGAGGGACTTATCGATAAAATTAAATCTGACTTGGCCTTTAGGTCGTTTTGTACCCAAATCAATTGCGCAGCAGTCGGTTCAGTCTCTCCTGACTTTGCGCTCGGCTTAACAATCGTACCTGCTACGTAACCCCATTCATCATGCTTTATTAACAAAGCCTGCACTTGAATACACCACGTGTCGTAGTTGTCTTTAGTTAATAGTTCTATTCTTGTAGAATTTACAATGTTCGTCATTTTACTTAGCTAAATACAAGAAACAAAAAAAACTTTTTCTTCTTTCACTTGTACACAAGTTAACCTCAAAAAAAATTTGAGCACGTGGTCTGTGCGACAATTATTTTATTTTTTTTTTTTTTATTTTACGACAGCACCTGGGCCCATAACCCTTGTTAGGTTAAAACAATGAGCAGATACGATTTATACAGAAACACTTTATTTAACATACAAAGAGATTCTAATTTACTTAATACAGAATAAAGCTCTTTTACAATATTACAGAGATCTTTACTCTTCAAGTATCGCAACGGAAGTGAGCGCGCACATGCCACGAGGCAGGAGCAATAATATAGCGCGTTAACAAAACTTACATGAGTATAATACATCAGGAGTATAATACAGAAGCGCTAAATACGAATATTGATTATCCTATTACTAACACAAAACATATTATCCCTTTCGTTAAAAATTGCCAAATTTTGAACTATATTCAAGAATATTTATTTATTTTATGATATTTTAGATTTATTATTAATGTCTTAAACATTTTTATTTCATTATTATATTTTAATACTTTCCATTTAACATTTTCTATTATCAAACATATTTCTCATAAGGTCTTAAATAATTTTCAAATGATATTCTCTTTTTAAGTACATTTTTAATTTATTTATGTTCAAAGTTTAATTAATATTTTATCAATTCTTTTTAAATGTTATGCAAAAATTTATTTGATCTATTTATAAATTATATTTATAAACATATTTTCTTGAAAATATATAAAATACAATAATGTTTTTATTACTTCATAAAAATCAAAATAAATGAGCTTTGGCAACAATTATAAAAGAAAATCTGTCAGAATAATTAATTTTACAAATTACTTATATAAAATAAATCTATAAAGTAAAGAAGAATTTAAAAAGAGAAGACTAAATATCAAATAAAAATTTTAATTACATTCAAATTAAGAAAATAATTTATATTTAAAAAAAAAACGTTTTTAAAATTTTGATTGCTAATATTTCGTATTAAAAAAATCTTTTTATTTCAAATTATTATTTGGATCCAAATTCTGCATTAAACTGCGTTTTGGGATTTGAAAAAAGTTTTAATTTTTTTATACTAGCAATGCAAAGAACAGAAAGTCTGAATTAAAAATTTTATATTGAAAAAAGCGTTAATTAGCATATGCTTAGAAAATGCTTGCATAGTTAACGGTTATTTTATTTTAAATAGCTGTATTGTAGGTCAATACTTTTTGTCAAAAATTTTTCTTATTGCATTGTAACAAATTTTATTTGTAAGCATATTAAAAAAAGACAAAGCATAAGATTTAAACTTGAAAAATTTTTTAATTGCTGCAACGTACCCTAAAACTTAGCTAACACAGCTATTGTACGTTTTTTATTTAAACCAAATTACATATTTTTATGGCTTTCTCACCCCAAACTTAATTTTTTTTAATCATCTAAACAATTTTTATTATTAAATAACAAAATTAATAAAATTAGCATTTTAAGGACAAATACGTTGCATGATGCACGTCGTTTTTATAATTAAATTTTTTTTATTTGAATAATAAATTTCTTCATTGTTTTTTGAAATATTGTATTTTAATACATTTTTTATGAAAAATAAAGTATTCACGCATTTTATTACATTTATCCTAAATAACAGTAAAAAATACACTTTAAAAAGATATAATAAACGTCAAAACATGAAAAAATATGTACTTCATACATAAACTGCTATTTTTAAAAATCAACAATATGGATAAAATTATTTCCTAATTAATTGTCAAACTGAAAAAAATTTTAAATGCTTTTCATATCATGGTTCAAAGTTTGGAACCATTGTAATAATTACAAAGAAAAAATTGAAATCTATGTTATGTCCGGTCACCTTAAATGGGTTTACTCGGACATGTGTTTGTTTGGGATATTTCTTGTTGGTATTGTTAAATATTTTTTGGTTTTTAAAAGACTGCGGGATAGAGGAGCTTAATCGCTTACCTTGTCTTAACTGCTGGCTGCGTGGTCGAAAGCAAAGGAGTTTATCTACTTAATAAACTTTACACTGAAGGACGCAGTGCTCCTCTCTGGTTGCCCGTTTGTTAATTATTTAGGAACTGGATTAATGGCACTTATGTTCGCAGAGATTATTTTTGTATATTTTTGTAAATAATATTTATTTTATTTTATTACAAATGTTGTACAAGCTATTGATAAGTGAATCGCGCAGATTTACAACAATAAATCGGAAGAAACCTCGTTAGTATTTTTATTTATTTTTATTTGAAAATAAAATAGGAAATATTCTTTTTATTAACACACTTTCTCCCCTAGCAGTAAGTTGTATAAAAATCGCGTTTTTATTGGGCTGACTTGTTAAAATAAGCGCGCGACTAAATTAAGTTATTTCGCTTGTAATTAAATTTAAGAAGGAAATAAAGCGCGAGTTACAAGTTTTTATTGTTACGATTTTACACTTGATTTATGTGCAAGTCGAAAAAGGTGTTACCCTTGCGAGGTCTAACTGCGGACTGACTTATTAAAATTATTTTTTTCTGCAAGAAAGGTACAAATCTAGAAATAAAATGCAAGTTTGTCAAAATTTAATAGAGTCCCATTGGTCAGTTCGGCCGTGAGAAACTCTTTAGAATCTCACATTCGGTGACAGAAGATATCTTCTTATCACGCCTAAAAATGCTGAGGTAGCGTATACGGCGCGCGAACTTACTGCTTTTCTCTTAAGACTATTACAAGAAATTAAATTTATTTTTTAATACAGTATATTCCTTATTACTAAAAGATTCATTTATTTATCTACTTATATGTATTTATTAATGTTATTTAGGGAGAGAACTGCAAATAAATATGTTTATATGCATGCATAATGTATATGCGTATATATAATTATATATACGTACGCACATTTATATGTATAACAATTTACAAAAAAAAATTAAAATGAAAAATGATTTTTCGTACATCCGTGATTATGCGGATGTAACACCCCCACCGTGAAAACAAAGCAATAAGATTTTAATTGTTTTGCTTTGGGGTTCCCAACAGTTTGAGCTCGATGTCTCGGATGGTTTTTCTTGATGGTGGCATAGAGTTAGATCTGCTGAGTCCTCTTCTTGGCGGATTCAATGATTCCGTTGACCCAGTGGCTGTTCCGTGTTCTGATGTTTTATCCTTCTCTGTACGTTCGGGCTTAGCCAGGCTCGTAAGCAAATGTGTTATCGAGCCGAAAATGGCTCCCAGGAGTCTTGTACTCCATCCATATACCGTGTATAGAGTGTATCCGCGGATTATGGTGTCGGAGATAAGTTTGATTACTTGGCATAACAGGATAATCATTAATATTCCTGCCGAGATTTGGCCAAATTTTTGAAACCCGTTCCACATTTTGTTAAGTGTGGATTCCATCATTGTTTCCATTTCTTCTGGCGTCAACAGGTTGTTAAACTTTACAGAGCGCGTCCTTGCTTCTCTGTCGTTAAGCCGTCTCGCTATTGCTTCTAGCATTGCAGGCTTTTCGGCTGGAAAGATCGAATGTTCGCGTAGATTTTGCAGGTCTTCCGGTGTGTATATTCCATTTTCCAAGACTTCTGAGATGCTGGCGTGCTTCCAGGTCGGTTGGACAAATGGTTTTAGGGTTTGTGGTAGGTTTACCTCCGTTGCTGTAAGGTGAATCTTAAACCATTTCTCGCTGATTTTGAAGATACTTGGTATAAGTGTGTTGCAATCTCTAATCGTTCCTATTTGTGCTAGCACCTTGCTGATAGGTTTGGCGAAGTACGCTTCGTCATCGCAAGTCACTGGTACTTCGTAGTAGCATTGTTCTGTTTTTCTTATTTTTCAGGATCGTGGTACACATTGAATTATGTGGGCGACTTCTCCTGCTGCTATGGCTAAATAACCTTGCTTCTTCATAACTTTCATGGCAAAAAGGTCTGGATTTGAGAACGCCAGAGGTAGAGCATTTTCTATGATTTGCTTCTCCAATATACATCGGTGTAGGACTATGTCACGATATAGTGATCCTAGTTGTTTATCGAGATGTCTTCCGAGATTCATTATTTTTGCGTTAAAATATGTAGTAAGGATGATATCTGGTACCTCCAAGCTTTTTCGGGTGGTGAATGATTTGCCTCTTGTGGTTTCCAAAATGAATAGTTCTGTTTGATCCGTTTTAATTAATTTATATCCGCATAGCATTTCTTCTCCAGTTTTGGTTAGACCAAAATTTATCTTCCCAGTTGAATTACCAAAGTAGATAACAGGAGCGTTCGAATTGTTATCAACCATACGTGTCCCTATACCTTCATATAGGATGGTGAATTCATCGAACTTACATGTGGATCCCATTACTGGAGTCCAGAATTTGCAGCTTTCTTCCTCATCAATGCATCTACCGCTGGTGTAGCTGCATCGAGTTCCGGTGCTTAGGATCACCATATTCTTTTTTTTATCTACGGTGACCTCGTAGTCTGTTGCTTTGATCTCCAGCTTCGCAGTTACGACTACCTTTTCGTATTCATATCCATTATCATTGTAAGTTGTACCCTCACAATATCCGTTTGCATCCAATCTTCCGGCGACTGTGACAGTCCTTCTATTGGTCGCGTTCACCAATAGATTATTTATTACGGAGCGTCCATATTTATATTGGCCATATCTAACGAGATCTTCGCATGCTTCTCTCGTTGCCAACTCCATGAATGTGGTAGAGCCTCCTTTTACTTTTGAGTTGTGCGAATGCATACCGCAATACGTAATTTCCTGCTCTACCTTTATTCTACATTGGTAAGCTCGGGCCTTGAAATATTGAGTATGTTATAGCAGCTGGAGGTATATTTCTTCTTCAGCAGGTGCTGCGTCGGATAGCACGCAGTCTCCGACTTCTGTAAGTGCTATAGTCGTTATGTTGGGGGTGGCAGATCCGCATTCATTTGTCGTAAAAGTGACGGCGACTCGAATATAAGTGTACAAAAAGAACATTAATTTGCAGTTCATCCTCCTATAACAAAGAAAAATAACTTAAGATTATTCGTAGACTCATTATACTGATATAGGTATGGTTATTATGTTGCGTAGTTACAGTTGATTGAGGTTATAAGCATTTGTACCCAATTACTAAGATGAATTTTTAAAGATGCGTGATTAGGTAAAGTGAATTCACCAACTTGCTTAAGTTTCTTTATTCATTATTACATCTAAAGAAAAGAAAAATTTGGATATGCATACGTATCTCAAGCAAAGAAATCGGATGAAAGAAAAAAAAAATAAATAAATAATACGCAGATTTACGTTAATTATCGTTATGCGTATCCACTTTAAGAAATCTTTAGTCAAATGTAGAGTTCTGATCATTATCGATCGAGCTTTCAGATCTTAGTTTCGTTAAGCGCAATTTATTTGGGTGTACAATTTTAGTAGTGTTTTTAAAAGAAATTTTAATATTTCTACCATTTTCTAATATTTCGAGAATTCTATGTGGCCCGGTATACTGCGGTTGAAACTTTCCTTTTCTAGGTTCTATTAATAGCATTACGTGATCATTAACCTTAAAATTACACGGGTTTAACTTCCTATCGTAATATTCCTTGGAACGTCTTTTTGCGTTATTTAGATTTTCTTTAGCTAATTCGTGTATTTCTAACAATTTTGATCTTAATCTAGTCAAATAGTCATAATAAGTATCGGTAGTATTTTCCCCCAATACCGCCCTCGCTGATGGAACGCGAGCTATCTTCCCATATACGCATTCGTATGGGGTGAGCTTCGTCCCTTCATGAACGCTGGTATTGTAGGAAAATGTCGCACATTCACACCATTCATCCCATTGTCGTATATTTGATACATAGTTCATTAACCATTCCTTTAACGAGTGATGCATTCGCTCAATAGATCCATTGGATTGAGGGTGAAATGCGGTGGTAGTACATGTTTTAATTTTACACATTTTCGCGACGTTTTTCATTAATGAACTGATAAAATTCGCACCTTGATCCGTCAGGACTATCCTTGGTGACCCATGAATAAAAACAAATCGTTTTAGAAAAGCATCGGCAATTGCTGTTGACGTAGTGGAATCTAAAGGGACAGCTATACAAAATTTTGTTAACAAATCTTGCATCGTCAAAATGTACATGTTCCCATTTCTGGTCCTATCCAATGGACCTACGATATCTAACGAAATCTTTTCGAAGCTAGAACCCGGTGTGTCTGTTAACACCATAGGTTGCCTAACCTTATTTCTAACTAGTTTATTTAGTTGACAAGTGCGACACGCGTTGACAAAATTTTGGATTCCCGCTTTCATATTTGGCCAAAAATAGTGTTGTCTAACTCGGTTATATGTCTTTGTTATACCTTTATGGCCGTTTATTGGTGATTCGTGAATTTCGCGTATAATTTGTTCACGCAGATCTACTCCTGGTATTTGTATTAAGTTTTTACAGATTATTATCTTAGTTTGAGAATCTGAAAATATATCTTTCAACAGATCGACAATTTCACTCCACGTGATATCGTCTATCTGTTCTGTTTTCGAAATTCTCAAGGATACCAGAGACGTTGTTTGGCATACGTCTAGCAGCGAAAAAATAGCATCCTTGAAAATTTCTCTATCTGTTTGTATATGCAGATTTTCTTTAATTGGCAAAGCTATCAGAATCTTTTTGTCATTTTCAATGACTTTTGCTCTTGCAAGGACAATATCTTGCAGCCAAACGAGAGGTTGGTGGTCAGTTATAAAGGTGAAATGTCGGCCAATCAGACAATAGTCGAATTGATCGCCGCAAAATCGCATTGCGAGTAGTTCCTTTTTGATAGTGCTATAATTCATCTCGGTTTTTGTAAGCAATCGGCTTGCGTAAGCTACAGGTAAATCTGAATTTTCCTTCTTTTGAGATAGGACACCACCGACTGCGTAGTCTGAGGCGTCTGTTGTTACAAAGAATTCCTCTTCGAAGTTTGGATGTTGCAAAATTGGTTCATTAATTAGGCAGTTTTTGAGCGTCTCAAAAGCTATTTCCTGTTCATCTGACCAATTGAAAGCTACTGCTTTCTTCAAAAGGTTTGTCAATGGCTTTGCGATCGTTGCACAATTTGGGATGAAACGTCGATAATATCCGCACAGACCAAGAAATTGGCGTATTCCCTTGACATTTCGTGGACGAGGGAATTTTTCGACAGCTTGGGTCTTATTTGGGTCTGGTCTCATGCCTTTATAACTAATCTCGTGACCAAGAAATGTCACTGATGTTTCGTAAAATTGGCACTTTAAGGGATTTAATTTTAGGTTAGATTTCCTTAAAGTCTCTGTGAATTCCAGAAATAATTCGTCTAGATCGTTTAGATTTTTCGCAAATAGTATGACGTCATCAATATATCCTAGCTTTCCTTTTCCTTTCGAGCTTAGATCTAACGGTTTATGCCCTAATATTTTATTGGTTAATTCTTGAAAAGTACTTGCCGCTGTTCGAATTCCGAAAGGCATTCTTTTGAAGTGAAAGTGACCATAAGGAGTAGAAAAGGCTGTTTTCTCTCGGTCTTCTTCTCTAATCATCACCTGATGGAAACCTGAATACATATCCACGACGATAAAATAGCGAGCCCCGCCGAGCTGCTCGACTAAATGCGTAATATATGGGATTGGATGTGGATATGGCTTGATTTTTTCATTTAATTTTCGGAAATCGACTACAACTCTCCACTGTGGCTTCCCTTCAATATCGTCTTTCTTTTTGACAACCCAGAGAGGACTGTTAAAAGGCGATTCACTTCTTTCGACTATATCTGATTCTAACAATTTACTTATTTGCTCGTAAACAACTTCTTGCAATTTTTGAGGTATTGGATACTGTCTTACGTTCACTGGTTCTTCGTCGTAGGTTTCGATTTTATGTTCGATTATGTTAGTGGCAGAAAGGGGTTCTCCTTTCAAATGAAAAACATCAGCAGTTTTTTCAATGAGCTTCTGCAGCCTTGCTTCGTTTTCTTCCGCTATATGGTTTTTAGGTATGTCGTTTAATATACATTCTGTTCTGTTTTTGACATTAGCATTGTATACTCGCTCAAAATTTTTGTGTTTTGAACTTCGATTATCCTTTTTATATGGCTTGACGTAGAATTCAGTGACAGTATTTATGTCTAAGATAGTTCTGTTGATGCATGGTTCTATATCAGAGTAATTTACATAAGTTTCTATTGGTTGATTCACCTGATTTATTTCGATATAGTCCAGCAACTTTGCACCTGGAAGGAAATCTCGAATTATTATATCTTCTTCAGTGGTTTCTGTGCTTTCGTTATCTGATATTTCAATTTCCCCTTTTGTTAGACTTGTGCTTACCGTGTTGCGCGGAGCTTTTTCGGGCTTAGCATAAGTCTTGTAGGTGCTATGTTGCACATTGTCACCGTCGCTTACCGTGTTGCGCGGGGCGTTTTCGGACTTTGCGTACGATGGTTTTGGATTTCGGCCGGGGGATTCGATTAAATTTGCGATAGAGTTCGGAGCGTCATCGTCTACCGTGTCGCGCGAAGCATTTTCGGACTCAACGCATGACGTTGCAGAATTGGGTAACACCTGCACAGGAACCTTAGATTTAGGAATTATATTTTCTTGAATTTGAAGGTCTTCTTCGGAAGATGAGCAAATAGTACTGTCTGAGTAGCGTCTCTGAAAGACTCGATCGTATTCTTCACCATATTCGAAAGTAATTAAGTCATTGATTAGTTCATCGGCTGACCTCGTATCATCTACATTGGCCTGCATAGAAATAAGAGAAGGTGCTTGGTTCGTGACGTTAACTTCTTTTATATCTTCTATATCCATGAAGAGAGTGCTATCTTTGTCTATAAAAATGTTCTCGTTACGATGCTGATAATATTTCTGTGTTGGTTCTAGAGTTAGCGGTGTTATTTTTAGGTCGATATCAAAGATATTGGTATTGAATACCTCTATGTCAACGTAGCCTTGGTCGTTGATTGCCATGATGTTTCCTGCCACTATGCCTTTTTCGTTAAATTTTATTTTCCTAATATAGCCATATTCATCTTCTGGGTTATTCAACGGGAAACGTACAGTTGCGGTTGCTAAAGCAGGTATTCTTTTAACGTCTTTTAAATTTACGAAAGGCAAGGTTTTGTCCTCGAAAATTAGTGCCTTTCGATAGAAATCGAGGCTTGCACCGTGCTGCTCACAGAAGTTTGAACCTATAATTGCTTCTGTTTTCATCGGACAATCATTGGCGACTATAATGATCTCTGTTGGGGATCCATATATGTCAATGACGCATGTACCAATCGAAGGTATATCGGTTCCCGATATTCCTCTTAACAATGGTCGGTTTGATTCGTTAACCATTACGTCTCCGTTAAAAATGCCTATTTTGGCTATATTGGGCTGCGCACCTGAATCAACCATAGTTTCAACGAAATTATGTAGAAATTGCGGGGATTCCACGATGACGATTGGCGTTGTTTCTTCTAAGTTGACGGTGTAGATGTAAGTTCTGTTACAATCGCGTTCACTGGACGCGTTTTCTCGGTTGCTGCTCCAGGAGCGCCCTTCGCTGGAGCGTTCGTCTCGTTTTTTTGTTGATTCTCTTTGACCCATTTTAATTTACGGCACTCTTCCTTTACATGACCTCTGTTTTTGCAATAGGCACATATTTTTATCTGGTAATTGTTATTATGACTTTTGTTTCTGTCACTTGATTGGTTGTTAGTCTGGTTGTATCTCCCTGATTAGATGTGGTTGCTCGTGGCACATCCGGTTTTGCAGCTGTTGCTTCGTTCATATCTCGTCTGTTTTCATAAAGATTTTTATTTCTTTCGTTGATCTTATATCCATGCTTCAAGTTGTCCCTATCAATCTGCTTATCTACCGCGATTGCGTCGTCGAATACTTCGTTCAGAGTTAAGTTTGCTGGGTTTCTAAGCCTTTGCCTAAATTCCGGCGGTAAGCCGTCTCGAAATCCTTCGATTATATCTCCTTCGATTTCAGAAAGTTCGTCACGAGTTAATTCATTGCTGATATCGAAACGTTTTCGATCGATAATAGCTTCTTTAAGGTCAACGATTCGTGTAATAAAATTAAGCAGTGACTCGTTCCTTCCCTTATAAATTTGATCAAGTTTACCTCTTAGATTGTTTAGAGTTTCTGTGGGGGGCAAAAACGGATTTTAGTCTATCGACGAATTCGTCCAATGTTCCGAAATTATTGTGCTCGAACGCGATATACGCTTTGTCTTCGAGTTTATTTTTCACTAACTTTATTAACTCTCTCTCAAGGTGCTGAGGAACTATTTGAGTTGCGCGTTTGCATGCTCTGACAAAAGGTATTAAGTTTGTTCCGTCAAATTTTGGTATGCTGTTCAAGGCCTCCTTTATGTAAATGCTTGGTGGCACAGTCCAGGAATTCTGTGGTTCTGTTAGGTTATTATGAGGTCTTGATGCTGGGTCTGGTGGTAATGTCTGCTGTGCTTGCGGTACGGGAGACGTTGAGCGAGTTGCACGCATTCGATCTATGTCACGGCGCATTTTTGCTAATTGCGTTAGCACGTCCTCTGTCGACTCCTCGGTTTCGTCTATTGGCTTTAACCTCAAATTCGTTTTATTTTGAGATCCCAAATCTATTTTATTAGCTTGTGCTAAGGGAAAATTTGATACACTAGAGGCAGTGTCTGATATGGTAATTTCAAGATTTTCGCGTCGTTTTCTTTCTTTTTCGAGTTCCTTTTCAAGCATTTGAACGCGTTCCTTTTCTACATTTAACGAGTCCATCGCGTCCTGCTTTAACCGTTCTGCCTCACTTAGGACTTCCTTCTCACGATTCCCTAGCGCTTGTTCTAAATCCTTAATTCTTTGTTCGCGTTCTTTTAAGTTGTTAGCATATAGTCTTAACTCCTCTTCGGTGAGCGGCAAATCTTTGTCGTTAATTCCTCCGGTAGCCATTTTATAAGATATTTAAAATCTAGGCTATTTAAAAAAAAATAGACTATCGCTTGTGCAATTATTATTATAAATTGTTATTTATATATATATAAAGATTAATTTCTTAGGTTAATTTTGAGAAAAAGAAGAAGAAAAAGAAATTTTAAATAAAATTCTCCTTATAGAAGAAAGGAAACGCGATATAAGAAGATTTTTTTAATCGATAGTAATTAGATTATTTTCCGACTGCATATGTTGACCAGCTTGGTCAACTTGCAAGGGCGATAGCGGTGCGGGTTGTAGTTCTTCGAGACTCAAATCGATTACAACGCGCTGCTGTTGCGGTTGTTGTATCCGGGGGGGAGTTATTAAATATTTAGCTGGCGTGTCGATTACGTATGGGTTAACGACTAGACCCCTTTTTTGGGCCGATTTTCTTTCTCGGTAGTAGAAATTGTGGCTCTAGATCAATGTCGTTTTCTTTGACCCACCCTATAAACCGCGCTCTGGCCTCTCCTTGCAGACTTAGCTTATCTGCTGTTTGCCTTATCTTAGGGCCAAGGCCTCTCCTTTTATTATCTGTCATTTACTGGAGAAATAAAGGGGAAAGCAGAAAAAAGAAAAAAAAAAAACAAAACCAAAAAGAAAAAAAAATGATTATTTGAAGAGAGGAAGAAAAGAAAAAAGAAGAGGAGAAAGAAAAAAAATATTTATTAGAAAAAGTTGCTCCAACACCTAATTGTCTCTTTTCTCTTTCCAAGTCTTTTGCCGCTGTTAAGCGATAAAAGAGAACTAGCACTATATGCCGTGAGGCTCAATAGATACAAGCCCAAAATTGAAAATAAACTTTCAGATATAGGGTCAACTTGTTTCTTCCCTTTTTTATTTTCTTCAGGTTGAGCCCTTCGTGCTGTTAAGCACAAACGGCGAATTGCAAGTCTTATGCCGTGAGGCTCAAGACCTACAAGACCCTCAAGAAATAAAACGTTATGATTAAAAAAAAATTCTTTCTTTACTCTCCACCAGAAATTTTTAAATGCTGTTAAGCATGAAAAAATAATTTACGAGCTTTATGCCGTGAGGCTCAAAAACTGTAAACCCTGTCAGAGAGAGAGAGAGAGGAAAAAAAAAAGAAAGAAGAGAAACAGAAAATAAAAAAAAAATGAAAAAAAGAAAAAAAAACAACGAAAAAAAAAACAGTAATTTTTAACTTATTTAGTGCAGAATTATATTTGCAAAAAAAAATAAAAATGGTTCACTTCATATTAACATAAGAAAAAAAAGTAGCAAAGGAAAAATTAAAAGTAAATGTATAAGCGTTAGTTTAATCTTACGCCTTGCGTTAGATAAGCTGATTGACTGAGTTTTTATTTTAGCTATTTGTAAGGTAGAGTTTGTTACTTCAGAAAAATGTTAGTTATAGAAACAGGAAAAAGTAAAGTATTTACTTTTACTTAATGTTAGATTTATTGATTTGTTTGTTAATTTATGTATAAATAAATAAGAATTGAAATAAATGTTCTATGCTCATCTAAAGCAAGTATTTTGTCTAGTTATCTAGCGTTTCCCTGCGATAGAGAACGTTTTGAACAATTTATTTAGTATTCTTTCTTTTTCTTTATTCATCCTTTTCCAAATTATTGATTTATAAATAAATTAATATCTTAAACACTGGTTCTGCGCTCATCTAAGACAAGTATTTTGTCTTGCGTTTCCCTGTGATAGAGAGCGCTTCGAATATTTGGTTTTCGAGTAATTAATTTATAAACAAATCAAGAATTGAAAATATTAGTTCTACGTTCATCTAAAGCAAGTATTTTGTCTAGTTACCTAGCATTTCCCTGCGATAGAGAACGTTTTGAACAATGTATTTCAAATAAGAAAGGCGTTATTAGATTTTATTTTTGATTTATCAACTTATAAATAAGTTAACAGATCGAAAAATCTTTACTCTATGCTCATCTAAAACAAGTATTTTGTCTAATATTATTTAGCGTTTCCCTGTGATAGAGAGCATTTCGAGTGTAATTAATTAGTATAAAAAGCAGTAATAAAAAAAAATTTGTTAGTGTTTATTAGTTATTTGACAAGAAATATCCCACCGTCGCTGTCACCATTTGTTATGTCCGGTCACCTTAAATAGGTTTACTCGGACATGTGTTTGTTTGGGATATTTCTTGTTGGTATTGTTAAATATTTTTTGGTTTTTAAAAGACTGCGGGATAGAGGAGCTTAATCGCTTACCTTGTCTTAACTGCTGGCTGCGTGGTCGAAAGCAAAGGAGTTTATCTACTTAATAAACTTTACACTGAAGGGCGCAGTGCTCCTCTCTGGTTGCCCGTTTGTTAATTATTTAGGAACTGGATTAATGGCACTTATGTTCGCAGAGATTATTTTTGTATATTTTTGTAAATAATATTTATTTTATTTTATTACAAATGTTGTACAAGCTATTGATAAGTGAATTGCGCAGATTTACAACAATAAATCGGAAGAAACCTCGTTAGTATTTTTATTTATTTTTATTTGAAAATAAAATAGGAAATATTCTTTTTATTAACACACTTTTTCCCCTAGCAGTAAGTTGTATAAAAATCGCGTTTTTATTGGGCTGACTTGTTAAAATAAGCGCGCGACTAAATTAAGTTATTTCGCTTGTAATTAAATTTAAGAAGGAAATAAAGCGCGAGTTACAAGTTTTTATTGTTACGATTTTACACTTGATTTATGTGCAAGTCGAAAAAGGTGTTACCCTTGCGAGGTCTAACTGCGGACTGACTTATTAAAATTATTTTTTTCTGCAAGAAAGGTACAAATCTAGAAATAAAATGCAAGTTTGTCAAAATTTAATAGAGTCCCATTGGTCAGTTCGGCCATGAGAAACTCTTTAGAATCTCACATTCGGTGACAGAAGATATCTTCTTATCACGCCTAAAAATGCTGAGGTAGCGTATACGGCGCGCGAACTTACTGCTTTTCTCTTAAGACTATTACAAGAAATTAAATTTATTTTTTAATACAGTATATTCCTTATTACTAAAAGATTCATTTATTTATCTACTTATATGTATTTATTAATGTTATTTAGGGAGAGAACTGCAAATAAATATGTTTATATGCATGCATTATGTATATGCGTATATATAATTATATATACGTACGCACATTTATATGTATAACAATTGACAAAAAAAAATTAAGATGAAAAATGATTTTTCGTACATCCGTGATTATGCGGATGTAACAATCTATTTTTTTTAATTTTTGGCAATGTTAAAATTCTATATGAATTTTTTAAAAATAAAATAAAATTTAAAGTCATTTTCATTGAAAACACGCTTTTGTGAAATTTGCAAGGTTTCGTGAAGTTTCATTTTTCTTAAATCAAATTATCGACATTATAAATTTATTTAAAGTTAATTCAATAAAAAGAAATTTAAAACCTGATATCAAGATATTTGCTACTATATTACTATATTACTGATATTAAAAAGGATATACTTTTAATAAAAGCATTTTTTCATTCTTTTATGTGTCTAAAATAAAATTATGTTTATCAACATTTTATGTTGAATTTTTATTGGATGAATTAAAAACAATATTATCATGCTCCTATATAAGATTAAAAAATGCCAGCTTTTGAGAGATTAACAGAATTTAGGCTATTTAAAATGTAGCGAAAATTTTATTTAATATGTCTTGTGAGAACTTAAATTATTATGTTTGTTAAATCATTTTTTTCGTTTTGGAAATAATAATTGATAATATTATAAAAATATATTTAATAAAAAAAAGAAGAAAAAGTCCAATTTTTAAAAATATTATTGATATTCAATATAATTTTTATTTAAAATGCGCTTTAACGAAGTTTAAATTCGTAGAATTATTTATTTTTTCAGGTCAATTTATTATTTTACTTATCTAAAATAAAATTAGAATTATTTATATTTATTTTCTATTTTTATTAAATTAGTTGAAAATGTCATAAATTTATATAAATTTTAAAAGGTCCTTTTTTTAAGGAACAAAAAAGGTTTTATTATTTGCAATTGAGTGAGAATGAAAAAACAACTATAATTTAAAATAATTTTTTATTCAATCTTTAATATGTTTTATATTTAGTAGGAAAAAATTACAGAACTATCTTAGTTTTTATTTCATATTAATATAAGTTATATAGCCATGTAATATTGACATTAAAACTTTTTTCTACCCCTATCTGTAGTCTATAATAAATTTTTCCATATTTTTAAAATAAAATAGAAGTTAAGGTGTTCAATAAATTTTTTATTTTATTTTTTCCGCGATGAAAATTGATTACAAAAATATATAATATTTAAAAATAAAACAAAAAAAAAAAATAGGTTGATCATCGGGTTTGAACTTGGCAAAAGTAGAGAGCGAAGTGCGTAAAAACTTAGTGACCACAGCCACCGCATTCGTTTGTTGAAGAGGGTAAAAAGTTACATATGTTCATCGCCCCCCAAAAGATTTAATTTATTATTATTTATCTGTTTGATTACTTTAATGATTTTTATTATTAAAATATGTATCTGTTTTAAATAAAAATATGTAATTAATCAAAAAATTTTCAGTAGGGTTGATCGCATTGAAATAGAGCTATAAAGTATCGCGGCGAAAACAAGCTAAAGCGGGTTTGCCGTAAGTTTACCTACGGCACTGGAAGCCGCGTGTTTCGTGTGTTTGTCTCCTCCCCTCTCGCTTGCTTCTTTACGCGCGTGTAGACGTGGAGGGGCTTTACACGTATAGTTCCAGAAGCGCCGCAAGGATCGTCATGATCGAATTCGGCACGTTTCATTAACACGGCATTGGCAATCTCTACTAATCTCTGTATACAGTTGACGGAAACGTAATATATTATATCATAGTTTTTTTCTGTTATTTTAAAATGACATGAACTTACTGGACAAGTTCTTTAGTCCACTTATTTTTATTGGTGAGTTTTTAAATATCAGGAAAAGAATGTTTCCGTTGACTTTACATCAAAATGATTGAAAAATTTTTAAAATATATATATATATATATATATATATATATATATATATATATATATATATATATAGTTATAAGCCCTGGATTCAACAGACCCTCTCGAATTAAATTGTAATTCTTTCTCCAAATAGCTATTTTTGATGATTACTCTATTTTTTCTTACATGCTCCTCACTTCAGCCCTCCCTTGGAAAGCCCTCGCCCCCCTTCAGCCCTTTCTCATCCCTCCGTTGGAAAGCCCTCACCCTCATTTAGCCCTTCCTCAGTTTAATATTATGTTATTGTAGTTTTAATTACCAACAGAAAAATATCTATCTACACACAACCATAAGCCCTGGGATTCAACTTAGCCCTTTCTCATTTGAACCACCCTCAAGCTACGTAGCGATTCCTTTTTTAAATAGCTATTTTTGACGATTACGAAATTTTTTGTTACATCCTCATTCCTTTCTCATTATTACTGATATTATGTTATTGTAGTTTTAATGAGTCTTAAAAAAAAAATATCATATATTGTGTATAAAGTCTATAATTGATTTTTAAATATACTCATAACTAAAAATATAATTATAACCAATTCATAATAAAAAATTTTTTCTCTGCATTACGTGTGTTAAGATAAATACAGTTGTTTCTCACTTTTATGACTAAAAAAGGATATATTACCTTATTTAAACTAAAAATAGTATGTTTAAATATTTACCTTAATAAACGATTTCTAGGTTTGAGACCAGCATATAAATATATGGCTGCATTAAAAACATTATTATATTTTAAAGATTAACATATATATATATATATATATATATATATATATATATATATATATATATATATATATATATATATACGACGAGTATACATACCAGCGCATTCAAATTTCCCGCCTAACGGCCAGCTAAGATAGAACAGTAGTTCTGAGCTCAGCCGCTAGGCGGCAACCTCGAATGTCGTTGCACGCAACGGGAAAAATGAGGCCAGAGTATATAAGAGGCCGAGAAGCTATCCAGAGCAGAGCAATGTAGACTACGGTCTCCTCTCTCTCTTTACCTGAGTGAGCACGCTAGGCTAAGAGAGAGTGAGACAAGTAGTAGCTGGTTGCCTTCTCTTGTAGAAGGACTAACTTCTCTCTCTTGCACATGAGGGTAGACCGAGTGAGCATGCTGGTCTACACTCTAGTGCATATGCCAACAGTTTTAGAGATACGTCAAGTGAGCACGCTGGCGTAAATCTATCTGCCTGGAGCACACTCGCAAGCTTTTGCCGACGCCGCAATGCCGAACTTGCGCCGCTGAATTTAAGGGTGACGTCCACCCAAAATATTATATTCTATTTCACATTTCGCCACTGGCTTAATTAAAAGTATTGTCCACCCATAGCTGTCGCGTCCGCGGTTACGTGAATAATAGAATACATTAAGGGTGTCGTCCACTTGTTGCATTTTTATATAAGTTTAAAGGACTCTGTCCGACCGCGTGTAAATATTAGAACTTAGATTAGATTAAGGGTGTCATCCACCCAACACATTTATGTTATATTAACTAAAGGACTCCGTCCGATTGCCGCGTAGTTATTAAGATCGTAGAATAAGTTAAGGGTGTGAGCCACCCTTTATCTTTACATCACTTAAGGGCCCGCGTGCCCATAGAGATTAGTAAATTGGATAATTAAGGGAGCCGGCTACCCCTCATTATTACCGTAGTATTAAGTATAGCGTTATTAGATGCCGTTGCCTGTTTATGTTATAATTACTTAGCTATTAATCACTTGTCTCGTTTTGCACATTGTTGCAGGTATGAGCCGCCGGTGTATTTTAGACCGTCCAGGCCGTAGAAACTTTTAGTTAAACTCAAACTAATAAATTAGATTCATCAAAGATTATTAATTGATTTGATTCACTTATTAAATAGCCGACAAGTGGCCGAGATAAATTACTTTTGTAAATTATATTTCATTAAGGTTAGGTTAGTTTGTTTGCATTATATAAAAATATTAGGTTTAGTTTTGATTAATACGTTATTATTATTTTATATTTGTAATCGTCGTTGTACATGAGTTTTATGAGTACAATAAAGCCAAGGTACTTCCTAGCATAACCAAACGTGTTAAACCCAGTTACTTTCCTTTACATTCCACCGTCCCATCCTAGTCCAGTCATTCTACGAAATTTCATGACTTAATTTATTACAGATATTTGAAGGTAAGAAATCATTGGAGGGGGTTAGTAGATGATGAATAAATAAAAAGATACAGCTAGATTTGCCCTATTTTTTTATAAACAACGATCAAAGTCTGAAAATAACGATGTTTTGCCCTATAATTTTAGAATGACGTTTTAGAGAAAAATTTTATAAATAAAAGTTATAGGCATTAAGAAGACCTAAAATTTCATTATTGGGTACGTGAAAATCAGTCAACAACTTTTCCGGATAATCGCGAAAAACACTCATTTTTACACTGTTTTATAAATGTTAATAACTTTTATAATAATTGCTATAAGTGATTTATAATACATTGTCGGTGAGGCCATTATGGGTCTTTATAAGCATAAAAAATTTCAGCCCGATCGGTTCGATAGTTTATGAATAATTGCAATTGTTTATCCCAAAGAAGATTTATTTAAACAATCATAAGACAGAACATTGTGAATTATCCGACATTTAATAAAGTGGAATGGATTCTTCAAAGTTTAAAGTATAAGTTAAGTTAAAGAAATTAATAATTTTTTTAAAAAATTATTGTTAAACAGTTAATGTAAAATTAGGCTATTTTTTTGCTTATAAATAAATGGAATAACTTTTTGGTTTTTTGTCATACGGACTTCTAATTAGTCTCATTTGATAGCTATTTCAAAAACGCATTTTTTTAAAAAAAAAGTATTTTCTACGATCAATACTAACGGAGATAACATTTTTTTTTTTTTTAATTCATATCTCCGTTATTTATAAACATTAAGAGTTGAAATTTTCAGGAAAATTTCAATGAAGACTTATATTTTTGAATGCAATAAATAGTTATACAATTAATGCCATGAATATGATTTTCTACATCTTTAAAGTGATAGGTACATCTGCAAGATGGTCTTGGTGAGAGCGGCTTCAGCTTCGTTTTTCGCGTGGCGAGTATTAAGATATCGTTGCCTCGAGCGGGGACCGCGAAAAAAAATGCAATATCTCGGCTTCTAGACGACGTAGAACCTTTTTTTTTTTTTAATCTGGGGTAACTCGAGAAAACATTCAGCTCCATGGAAAATTGGGAAATGCCGGAAAATCTTCAATTATGTAACCATATGAAAATTTCCAACATTAATACTTACATTTTCTTATTATTATCATTTCTTGTAGTGTTTTATACTTTTAAGTAATATATTTTTAATAATTTAAATATTTATTAATTAATAAAACGGCCTTTTCTTTGTAAATAATATTATGTTTTTCAATCAAACATAAAAATGACTGATTTTTTTATGTATTATTTATTATTATTCAATTATATTCTTGAAATATTGAAAAATTGTTTGAAAAAAAAAGATAATGCTTTAATTAAATTCAATGTACATATTGCAGAATAGCTTTGGTCTTTGTATTTCGATATGCATATGAATATCTATTAAAGCGTACTATTGTTTTCTATGAGAATATTAAATTGTTCCTTTTTTTGTCAAATATATTTATTATATTATTGATTTTAAACATGTTTCAAATAAATAAATAAACGTTGTCAACTAAGTGAGCACTATACTTTTTGATAGAGATTCTTCAATTAGAAATATTTTCTTATAAAGTACACTTTTATCATCGAATAAAATATATTTTTTTATATATGATTTATAATTTAATTTAATAAACTACTCTATCATTATATTTTGATGTAGAGATCTATATTAAATAAAAGTTTGTGCAGGTAATATTTTATAAAATATATTGTAACCATAATATAATTAGCGATGATCATTTTATTAAAATTGCATAAAATTATTAATAGGAAATTGATAATAAAAAATTGAAAAGCAGAAAGAATAAAGAATTGAAAACGACTGTAAATATTTAAAATTAACACATTAAAAATAATTAGTATCATCTACAACACATGTTATACAAATAGAATTCACATTAATAAAAGAAAAAAAAAAAAAACATTTTTATATTTAATTAAAAAATAATAGTTTTATTGTAATACATGTTTTAATAATAAAAATATCGAATAATAATTTAATATAAATGAAAAATATATATATATAAAGAATAATAATAAATAATACATAAAAAAATCAGTCATTTTTATGTTTGATTGAAAAACATAATATTATTTACAAAGAAAAGGCCGTTTTATTAATTAATAAATATTTAAATTATTAAAAATATATTATTCAAAAGTCTAAAACACTACAAGAAATTATAATAATAAGAAAATGTGAGTATTAATGTTGAAAATTTTCATATGGTTACATAATTGAAGATTTTCCGGCATTTTCCAATTTTCCAGGGGGCTGAAAATAAGCCCATTCTTAATGTTTTCTCGAGTTACCCCAGATTAAAAAAAAAAAAGAAGGTTCTACGTCATCTAGAAGCCGAGATATTGCATTTTTTTTCGCGGTCCCCGCTCATGGCAACGATATCCTAATACTCGCCGCGCGGAAAACGAAGCTGAAGCCGCTCTCACCAAGACCATCTTGCAGATGTACCTATCACTTTAAAGATGTAGAAAATCATATTCATGGCATTAATTGTATAACTATTTATTGCATTCAAAAATATAAGTCTTCATTGAAATTTTCCTGAAAATTTCAACTCTTAATGTTTATAAATAACGGAGATATGAATTAAAAAAAAAAAAAATGTTATCTCCGTTAGTATTGATCGTAGAAAATACTTTTTTTTTTAAAAAATGCGTTTTTGAAATAGCTATCAAATGAGACTAATTAGAAGTCCGTATGACAAAAAACCAAAAAGTTATTCCATTTATTTATAAGCAAAAAAATAGCCTAATTTTACATTAACTGTTTAACAATAATTTTTTAAAAAAATTATTAATTTCTTTAACTTAACTTATACTTTAAACTTTGAAGAATCCATTCCACTTTATTAAATGTCGGATAATTCACAATGTTCTGTCTTATGATTGTTTAAATAAATCTTCTTTGGGATAAACAATTGCAATTATTCATAAACTATCGAACCGATCGGGCTGAAATTTTTTATGCTTATAAAGACCCATAATGGCCTCACCGACAATGTATTATAAATCACTTATAGCAATTATTATAAAAGTTATTAACATTTATAAAACAGTGTAAAAATGAGTGTTTTTCGCGATTATCCGGAAAAGTTGTTGACTGATTTTCACGTACCCAATAATGAAATTTTAGGTCTTCTTAATGCCTATAACTTTTATTTATAAAATTTTTCTCTAAAACGTCATTCTAAAATTATAGGGCAAAACATCGTTATTTTCAGACTTTGATCGTTGTTTATAAAAAAATAGGGCAAATCTAGCTGTATCTTTTTATTTATTCATCATCTACTAACCCCCTCCAATGATTTCCCACCTTCAAATATCTGTAATAAATTAAGTCATGAAATCGATGTTTTTTACGTAGAATGACTGGACTATCCCTCCAACTCCTGCCGATCTTACCCTGGTAACTCACTGAAGCGTCTGGCAACAGGAGTTACACGTATTTTCCCCTCCCGAAAGGGAAAAACGTCACAATATATATATATATATATATATATATATACATATACACAGGGTTGCGAGATAAGTAATTATAAATTATTTGCATTACGAATCATTTTTGAATTTGTAATTAAAGTTTTATTTACTTAACAATTCCTTTTAAATTGACGTAATTTCCTTTTAACAAATCAAAATCTAATCGTAAATTGATAAGGCTTTAATTAAAAAATCAAAAAAAATTCTTAATTAAATAAATTTCAATTAAGAAATCAAAATGTAATGGTGAATTAAAAGGGCTTTAATTAAAAATTCAAAAGGAATCCTTAATTAAATAAATTTCAATTAAGAAATCAAAATGTAATCGTGAATCGAAAGGGCTTTATTACAAAACAAAAGGAATCCTTAGTTAAATAAATTTCAATTAAGAAATCAAAATGTAATCGTGAATTAAAAAGGCTTAGATTAAAAATTCAAAAGGAATTCTTAATTAAATAAATTAAAATCAAGAAATCAAAATCTAATCGTGAATAGAAAAGGCTTAAATTAAAAATTCAAATAGAATTCTTAATTGAATTGCGACGCCGTTCGGCATCGCTATTTTATTAAGATAATAAAATATGAGTAAAACTATAGAGCGTACGTTTTTTTTAAATAAATCTTTTTTCTCTAGATACTACTTAACAGGGTGTAATTTTTGTGTGATTTTCTTTTATTAAAATGTTGTTTAAATTTTATTTTTCATGGGTAGGAGCCATAGTTATAGAATTTGAATCGAGCGATTTTCCCGCTCGATTTCGTCTGCCTGAACATCATAGTAAAAGAACAAAAATAACGAGAGAGTTTGTTTGCGCCGAAGGAAGAAAGAAAAAAAAAGAAAGAAAGAAGATAAAGAGAAAAAGAATAAAGCGAACTATAAAGACTTTTTTGTAATTTATAAATCGAAAAGAAAGATTTTCTATTATGTATATGGGTGATTCTATTCTAACGGGTAATGACATGTAATCGCTTAATAAACTATCAATACAAGGTTCAAATATTATTAACCACAAATTTTTCATATACTTTCAGCTTGTAACTTTATGATCCGTTGACTTTTTAATCGCTAATTTCAATGTAGTTTTTGTAGGAACCTTTAGAAAGTATAAAAAGTAATCTCCCCTGTCTGTAATCATATATAAAATTTTTTTTAAACGTTGTAGAGATACAGGATAGATGAATTAATACTTCTGAAAGATCAAAAAATATTCTTTTCCATCCGTACATACATTTCAGCAGAATGGTTGAAAAAAAATATTTTCTTTGACCCTCTGTTATTATAAAAAAAAATGTATATTTTTTCATAGATAAGAAGCAATAATAATACAAAAAGTTATATTTGAATCTTATGAAAATATAAACTATTCCTATCACATGGAAATATTGTTATTATATGTTTATTTCGCTAAAAAATTGCTTTGTTGATCATAGAATACATTTTTGTTTACGTGTAAACATCATTTCACTTATAAAAGCAAAGTTACCTTTTCTACGATAATTCCCCTGGCTCTAAACATTTAACTGTCACAGATAATATAAGCGCATATTCAAATACGTAATAGACGTTTAAGAAAGTAGTAATGTACAACTAAAAAAGTTTTATAGCAGTGAATGTTGGAGACCGTTTACTCGGTAAAAATTTCATTCAAATTATCAGGTAATCTCCCCTGGCATATAATTCCCCTGCCTTTTTTGAGATGCACTCACAAAATTCTAATTAAATAATAAAGTCAACAATTTTATTCATGAATTTATACCATGAAGTGTTAAATTATTTGTACACTTGAAATTTAATACATATTATACTGCTTATAATTTTTATATATTCAAAATCGAATATATATATATTTGTGGAGAATTTCCGAGTAAGCACATTCTCAAATCTTTTTGTAAACAATCACTGTAGTCATATTTACATACTACACTATATACTACGTATATACTACAAATAAATAAAGCGAAATCAAAGGTTACATCGTAGTATCCAGAAAATAGAAATATCAGTTTGTCATTAGCCTTGATGAAGAGTTTGTCGTTGATATCAAAGTAAGTATATAATTATTTGAATTTAAATGAAAGTCTTTGAAAAATCTGAATTAGAAAATCTATAAATTGATAATATATTATTTTAGATTGTATTGGTAATAAAATGGTTTCTACACGTGGACGTGGCGAACTTCCTATTAATCCTTTATCATCAAGTACACTTAACTCCTCTCCCAAACACAAAAAGTCTAAAAGAAAAAAGAACAAAAAAATTAGAAAAAATCAAAAAAGAAATATTACTAACCGAGAGGATGAAAAAAAGCGAGAAGAGAAGTTAAAGAAGAAGAGAGAGGCTGAAAAAGAACGTAGGAAAAAGATAAAAGAAGATCCTGTAAAATGGAAAAGTATGCAGGAAAAAGAACGTCAAAAGTATGCAAGAAAAAAAGTGCAAGGAAAAATAAAGTGTATCGCGGAGATGAGTGAAAAAGAAAAATTTATAATCAGAAAAAAAAATCGTAAAAGTGCTAGAGTGTTTCGTGAGAGAAAAAAAAATATTTCTAATTTTGAAGTTTTAAATACCAATCAATCAACAATACAAGCAAAATTAGGAAGGAAAAAAGTTAAAAAATCTAAAGCGAAGTGTTATAAAGAGTTATCTAAATTACGAGAAGAAAACAAATCACTCCGTAAAAAATTGAATCGGTCAAGAGTTCAAATCTGTAGACTCAAAAAAAAAAAACCACAAGATCCAATTCGGAATATCGTGGCAAAAATGGTTGATGGAAAAGACGTCAGTGATGAAATAAAACGTAAGTTGCTTTTTAGTGAAGTGCTTCAGACTCAACTTCGTTCAATGGTTGTAAATTTTAAAAATCGTAAAGATGCTGTTGTCGCACAAAGATTAATTTGTGGTTCAGTAATTAAAAAATATCGTATGCAGAACATGTGTAAAAAATGTATAGCTCCTTTTCGAAGTCGAAATATTCGTAATACCAAACTTTTATGTCAACTTGAAAAATTAAAAGGTTATTCTCAAATATTTATTGAAAAGAGAGTTAAAGATTTTTATGAGAATAATAGTCGTTTGTGCCCTGGTAAAAAAGACACAATAACGCGTTCGAAAATCAAAAAACAAAAAATGTACCTAAACGATAGTTTGAAGAACTTACATGAACTTTTTAAAAAGCAATATGTTAACATTAAAATAAGTTATAGTAAATTTGCAAAACTGCGCCCATTTTGGATTGTGAATCCAGTTGTCAGTGCGAGAGACACATGTTTATGCATCAAACATGAGAATATGCGCCATATTATCGAAGCTTTACATATTAAAAAGGTCATAAACTTTAATTCTTCATCACAGCTCTTGTCGTCAATTGTATGTGACCGAACCAATGAGAAGTGTATGTTGCGAATATGCGTGCAATGCAAAAATAAAAAATTGAAATTTAACGAAATTCATGATTCTGATGTGATTAATTATTATAATTGGCAAATTGTTAAAGAGAAAAGAATTTCTATAAAAACAAAAAAAAAAATTGAAGTTTCTCGAACTGTTAAGAATTCTATACAGACTACTGTAGGCTCTTTGAAAAAAATTTTAATGAATGAATTAATACCTTTCATGAGTCATATTTACCGCATTGCACATCAACAAAATCAAATGGTAAATTTAAAAAAATCGTTAACACAATCAGATTTACTTTTGAATATCGATTTCAGTCAAAACTACGAATGTAAATATGGCGCTGAGCCTCAAGCAGTTCACTTTGGAGCATCAAAAGAAATTGTTTCACTGCATACAGGAGTATGGTACACTTATGACGCTCATAAATCATTCTGCACTTTTTCTTCAGATGTAAGACATGACCCGCCGGCAGTGATAGCGCATTTAAAACCTGTTTTGAACATGATTTTTGAAACATATTCTGATATTAATACATTGCACATTTATAGTGATGGCCCAACTAGCCAATACCGTTCAAAATTAATGTTTTTTCTTCTAAGAAAATTTATTTTTAAAAGTTATGAAAATATCAATACTATTGTATATAATTTTGGTGAAAGTGGACATGGGAAAAATGCTGCTGATGGTGTGGGGGCTGTTGTTAAGAGAACTGCAGATAGTGTGGTAGCTAGAGGCAAAGATGTTCATGATTTGAGAATTTTAGTGCAGACGTTGAAAGAATGTAATATTGATGTTTGGTGCACAATCATCAATGCAGAAGACATCGCTGAAATGGATAAAATGGTACCACCAGAAAAACTAATTGTTTTTAAAGGTACCATGAAAGTACATCAATGGACGTGTATACGATCTAAGCCTGATCTTATAAATTTTAATCAACTCAGCTGCTACTCTTGTAATTTATCAGAAAAATGCAAGCACTATCACATAGGATCACACGAATCATCAATAAAATCTGTCAAAACAAAAGGCAGTTCGGAATTAACCGTCAACGATAAGAAAAAATCTCGATCGACTGTTAAAAGAAAAGGAGAGCCTGAACCGGCTATGGCTATTAAGAAAATCTCAAACGATGTTAAAAGAAAAAAAACATGAACCAGCTAAGACTGCCAAGAAAACATCAAATAGTGTTAAAAGAAAAAAAGAACCTGAATCAAACCTAACTAAAAAACGATGTTATTTTCAAATTTGATTTTGTTACTTTCTATTATATTTGAATTTGGTACTTTATTTAATTTACTTATTTTTATAATGTTATTACAGAATTTATTATGTTATCGTTACATTATTATTATAATGTTATTATATATTTTGAAAAAGCAAACTTTCTTAAGTATGGATATATTTGTTCTTTAACTTGCTTCTAATAAAAAAAGTAATTCCCCTGGAATAAAAGTAATTCCTCTGTATCAGTATATTTTTTATCTATCAGTTTTTCTGGGAATAACCTATAGACAGCTTGGCTACTTTGGGATATTGTTCTATTAGATATAACCATAAAAAAACTTGAGTAAAATTTTTAAAATGAACACCTTTATTTTCTATTATTTCAAAACTTGAATTTGACCCGTTAGAATAGAATCACCCATATACGTCAAACAAGTGTAAAGTTGCGTATTAGTATTCAAGCAAGAGTGAGCGAGAGAACAAATACATGCGTGCAAATACAAGCAAGAAAAAGAGAGAGCAAAAGAAGGACTAAGCGCCGGCGTCTCTCTTGAAAGGAATAGTCATAATTTATTATATTAGTTGAAATAAATTTAGAATAATTATTACGAGTGTATGAGATGAAATAATTTATTAAATTATTTGTTAAATTAGTTAATAATAAAAGAGCGCGAAAAGGAAATAAATAATAGCCAATAAGATGTTTATGCGCCGATTGTTAGTTAATATTTTGTCGAAAACGAAGCACTGTGATTAGCCCGCCGTCAACGGACTTGTCGTTGCTCGCCCAACAAAGCGGGCCTTGTCGTCAATCGTTGGCGAGTCTTGCAGCGAAGCGGTCGTCTTCAGAGAGAGAATCCGAGAGTTTTTTTTAGTGTGCCTTTATTAAGAAAGAGTTTTCTTGAGTTTTTTTCTATTTTGAGTTTAATTTTCTATAAGAGAGTTTTCGTGTGAGATAAATATTAATAAATTATTTAGAGTCAGCGGGTAGTAGAGCCTATAGTTTTTTTTTGTGTGTAATGTCCGTGTAAAATTTTAATTGTTTAACAAAGGCCGCGAGATTTTATAAATGAAATAAAGAGAGAATAATATTAAAAATAAAAAAAAAACTTTTTAATGTACCACCTTTTTATAATGAACCAAAAAGTATAAAATAATGTGTAATAAAATGAAAAATGAATAATGATTTGAAATAAAAAAAACGTGGGGCGCATGTTTATTATTATGTATTGTATGCGCCCCACGTTTTTTTTATTTCAAATCATTATTCATTTTTCATTTTATTACACATTATTTTATACTTTTGGTTCATTATAAAACGTGGTACATTAAAAAGTTTTTTTTTTATTTTAATATTATTTTATACTTTTTAGTTCAATTAAAAAACGTGGTAGATTGAAAATTTTTTTATTTAAATATTATCTTATACATTTTGGTATTATTATTATTATTAATAATATTATTTATCGTGTTGTCCAACAGTGCATATTATATAGCATATATATTGTTGTCAAGGGACTAAAACGTGTTTCATCTATTTTTTTAGAGAACACGTAATCGCATGCTGAGTTTCCCGCCATTTTGACGATAATGACGCTATTAGAAATTCAACCAAAATTTATTGTTTTATGCATTGATAGACCATAAAATGAATAAAATACAGTCTCAAATTTTATATGTACAATACAAAATGCTGTAATTTATGTCTAATTGCAATATGAGAAGTTAAAGAATTTTAAAAATTTTCGAAGATGGTTAGACACTAATGTTAAAAGTATATCTATATATAAAATCTTCAAAATTTCAATTTTTCCAATATCTCCGTATATAATTGTATTAATATATTTTTCGGTGGGAATATATATTTAATTATATTATCCAACAATGCGTGCAAAAATATAATATTGAATATATTAATATATTAATATATTTGATATATTAATATATTTGATATATTAATATATTAATATATTTGATATATTAATATATTAATATATTAATATATTTGATATATTAATATATTAATATATTACTATATTAATATATTACTATATTTGATATATTAATATATTAATATATTAATATATTAATATATCAAAAGAAGATTTTTAAAATTTTCGAAGATGTTTAGACACTAATGTTAAAAGTGTATCTATATATAAAATCTTCAAATCTTCAATTTTGCCAACATCTCCGTATATGATTGAATATATTAATATATTGTTCGGTAGATATATATATATTTTTTTTATAATATTGCATTGTCATCCAGTTCCGAGCTATATTTAAAATTTCAAGTCTCTAGCTTATCAGGAAGTAAGTTTACAATCGGTTGCAAAATTCGTACCGAACAGACAGACAGACAGACAGACAGACAGACAGACACCAAAGCGAGTTAATAAAAACGTAGTAAACGTAGTAATAGTAAACGTAGTAATAAAGAGCGGTCGTTTATTTGAAATAGTGTGTGTATATCAGAGTGTAGTTGCGCCTTTTTCATTGTGTCCGTGTGGATAAAAAGAAATCTTCTAATTACCCAGAGAGAGAGAGAGAGAGAGAGAGAGAGAGAGAGAGAGAGAGAGAGAGAGAGAGAGAGAGAGAGAGAGAGACGCGCAGCGACGAGCTGATAGAAAAATACTCCGTCGCATATCAATCTAATATACTGACTAGCTTTGCCGGAGTCTGTTGCTAGTCCATCGTATTTAATATAAATTCTAGCAGCTCCGTATTCTAACAAAAGTACATAGTCTTAGCTAAAAATTAAATGGAATTAAAAATCTAATTTCTTTTGCAACGTGTAATAAATAACCGTTACAAAATGGCGCCCAACGAATAGATGCGTCGACGGGAACAGGCTTCCGTACATAAAATAAAAATGGCGACAAACGTATAGTCGTGGCGAAGTGAAAAGATTTTCGGACGTTAGTTAAATTGCAAAATGGCTTGCGCGCTTTCTTATGTAGAATCGTGAATTTAGATATTATAGAGGGCGTCCAGAAATTAACGGTAGCACGTGTTAAAAATTTTCTTTTGAGATAAGCGAATTTGAATTTTAGAAGTTAATTGAAAAGTTTAACAAAATTAAATTAAATTTTCTTTTCGAAAAATACATAGCAAAAATTTCCGAACGAAATTACATATCATTCAAATTTTTCTTTTCGTTGTAATTTTCCGTTACGAGTGTGCGTTTCCACGTGTCCCAGCAAAATTTTTTTTTCTCTTTTTTTCCATAAGTAACGCGCAGACGCGATTGACATAACTTAGCATAGACACAGAGATTGAGAAATATAACTCTGTATGCTGCCGTTCGCTCTAAGAGGAAAAGCGAACAGGCATTTAGAACTTATTCAAAATAAAGACGTGCGTTATTATATATACCCCTCTTATCGATCAGGCCGTTAGTCATATTTGGTTGACTTATAAGTGAGAGGGAATATTAATTTCAGCTGGCGAGGAAGCTGAAATTAAATAAATCATCAAATATCCTTTAATGCAAAAATAATCTAATCTCAATAAGAGTAAAATTTTTTTTTCATTTTAATATTAAATATAGTCGAATAAAAGTTAAAATAACTTTGTGTATATACATTAAAGGGTCAAGATTTTATTTATACATAATAAATTTTTTTTTTCTTGTGAATTTTAATTCTCTTTCACCAAAATTGCCAACTCGAAGCAAGGCAATTAATCGGCGCAGTGTGTGTTATGGAATAAATTTAGAAATTTCTCAAAGATTTCTCTTAAAAAAAAAAAAAAAAATTATTTTTTTTACCTTTTTACATTACAAAATAAATACAAATGTATAATAAATAAATTGTCCTCACACAGTTAGGTGTGCGATTTTAACTAAAGTTTAAAAACGCACAGGCTTTTGGATTTAGTCGCGTATTTTGAAAGTTTTAATGACAGTTTTTAACTGATTTTCTTTTTGTAGTAAAAATTAAAACATCAGTGTTGGAAAATTTTCATATGATTCAATTTACTAAAATATTATTAGTTATTGAGTAATAGATAAATCCAAAAACCAAAATATAAAAATATATATATTTTTTTTAAATTATATATACATATATTTTATTGTTTTTTTTCACATCGTATGTGTGCGGCTTAGTTTCTAGCCACACATATACGAACTGAAATATTATTTATTATATATATATATCGAATACTAACACACACTGCAAGCGTTTAGTAGCGTACTTGTGTGCGATCAGGTTAAGATATAGATATAATCAAAAAAGAAGATAAGCAATTCAAGATGGCTACACAACAAAAAACGGGCGACAAAAATTATAAAGCTACCGCTCTAAAGGTCCATAAATGGGCAACGTGCTTGTCCGAAGACGATCTAGTAGACTCGCTTCAAACGTTAGAATTGAAGCAAGAAGGGTTTCCTTTCGAATAGGCAAACCGATTAGTTCAATGGCTATTAGGTAATTATACAGCGGTGGACTTTGAACAATCAAATCCTACCGAAGACGAAAAGGCGACACGACAACGCTGCCTGTCGGTCAGGAATGAGTTCAACGAAAGAACCATGTTCGAGAAAACAGGATCTACCATCTATGATGAAAACGTGGATCCAAACGAAGAACACCCACTTACCATATTGGCAAAGGATCCAAACGTGGCACAGAATTTAAACGCTACGTTAAGCAATGTGACTCAAGACGAAATGTGTAACGATCAGGTGGTACTTGAGAATCCCAACGTGCAACAAAGAAGTGAAATAGCACTAGATGTCTCTAACGTACCGAAAGAACTGATAAACTATCTGACCGCCATGCACAGCCAGATGAAAGATATGACAAAACACGTGCATGAAGTGTCCTCTAAAGTGAAAGGAATTTCAACTACAGTGAATTCTTTATCACAAAAAGTTGAAGTACTTTCGACACCAAGATCCTCAAGCTCACATCTGTTCGATCAGGCCGTAGGTGGGGAAACACCTAGACGAGAAAACCACCATGCAAATAAAAGTAAAGAGCAGCACGTTAATTTTCGTGATACATTTAGTATACATTACAATAACAGTAGTAGCCCAATAAATAGCCAAGCGAATAATAATGCAGGTGCAGATCAGCAAACCTACAGAAACCGTGATAATTCGCCAACCGGTACGGCAGGAGCACGTACAGTCGAGGGGGGAGAGACCCCTCACACTGCAAACAGTGCGCCGTATAACGCTAATCTGACCAGGCAGAGTGACGTCCAGCAAATGCAAATAAGAATGCAGACGTAGGTCACATAGTGCGTCGCTGGAATGTTAAATTCTCAGGTGAACGGGGACAGAGCATTGACCTCTTCCTAACGAGAGTAAAAGAGTGTCAAGCGCTGGCTAAACTTAGCGAGAGCGACTTATTATCCTCGCTCTCCGAACTGTTATCAGACGTAGCAGCCACGTGGTACAGAAATAACAGACATTCGTGGAATACTTGGGCTGAATTTAAAGAAGCTGCTCTACGTTGGTATGGACATAGTAGACGATTTCAACAAAGATTGCGATCTGAAGCAAACAGACGCACGCAAGATAAAGACGAACCTGTGCGAGATTATATAACGTGTTTACAAGCAATCATATTAAAACAGGTTCCATTGCCAGATTTAGAACAACAGCTCGATCTACTGCACCGCAATCTCTTACCTGAGATTCAACGTATGGTAAGAAGAGATGAGATTGTGGATGTAGAGTCACTTTTAGAAAAAGCAGTTGAAGCTGAATTAACAATAGATGCAGAGAGAGCATATAAGCCACCTGCTCTGCCGGAACACTCTTTATTACCTGACGTAGCTTACCGTCCTATGCCCAAACGAAAAGAGAATAAACACCAGGTCGCAGCAATACAAGAAAAACCACCGGCATCCGAACAGTTTAATATAGCTAAAATGATGATGCAAATAATCTCTCGGTTAGATAAGATGTCTAAAGGCAGAGACAAGCAACCTGCACCTCATAATACAAATCAGTCTGGACAAGCTTCGCCAAACACGCCACGTAAAAACCCTTACCGAAATCAACAAAATTTCAAAAGACCACCTCGAAAACCCAGGCAAGGAAATGGTAACTCGGAACAACAGAATCAAAACCAAAAGGAAAACCAGGCAGAAAACCCAAATAAGGATAAGGCTAACGAAAGGAATCAAGGAAATACGAGAAATCGGAATTCTAACCTCAGTTGTTACCGCTGTGGTCTACCTGGATATACGCAATGGTCTTGTCCCCAATGTGCGGGAAAAGGGCAAGGGAACAAGTAGACGAGGTACCTACTGTTCCCAACAGGGACTACGAGATCTCAGAACTCTCTACTAGAAAGATGGTAGACAAGAAGTTACCGGAAACCTTAGTAGCAGAGCAGAGCCAGTCTCGCACTTGTCAGGCAGAGACAAGTAAACAGGAAGAACATCTGCAATCAGATATCGATGATGAAGCTCGATGGTGGCTCACGGTAGTGATCGGAGACTATCGTATCAGAGCTTTGTACGATCCAGGCGCATCACGTACAGTCATGAACTCTACAGGCTTGCAACTAGCAGCAGCCTGCAATGCACCTTTGATACCAGCTACAGGTAGATTTGCTAAAGTAGCAGATGGTAGATCATGCTCGTTAGTAGGTTATGTTGGCCTCCCATTTACAGTAAGCGGAATTACAAAGACAATCCATTCTGCGATCATGCCGACCCTAGATGAACCATGTTATCTAGGAGGAAATTTTATTCGAGCATTTAAGGCTACGTTTGACCCCTGTGAAAATAAACTTTCTCTTAAGGGTACTAATGTGAAAGTGAATTTAGAAGTGGCAGCGCTCAGACAGATGCATGTTGCAAAGTTAGAATCAGTAGGTTTAGCTGATGTATCAGCCGCTGATCGAGCTCGTGTTAAGAGTTTAGTGATAGAAATCTTAGGAGAAGATGATACCCCTATAAGCTGTACGGACTGGATCGAACATGAAATCGATACAGGATCTGCTCGGCCAATTAAACAGAAATATTACCCTGTGTCTAAGAAGGTCGAAGAGTGGATGCACGAACAGGTCAATGAAATGCTTACAGCAGATATTATCGAACCCTCAATGAGCGGCTGGTCAAGCCCAGTGGTCAAGGTTAAAAAACCAAACGGTAAGTTCAGGTTTTGTATTGACTTTAGGAAAGTTAATGCAGTTACAAAACCCGATGCGTACCCATTGCCAAGAATGGATGATATCTTGCGTAAACTGCAGAAAGCAAGATACATCTCTATAATGGATTTGAGCAGTGCTTATCATCAAATTAGGATGAAAGAAAATTCACATGCTCAAACGGCATTTACGGTACCTGGCATGGGCCTTTTCCAATTCAAACGTATGCCGTACGGCCTTAGCCACGCTGGCGTGACCTTCCAAAGATTAATCGACAAGGTCATAGGTCCAGAGCTCGAGCCTTATGCATTTTCCTATCTAGACGATATCATTGTCGCAACTGAGACGTTCGATGATCATATGAAGTGGCTCGAGTAGGTATTACTGCGCATCAAAGCTGCAGGTCTCACGATCAGTCATGAGAAAAGTATATTTTGCCGAGAAGAGGTAAAATATCTGGATTTTCTAGTAAATAGAGATGGTTTTAAGCCAGATCCAGAAAAGATTAAACCCATTATTGAATACGCAGCTCCTAAAAATTTAAAACAGTTGAGACGTTTTATGGGTATGGCTTCGTGGTACAGGAAATTCCTAAAAGGTTTTGCTACGTTAGCAGAGCCACTGACCAGACTTACAAGAAAGGACTGTAAGTATGTATGGTCAAGCGATCAGGAGATTGCTTTTGAGCAGATAAAAGCTTTAATAGCATCTGCTCCATTATTGCATCGTCCACAGTTTGACTTGCCATTTGTCGTACAGACAGATGCAAGTGAATCAGGTCTAGGAGCAGTACTTTTGCAAGTTGTAAACAACGAAGAGCGAGTATTAGAATTCGCTAGTCGTACCATGTCCAGTGCAGAGCGAAATTACAGCGTTACAGAACGCGAATGCTTGGCCGTCATATGGGCAGTTAAGAGGTTTCGCTGTTATGTAGAAGGCTACGATTTTAAGGTCATAACGGACCATAGTAGCTTACGTTGGTTATGTAACTTACATAATCCAACGGGCAGGCTAGCGTGATGGGCGTTGGAGCTGCAGGGTTATTCTTATACCGTGGAGCACAGGAAAGGTGCTCTGAATTACGTGCCCGATGCGTTGTCACGCATGCACGAAGATTTATTAGAATGCGACTCACACTTCAGTGCACTAAGCTGGGCTTCGCAAACTAACGATGATTGGTATAAGAAACTTCTTAATCAAGTATTAAGTAACCCAAGCGACTTTCCGAGATGGAAAATAATCGGAGGTCAGTTATATCGCTATGTACCGGACAGATTCACACAAGAAACGCTAGGAGACGACAATGCATGGAAAATCATAGTACCCAAAGAACATCGAGCAGAAGTACTGAAAGAATGTCACGATGAGCCAACAGCTGGTCATTTAGGCCGATATAAGATTACAGCTAGAATAAAACAATATTATTATTGGCCATATATTGAGAAAACGGTATCTCAATATGTCAAGAGCTGTGAGATCTGCCAGCAGTGTAAAGTAGAACAAAAATTACCTGCTGGCTTGATGGGCAAGAGAGAAGTATTAGGCCCATGGAAAGTGGTAGCCGGTGATATAACCGGCCCTTTCCCAAAAAGCAAACACGGCTATCAATATGCGTTGATTTTCGAAGACGTGTTCACTAAATGGGTAGAGTGTATACCGATTAGAAAAGCAAATGCACCTACGATCTTGAAATCACTAAAAGAAAGAATCGTACTAAGATTTGGTACGCCTGTCTGACAATGGCTCAGAGTTCAGAAATCAGGTGATAGATAAATACCTGAACGAAGTAGGAGTGTATCATAGCACTACTCCTACTTACCACCCAGGCAAATCCGGTCGAAAGGATAAACCGGACTATAAAAACAATGATCACCGCATTTATTGATGAAAACCATCGCTCTTGGGACGAAAAACTGCCAGAATTAATTTTCGCATATAATACGGCCAAACAAAGCACTACAGGTACTAGCCCTGCACTGCTAAACTATGGTCGACAGCCAGTCTTTCCTAAATTATTAAAAAGGAAAGAAGATAAGGCTGCTCAAGAGAATGAACAACTACGAGAACTAGATAACTAACGGGAGCGTGTAAGCAAGCTACCTCTGCTACACGATCAGGTGATCGACCATGCGCAGCTGGCACAGCAAAAACAGGCCGATGTGTACGATGCAGGACGAAGAGAAGTGTCTTATAATGTTGGTGATTTAGTATGGAGAAGAAATAACATACTTTCTTCAGCTGCTCAAGGAATAGCTAGCAAATTAGCGCCGAAATTTGAGGGTCCTTATATGATTACGGCTAAATGTGGATCAAACACATACAGATTACTAGACATCGATGATAATGCTTACGGTCCCATACACGTCGAGCAGCTAAAACCATATATCGCAAGACAAGAAGACGAGTCACCGCCACTACCACCGTTGGAACTAACAAGCGAAAATGAGACGATGAGCGACCCGTCTCCTGCGTGCGATGCGACTCCGTGTGCTAACATAGAATCGGGCTAAGATTGCGAGCGACCGCCTGCGAGCGGTGTACCTACCCTTAACGAGAAACCGAATAGGAAGCGAGGCCGACCACGCAAGACAGCTGTCACCGTAAAGCGTACAACGAAGGGTATGCGTCAAGCTGAGTCCGAACCGATCAGGCGTAAACGAGGTAGGCCTAAAGGTTCTACAAATGCGAATTGTATCAAAAATGTAATCGACTTTTCACCCAGGAAAACGCGTGCGCAGCGAAATATTACATCTGATATCTGAAGTTGGCTTAACAGAACAGTCACACACCTCACGCGCGTTATACAGAGCAGCAAACCCGGTTATGCTGCATCTGGCGGAGGGGTGTCACGGTATTTTACCGTGTTTGAATGTCGCCGATTGTTAGTTAATATTTTGTCGAAAACGAAGCACTGTGATTAGCCAGCCGTCAACGGACTTGTCGTTACTCGCCGAACGAAGCGGGCCTTGTCGTCAATCGTTGGCGAGTTTTGCAGCGAAGCGGTCGTGTTCAGAGAGAGAATCCGAGAGTTTTTTTTAGTGTGCCTTTATTAAGAAAGAGTTTTCTTGTGTTGAGTTTTTTTCTATTTTGTGTTTAATTTTCTATACAAGAGTTTTCGTGTGAGATAAATATTAATAAATTATTTAGAGTCAGCGGGTAGTAGAGCCAATAGTTTTTTTTTGTGTGTAATTTCCGTGTAAAATTTTAATTGTTTAACAAAGGCCGCAAGATTTTATAAATGAAATAAAGAGAGAATAAAGAGTGTTCGTTTATTTGAAATAGCGTGTGTATATCAGAGTGTAGTTGCGCCTTTTTCATTGTGTCCGTGTGGATAAAAAGAAATCTTCTAATCACCCAGAGAGAGAAAGAGAGAGAGAGAGAGAATACGGCCTTGCGTCAAAAGGCCCAGGGTAGCTTCACTAGCGGGTGTATCGAGAGAGCGAGAGAGCGAGCGAGAGAGCCGATCAGAGTAGCGATCACCAGCGAGAAGAAAAGCGGAGAAAAGCTCTCTTTATCTAAGGTATAGTGTGAAATTTCTTAGCGCGTATGCTTGCGTGTTGAATGTTTGTGTGTCGGTAAAGAGATAGAAAAATACTTTTATTTTTAGTTTAATTAATCTACTTTAAAATCATTTTTCTTTACTATTTGCAATTTATTGTGTATTAAATTCAATTGTTTTTTTATCTAGCGCGATTTTCTGTGTAAATTCGTATGAGTTGTCACGGTATTTTACCGTGTTTGAATGTCGCGCAAGCAGGAAATAATATACAAGGCGCGCGCGGTCATACAAGCCGTCAGAGTTACGCGAAGAAACACGTAACTTACTGATCATCAAGAGAAGAACGCCGAGTCGACCACGAGGCGCGTCAGACCTTTTCCGGTTGTCGTGGAGAGCACATTGCAATAGGTGCAAATAGTCGATAACTTTTGTTAGTGCATTTATTCCGTGTCAAGACTCGTGCTTCTATACGAACCGTGAGACACGTGCATCATCAAATCCAAGGCGTTATCCTGATCAAGGAAGATAGCGGCCTTTGTTCGTCCAGAGACGATTTCTCGAGAGCGGGCTTCGACTAGCTCCCGCGACCAGGATTGTTGCAGCGTCGCGACCGTTGGCCAACGAGCGAGCGATCAGCGTAGAGTCTTCGGTGCAAGAGAAGCGTTTCGACGTTGTCGTAAGTAATTGTAAGTTTTGTAAAGTAAGGTTTCTTTCTTCGCAGCGTCGCGACAGTTGGCCAACAAGCGAGCGATCAGCGTAGAGTCTTCGGTGTAAGAGAAGCGTCTCGACGTTGTCGTAAGTAATTGTAAGTTTTGTAAGGTTTCTTTCTTCGCAGAAACTTTACGTTATAGAGTGCGTGCGTGATATTACTTGTGTTACAGCGCAATTTAGTTCGCGTCGCGTCCTCCCCTATTGCTATCTTTATTGTAATTCAAACATTGTCATATTAGTTAATTATTTCTTATATTTTATCATTAACGTTTCAATTCTTGATTTTGTATTTTTCTTTATTACTTTTAATAAATTCACTTTAAATATAAAATCTTTATTTTATATCTGCTGTATGTGCATATCATATAATAAGCCTGTACCCGTTGCTTACCCCGACGCCTCCGCGGTCCTTATTTTTATCATAGTAAAACATACATATTTTCTATATAAAATATTGAGTAGGTTCAACTAAAGAAGTTGAACCGAATAAAAATAAGGAGAACTGCGCTAGCGGCATCGCGTCTCTCGATCAGGTAAGAGAGTGAGAGAGAGACGCGCAGCGACGAGCTGATAGAAAAATACTCCGTCGCATATCAATCTAATATACTGACTAGCTTTGCCGGAGTCTGTTGCTAGTCCATCATATTTAATATAAATTCTAGCAGCTCCGTATTCCAACAAAAGTACATAGTCTTAGCTAAAAATTAAATGGAATTAAAAATCTAATTTTTTTTGCAACGTGTAATAAATAACCGTTACAGAGTGTGGGGTGAGATAGTAGTGTAAAAATAGAGAATAAAACAAGTGTAGCAAGAGATGCGAAATTAAAAATTATTAGGAGCGTTTTATTAAAATTTTCTGTTATATGGGTAATGATTATTTCTGAAAAATAAAAGAGTGTAAAATTCTAAATTGTCGTGCGTGAAAATTGTTTACAAAAGTTTTTCATAGAAATAAAATTTCAGTTGATAGTCGCGAGAATCGCGCTGAGTTCGTGGAAGTCAGTGTAGAATTCGAAAATAAGGGGGAGGTAAAGTAAAGCCAGAAAGCGAGCAGAGCCTGCGGTGCCGTGGAGAGGCAGTGGCGCGACCGTCTATGTCAGAGCCCACTAGCCGCGCGGTATAGAAGAGTGAGTGAGAAAGAGAGAGGAAGAAAGACGCAAAGAGAAACGAGAGTGAGTGAGTTTCGTATAGCATAGGCATATAAAAAGATTTTTTTTGTAATTTCGCCCGTGTTAAATCTATGTGCCTGATTATTATATTATCAGTATTTCTTTTTGTGTGTTAAAACTTAAAAATAAGTGTAAGATTCTGTGATAGAGAAAATTTAAATTATAATATTTTTCTTTAAAATTAATTGTGGTATATTCTTTTATTTTAACTAATTGAACCTAGTGTGTGTGAGTGTTAGAGAGAAAGAGCATATTGAAATTAAAAGAGTGTGTATTTAGATAAATAAAATAGAAAAAAGATCTTGGTATATAAAGATAATACACGCGTCTCCCGAACGCGTAAATCTCGGCGGATCCCCTCTGTGATAGTCTCATCAGAAATCACAGTTTTATTAAATTTTTAGATTTTTGGCGATTTGGGATACTGGGACGACGTTGTCGCAAATACATCGTCACAAAATATATTTTAATTAACAAACAAAAATGTAATTGTAAATTAAAAGAGCGTCAGTTATGATTATGATTTGTGAATTCGAGGGCTTTAATTAAAAATTTCATAATTCCTTTTCAATTGAATTTACTAAGGAATTTTTATCATATATATGTATATAGAAAAATATATGTGGACGCGCACATACATACGCACCTGGGCTCATATATATATGCAACATTTCATGTTGACCCACATGCACAAATACAGACAAGTTGATATATATGGGGCATTCTCTGTCAACGCGACACCCCCTCTGCCCAAAACAATTTTGATCCAAATTAGGTCTACCTGGGCTCAAATGAAAGCTCTTGACTTCTACTTTCGAACGCCGTCTGGCGATTCTGAAAATTCAAAATGGCGGATCCAATATGGCGGCTGAAAATCTTAGAATGATGGAAAAACAAGTTTTTCTTCACTTTAATAGCGAATCTGATACGAAAATTGTTATTTCTTGCCACTAATATGAAGTTAGCGACATATTTTCTTACTACTACCGTTCAAAGCGAGAAGTTAAAATTATATTTCAAGGTCATTTTGAAGGTCAAAAGTTATTTTCTGGATTTTCGAACTAGTATTCCACAAAGTAGTAGAAAACTTGATTAAGATCATAATTAGACTTGACCTTGGATCATTTTTCAAGGTCATGATTTCTGACTCTGCATAATTAATGTTTCGTTGAACGTAACCTCCTATGAGACATTTGTTCCTTTGTGCATATCGTGGGACCAACGATCTAAAAATTTCATGTATAAAATCCTTAGAGAAGATAAAGTTCCACAATAGAACTATCAAGTAGTTTTAGCATAACCCATTCTGAACCACGTGGAGGTACTACTTCTCTCAGAACATAAAAAAAAATTAAAAAAAAAGAGGATAAAAAATAGAAAAACTTGAATATTATAGAAAAAATTCAGTATATTTTCCCATTGAAAATTAAAGTAGAACAGATACAGACTTAGCAGTATTCGAGTACCTTTTCATGATAACTTTTCCGTCACTTGATAATTGAAAAGAATGATGTTTAAGAATCTGTGGGACAGGTAATGCATCTTGAAACCTACGATTGAGTTTCCTTTTGAATTTATCATGTTCAGTCTGCGTAAAATAAAAAATCCTTATATTTTCAAAATGATTTTTAGCCCACGTCACAAGAGATGTGTGCGTCAGAATAGCATCTTTCGGTTTCGCCTTCAAGCTAGCTCTATAAGCTTCTCTTTTAAATATTGCACCAAGACCATCATAACAGCTTTTACCATGAGCAGTGGCGCAAAAATGCCACTCTGCCTCAATACCAAAATCCTTCTCATGATGAATAAGATTTGCTATCTGAAAGCGGTTCTTGAAATGCTGTTTTGCTCCATCTGTTACGTAAATAATCTTTTTTAGTATTTTTACTTTTGTCTTGATTTCTGAAATCAATAAATTCTGAATAGTATAGACAGAAGAAGTGTCATGCTTCAAACTATTCGACAAGAATACACAACTTTCATGCTTCAGCTCTGAATCTTCTTTATAATAGTAAATAGCTGGAAAAACAGTGCACTGGTCATTATTAAAATGGAAGGCTTGAGATGCATCTTGAACTGCAAAAGAGAAATTCTCAGAATAGTCGAACATTACAAGAACTTCTCCATTGCCTAGATTACTTTTTGTTTGAGCAATGAAATTACCTTGTTGATTGGCAATATATGAGTGGGGTTTGAGTATCGCCAATTTGGCATATAATTCATCAACAAATTCTTCAACTGGTAGAGTTAAATTTTGCAAAGTTGATCTATCCGTTCCTGACCACGCACAGTACTCAATTTGTGAGATATTAGCTTCATCCAATATTTCAAGTAAACGAGACCTAAGATTTTCAGAACCAGGGCACTTCGAACATTCATCCAAGTGACAGTCAGGTGTAGGATTCTTACACATAATTTGCTGTAAACAATCTTTATAACTACAAATGGGTTCTTCTTGATTATTCGTGAGCTTCTGAATATCGATTGCATCCAACATCAATTTACAATTTTGATGAATGGTGCAAACGCAGACGCTATGCGTTCCTCTAGCACCAGCAAGAACACAATGTTTTGGTCGTAATTTCGCGAAAGTACTGAATCCTACTTGCACTGTTGGTTCTGCTATCTTGAATAATTCGTAAAGTTCTCGTAAATCGAAATATAGAAGACGTTTCTGCACCTGAGTCCGCTTTCCATCAATAATAACAGAGACAGTATCTTTTCGACCCGGCATCATCCGACTGTGCACATCGTTATTATAACATTCAACAATGAGTTCTATTACTGTCTTTGACAAAGTTTTACCATGTTTAGCCGTTGTTGTAGCTAAATACCTCCATCGGCTTTGAGTTTTTTCGACTTTCTTACTAAATGTCTTGATGTATTGAATTCACGGGAAATTCGACTAATATTCCAAGTTGATGGGGCGATTGTAAATATACTTTCAAAGGGTCAGAAACTGCTAAACTAGAAAACTTTTCTTTTAATTCTGAAAACATGTCTTCCAATTCGATTTCTCTAGCTGATCGTGTAGCTTCTTGAACAGATTTATCAATACCAGTATTTTCTGATGTCGTCTCTATATCCATGTTTTCATATTCGTTGTTGCCTTCGTTATCTCTTGTACCAATAGATGAAATGGGAGATCCACATAACTTTCTACACTTACTACAAATTTTTGAATTATCTGGCAAATCTGGAAATCTTCGTTTTAAGTTGTTCGACAACAAGCGTAGATCATTACCTATGTGACCCTTACCATTGAGAGGGTTGATACAGCGATCGGACCGTGCTACAGTAGACATATTCAATCCATCTAAGTAAGTGATAATACTCGAATATAATAACGTAGGACTGTTAGAACAGGTGTTGTGAAAAATGTCTTCGAATTAATTTGAATCCTCTCGAAAAATGTGTTCGTATGATTCTCAGAGAATAAATATAAGTAAATAACTACGAATAGTCCAATGAAAAAAGCTGTGGAATAACAGACTTACACGATATAACTCAAATTCACTCTATCACTGAAAAAAGTTTGGAGGAGAAGAGGAACGAAAAATAAGACTTCAAACGTACTAAATTTTTAGAGCAGTAGTAGTACTAAATTTTGATCCGTAGCAGCCGTAAATCGATGGGAACTATATGTACGAAACGTTTAGGAAAGATAATGCACGAAATATAGAACCACAGATACACCAAACAGTTAGAGTAGCAGCCGCACTAAACTTTTAGAGAAGCATCGGTACTTAAGGAGTTTCGAAAGAGGAATAAAAAATGTTCGAGAGAGTCCAGAAATGTTCCATTGTAAAGTTTAATTACAGGGTTATCAAAAAGTATGGGACCCCCGTATTTTCCCAGAAACGATATTTTTTCAAAAAACTAAGGTCATACCGTAAGTAATTTTCAACGAGGAATTGTCTGATGACCTCGAATCTGACCTTGTCGTTGACCTTCAAGGTCAATTCAAAAATTGCAAAATTCAAATTTTGCAATTTTAGATCGCATTGTATACGTGTATAGTCACACGGTCTTACACCAACTATAGCATTCACGGCGTCACGTCAGTTTTTTTCTCTCAGTGCGTATACTACACGATTTTTGTGCAGGAGGAGCACCAAATCAAAAAAGCAGTAGCAGCACAAATGTGTTGTACCATTGCCACACTTTTTAGTGCTTCTTCTGCCCTAAACTTTTGTACAGGTGAAGAACGATGAAATAGATTAAATGCGGAACAATTTTAGTGCAACATTTGCTCTAAAATGGGAGAGTAAAGGACTTAATATTTAGTTATGAAACAATTCTTGCATTTGGTGCTGATACTCTAGGCTAACCTGTTTCTTCTTCACCAAACTTTTTTCAGTGATTCTGAAATTTTTCAAAGTGTGGATATAACCACAGTTTTTCTGTTACTGTTCCGAATTAGAACCGATCGATAGCATAAATGAAAGAAGTATAACTGCGAAAGAATCGGTTTATTAAAATTAAAACTCACCATGAAAATGACCTTGAAAAATGATCCAAGGTCAAGTCTAATTATGATCTTACTCAAGTTTTCTACTAGTTTTGTGGAATACTAGTTCGAAAATCCAGAAAATAACTTTTGACCTTCAAAATGACCTTGAAATATAATTTTAACTTCTCGCTTTGAACGGTAGTAGTAAGAAAATATGTCGCTAACTTCATATTAGTGGCAAGAAATAACAATTTTCGTATCAGATTCGCTATTAGAGTGAAGAAAAACTTGTTTTTCCATCATGCCAAGATTTTCAGCCGCCATATTGGATCCGCCATTTTGAATTTTCAGAATCGCCAGACGGCGTTCGAAAGTAGAAGTCAAGAGCTTTCATTTGAGCCCAGGTAGACCTAATTTGGATCAAAATTGTTCTGGGCAGAGGGGGTGTCGCGTTGACAGAGAATGCCCCATATATATATATATATATATATATATATCTATATTATATAGTTGTAAGGAAAATTTCTACGACCAAGGTCCTCCCCTTCTCTTTTTTTCCTCGTCCTTTTACCTGATTTTGATTCTCTTTTTTTTCCCCTTTTTTTTACGTTATTTTACGTTATTTGTTCCTCTTCCTTTTTTTTCCTCTTCCCTTCCTCCCCTTTTCTTTTTCTCTTCTTTTGAGTTTCCTCATGCCTTCATTTTCTCTTCCCTCTCTCTCCCTCAAAAAATTTATCACTTTTTTCTGTTATTTTTACGTTATTTTAGGTCATTTTTACTCCTCCTCAGGTAAATCCTCAAATTTTACCTATTTTTTGTGTTATTTTACGTTATTTTACGTTTTTGTTCCTTTTCCTTAGCTGCTCCTTAGCTCATCCTCTTTGATCCTTAATTTCATTCAAATCCCATCATTTAAAAAGCTTCTTGCTAATTTTTATTGTTTGCACCTACTGCTTTTACTTTAAATATATAGAACAAACATATTAAGTTAATAAATTTTATGATAAATTTTATAAAATGTACAATTATTGTTTAAAAGGATAAATGACATCAAACATGGTGGAATGGGAATTCCGCAATCCCCCTGCGCGCAAGCGCGCCAATCTACACTACTAAGTAAAACTGTAAAACATATTAATACATTGAAATTATTTGAAATTGAAGATATTCTTTTAACATTATAATTTTTATATTTGAAATTAGATCAATGTTTTATAATATTTTGATTATTACTTTAAATTGTTTCATAATGGGTATCTAATAAATCAAGTGTACCACTTGTAAGGAGGATAAAAAATTACTCGTATACTATGATATAGTATACGCATATATCCATCTTCGTTGTGAGTCGCACGGCACAACGTAGATTTTTATGCTTGATGTGCGAGTATAAGAGTGAGACGGAGAGAGTACGTGCTAATTTTTATTGTTCGCACCTACTGCTTTTACTTTAAATATATAGAACAAACATATTAAGTTAATAATTTTTATAATGAATTTTATAAAATGTACAATTATTGTTTAAAAGAATAAATGACATCAGACATAGTAAAATGGAAATTCCGCAAGCCCCCTGTGCGCAAGCGCGCCAACCTCCACTACTAATTATTTTGTTGAAGATTTTAATAAAAATAAAGAGAATAATGCTTTATTTGAACTTAATAATATTTTTATTAATGAATATACGTCTTGTAAGGATTTTGGTTTACCTGAACCAAAAATAAATTTAATTACTTTGAACAACAATCATCATGATGAAATTGAAAGCAAAGAAAAATTTAAATTAACGTATAATAATTTAAACGATGAACGAAAATTAATTTTTGAAATTTTAACTTAAAAAGATAATAAAAAAATATATTTTATTGATGGTCCTGAAGATACAGGAAAAACTTTTTTATATAAGACTTTAATATTTTATTTTATATCAATTAATAAAAAAATGTTGTCAATGGCTTGGACTGGTATTGCATCTACTTTATTACCTAAAGGAATGACAAGTCATAAGACTTTTAGATAACCTTTAAATTTAAATACAATTGAAAATGCATTTTTAGAATTACAATCAGATAAAAAAAAGTTAAGAGAAGCTGATATGATAATATGAGATGAAGCATCAATAATTCCAAAAAAAGCATTAGAAATAGTTAATAATACATTAAAAGATGTTTGTAATAGTAATTTTCTTTTTGGTGGAAAATTAATTATTTCAGGTGGTGATTTTCGACAAATTTTACCAGTTGTTAAACATGGAAATAGAAATTTAATTATAGAAAAAACAATAAAAAGTTCATATTTATGGCAATTTTTTGGTATATTAAAATTAACAAAAAATATTCGATCTAAAAATAAAAAATTCGCTTCATTTCTATTACAAATTGGTGATGGCAAAATAAACCCTTTCATAATTCCAAACAAATTACAAACTAACGATATCGTTCTATATCGATATTTGTTCTAAAATTTATTCAAATATTAATGAAAATTGTTGCAAAGAAAAAATTATATTAGCTTCTCATAATGAAGATATTAATAATTTAAATAAAAAAGTATTAAATTTATTAAATGGAAAAACTGAAACATATTATAGTATTGATTACGCTACACATAAAGGTGTTGATCAAACTGATGATAACATTTATTTGAATTACCAAATAGAATTTTTAAATAAAATTAAAAAAGGTTTACCACCTCATAAATTAATTTAAAAGTTAATGCTATAGTAATGTTGTTAAGAAATTCAAGTATATCGGAAGGATTATGTAATGGTACACACGATTGAAAATTATAAATTTATATAAACATAATATTGAAGCTGAAATAATAACAGGCGATAAAAGTAGAAATAAAGATTTTATTCCAAAAATTACTTTAAATACAGAAAATAATTCTTCATTACCATTTATTTTTTACAGAAAACCATTCCCAATTATATTAGCATTTGCAATAACTATAAATAAATCACAAGGTCAAAGTTTCGTTAATGTAGGCTTATTTATAAAAAGACCATTGTTTTACATGGTCAATTATACGTTGCTTTGTCAAGATGTAAAACTTTTAATAATATTTATATTCAAAATAATTAAGATGATACATCAAAAATAGATAACATTGTTTGGACGGAAATTTGTAATAAATAATTTATTTACATTTTTACCATTCTTATTAATTTATTTCATTTAATTTTAACGATTAATTGATTTTTAAATTTCATTTTGTTGTGTAAATTCGATTCACTTAAAGGGTATTTTATTTTTATTTTACTAAAATTAAAGATTTTTTTCTTTTGTAAAACTTGTTTTAAATTAAATTGAAAGCTAAAACAGTTTCTGCATAGCTGTCAGAAAGTAATTAGTCAAAAATATCGGAGTGGTAGCTGTTTCGGGAGCCGCGCCACTCACGATGCGATTTTTGTCGACAAAAGCTAACAAATCTTTAACTGTGAAGGTAAGTGCTTGCATAGAGCAAGCGATCAGCAAAAGCCACTTCAGTGTCGGGTAGGCAGCTAAGTAAAGAGTAAATAGACTCTTTCTCTATCTCTCTCTTTCATATTAGAAAATTGCAATCAATCAAAATGTCAAATAAAGCAAAGGTGGACCCCTAAAAAGTCATTGATGTAAATTATTAAATGTGTTATGCTTATTATATTTTATTTTTTTTTAATATAACAGAAACAGAATAAAATTAAACTTAAATAAAATTATAAATTCCCATATATAAAATATAATTAAAATGTTTTCCAAATTTTTTATAAAATTATTATTTAATGAAAATTAATGTTTAAACTTAATATTAATAGAAAAAATGGATGTATTTCAATGCCCGTTTTGCAAAAATTCTTATTCTACATCTGAATTTTTGAAAATACATATAAATAGAATTCATATTGAAACTATAAGTTGTAGAACATGTGGCTTATTTATTAAAATAAAAAATATTAGAAGACATGAAAGAACTCACGAACAAAAAAAGGAATTATGTATTTATTGTAAGAAAAATTTGAGTACGAAATCTAATTTAATAAGACATATATTAGCTAAGCATAGGAAACAAAAATTTACATGCTTTATTTGTAATAAAAAATTTTCAAGGAATGATCATTTAAAAAGGCATATAAAAAATCACGTAAATAATATTTTACTTGAAAATTCATAATTATAAAATTATTTTTTGTAACAATAAAATATTTATTTGCTGCAAAAAAAAATTTGGTTCATAAATTGAAAATTATGATCAGTTTATATAATATAAAAACATTAAAAAAGGTATTATATTTTTTATAATATAAATTTATATTAAACAATTTTTTTTATTATATTTTTGAAATTTAAATTCAATATTTTCAATTTTTAAATATCATACACTATTAACTACAAATAAAAATAATTAAAAAATAATTTATTTTCATACAAAATATATGTATGAATTATGTATATATAATTAATATTACATATAAAAATTCCAAGAAATATTTTCCAGAAATATTATTTTTTGTTTATAAAAGTAAGTGAAAAATTATATGAAATTTTATAAACAATTATATTAAATAATTTCACAATATTTACAAAAATTAGAACAAAAAGATGAAAAAATTCTAAGTATATTAACAAAAAAAAGGATAATACATAAAAATTTTTTAAATTTCTGTTTTCAAAATTTTGAGTCATAATAAAAACAGGTACAATATTTTTAATATTCTAAATTTATGAATTTAAAAATTTTATTTCTAAATACTGTTTAATAGTAAGTATAAGTAATATTTTTTTGTATATTTTAATATATTAATCTTAATATACATATTATTTTTAATATTTTATATTTCAGCGAACATATTTAAAAGATGTTATTTTTTATTTTTAATATATAAATAAAAAAATTATTTTTTTTATTTATTTATTAAAAAAAACATTTTTTGAAAATGTGAGTGGAAATAGGCCTCCTGGGAAAACCACTAAAAAAACGCGCCTGCATATATACCTCGGTATTTAAAAATACTGGGTGGTATGGAAAATATAGAAATATATTTACAATACACACTTTATAAATTTAATAATTGAGGTAAAAAAACAAAAATTTATCAATGCTATGGACATTCATAAGATATTAGTATTTATGAAAATTGGTTTTATATAAACAATAAAAATTTTTATTATATAACATCATATAAATAAGGAAAACAAAAATGGGTTTGTAATATATATTTAAATATATTTTTGAGTATAACTTAATATATTTTGATAATTATATTTTTTACAGTTGAGAAAAATAAAAAAATTAAGATAATGTAACTTAAATAACAAATAGAGGGTTGGCAAGCGGATCGAGCAGGGGGTACCCCCCCTAGTTTATATATATATATATATATATATATATATATATATATATATATATATATATATATATACATGGTCCCTTTCATGTCAACTTGCACCCGTTAACCGGTATATTTTTTGGTTTATATGTATGTATATATATACATACAAATATGGGACATTTCATGTCGGCTAGCACGTACTCAAAAGTACAGGTTTTCATTATATGTGGTACATTTCATGACAACTCGCACACACCCATCCGAGTACCCTTAGGTTTATATATATGGAACATTTCATGTTGATTCGCATGCATGCACACGCACATTCATGAACATAGGATTTTTCACGTCAATTCGAACGCACACACACAGGTTTATATATATATGGGATATTTCATGTCAATTTACATGCATGCATACAAACTTTAATAAATATGGGATTTTTCAGGTCGATTGGAACGCACGCACATACAGGTATATATATGGGATATTTCATGCCAATGTGCACCCGTGCACACACAGGTTTATATATATACATATATATGGCACAGTCTATGTCGTTGCACATGAATGCACACACACGTTAATATACATGGGATTAATGTCAATTCGAACGCACGCACGCACACAGGCTTATACATATGGGACATTTCATATCGATTCGCATGCATGCACACACGTTAATATACATAGGATTTTTCACGTCAATTATTACCCACGCCCATACAGGTTTATATGTATGAGACATTTCATGACAACTCTAACACACCTATCCAAGTGCCCTTAGGTTTCCATATATAGGACGTATCATGTCAACTCGAACGCGCAAACACATCTAAACATGTACTTGAGATTTGTATTTATATATATATATATATATATATATATATATATGGGACTGTTACTGTCAAGGCGCATGCACGCACACACATTGGCTTATGAATATATGTATATACATATACATGGGATATATGATGTCAATTCGCATGCGCGCACACACACGCACACAGGTATATATATATATATATATATATATATATATATATAGGACGTTTCACGACAATTTTTCACATGTATATTAATTTATCTTTGAGACAGTTTATGTTATCTCGCATATATACACGCACATACGCCCAGGTTTAGATATATATCATGTCAACTTGCTCGCATATACAGAGGTTTATATGTTTATATGTATATATGTATTTACTTTTTATATTTATTTATTTATTTCCATGTACAGCTACAGTTACTTTTCACATTATGCCCTTCTTAGATTACATTAAAGTTTTACTCTCTTTAATATAGATACTTATATAAATACAGTTGGCTTCATGCCTATTTACATTTTTACACTTATAAATATTTAATCCTATTTTTGTATTCCAAGTAACTCTACCGCATGTATACGCGTATACATTTACAATATATTTTCCGTTTACCTATCTAGTTATGTGCCCCTCTCCTGCCCCTTACTTTTATTCGCTAATTTTTCCCTCTAGATTTTTCGATCTGATTATTGCTTCGAACAATCTTGTGTATTTACATATGCTTTCGTTCGGTTCTCCTTCAAGGATTGTTACTATTTTTTCTGATATATCTGAGCCTCTGCTACTTTCTATAACTTCCTCTACTTTTTTAACCCATCCATTTTTTATTTCTGTTTTAGCTATCGCGCAGGTTAGTACATGTTGTAAACTTTCTATGTCCTTTTTGCACAGTCTGCATGATTTGTCTCTTTAATTTTCATTCCCATCCTTCCCTAAACACCCACACCTGATGCGTGTCCATTGCTCCTTAATGTCCCCGCTATATTTTTTGTCTTCCCAATATTTTTCCCTATCTAGACTTTTTTTTAATAATTTGTAATATTTACAGTAGTTCGACTTTTCGATTTTTCCCCAGTCGAGTTGGATTTCTTGACTAGCTTATATTTCTATCATTCTTTTTAAGTTTTTATATACTTTCTCGTTATTATTTCCTAATTTTATTAAGTTAATTGTTTCTCCGTCTCCTACTTCACTGAAAGCTTTTTCTATTTCCTTTCCCCAAGTGCTCGCATTTTTATTTCGTATACCCCTAATTTCTTCGACTAAGCATATTTTAGGCCATCTATCCCTATCCATTCTTGCTACTACTTTAAGATAATTTACTGCTCTTTTTTTCGCTTCGATTTCAATGCTTCTACGCTCTGCTTCTATTCGCCATATATATTCCGGTGTATTTTTGTCTATACCTAGGGCCATTTTTACATATCTTCTGTGTGTTTTTTCAATTTCCTCTCTTTTTCCCCATCCCCATATTTTTGCCCCATATAGGCAACCTGATCTTATTAAAGTGTCATACACGTACAATCTCCTACTTAGTGTTTCAATTTTTGCTCTTTTCGTTATTCCCCATACTGAGTTTATAGCTTTTTGTACTTTCCCCGCTATGTTTCTGAGGTGCGCTGTGAATTTGTTTTTACTAGAAAAAGTGAATCCTAAGTATTTAAATTTATTTACTATTTCTATTTTTTCTCCTTTATAATCCCACCCTTCATCTTTTTTTAATTTTCCGCCATTTCTAAAAATCATGATTTTTGTCTTTTTTGTGTTGACTAATATTTCATTTCTATCGCAATACTTCCCCACTTCTCTCAGAATCGCTTGTAGCCCCTCCTTGTCGTCCGAGATCATCGCAACATCATCCGCGAACTTTAAGCAGAAGATTTTTTTCCCTCCTATCACTGTACCCCCTTCGTTTCTTTTTTCCCAAATTACATCTATGTCATCTAGACCCAAGCAGAACAAGCTAGGGCTTAGAGGACATCCTTGCCTTACCCCTTTATTTGTTTTAAAACTTTTTGATATCCCCTCCCCTGTAATGATTTCATTGATTGTTTCTGTATATATCCTTTTAATCATTTTCAACATTTTCCCGTTTACTCCTAGCTTCTCTATTTTTTTGAATAAGATTGTTCTGTTAACTACATCGAAGGCTGTTTTGAAATCCACAAATCCTACAAAAAGTTTTCCCCCTTTTTCTTTTAGTTTGTTGCCTATTAGGCTATTTAAGACGAAGATTTGGTCTCGTGTGCCCCTTTTACTTCTGAAACCAGCCTGGCTTTCATTAAAAATTTTTTTGTCTTCTACCCAGCATCTTAACCTACTCGCTAATATATTTGCTAATAGTTTGTACCCTACGTCTAGTAGTGCTATTCCTCTGTAGTTACCTGTGCAGTTCTCGTCCCCCCCCCCTTTATGTATTGGAAATATTCTCGCGATTTCCCAGCCCTTAATAATTTCACTATTTTGCCATAGCCCATTTAGTATGCTCGTTAGTTCTAATTTCCATATCATAGGGAGTTCTTTTAAAAATTCAACCGTAACCCCATCTTCTCCTGGGGCTTTATTGCACTTCATTTTATTTAACGCAATTTGGACCTCTCTTAGATCTATGTCTACATTCCAAATCTCCTCTCCCTCATTTTAGGTTGTTAAATTAGTCCCTAGTTCTTCCGTCATTTTCTCATTGTTGTTGGTTTTATTTTCTGTTCCTAGCAATTTTTTAAAATGATTTACCCAACTTTCTTTCTTTATATTTTCGCCTTTTCTTACTTTTTTAATTTTAAATTTATTAATCGCGCCACAGAAGTCTTTCATATTTTTGCTCATTTCAATTCTTTTTTTTCCGCTGCTAAATCTGTTTTTATTTTTTCCCGTATGGTTTTTAATTTAGTCCTTTCTTTTTTTTAAATATTTTTATCTTCGTCTTTCTTTGATTTTAACCATTTTTTTAAACTATTCATTACAACCTTTTTTTGTTCTTTGGCTTCTCTCTCGTATTCAGGAATATAATTTTTGTTTGTATTATTATCTTTTTTTGTCATTTTTAAGTCTTTGGCTGTATGTTCAATTAAGTTTATTAATTTCGTCCATCTCACCTGTTCATTTCCCTCCCCTTGTTCTAAATCTTTGCCCGCTTCTTCCATTCTTTTTATGTACTCTATCTTTTTTCTATCATCCCATTTTATCATTATCGGTCCCTGTTCCCTTTTTCTATTTGAATATACTTTTCCTATTTGTTTGATTTTGTTAGTTCCTAGCTTAAATTTTACTGGTAAGTGATCGGATTCAGTTCGCGGTATTATTTTAATTTCTTCTATTGCGCTTTTGCTTCCGTTATCTACTTCTATTACTTGATCTAGCACCGAATTACAGCCCTCTCCCACGCATGTCAAGCTCCCTTCCCAGTCTCCCTTGGTGCAACCATTTTTTATTACGCAGCCCAGGTTTTCGCAAAATTCTATTAATTTCTTTCCCTCTGCGTTAAGTATTTTGTCTTCCGAATTTCTATCTACTGATGTTTCTTCGTCTGCTAGTATTTGTTCTGTGCCGATTCTTGCGTTTAAGTCCCCCGCGATGATTAATTTTTCTCCCGTATTAATACTTGATTCTACTAAATCTTTTAATTTGCATGTTATATTATTTACGCCTACATTATTATACACTGTAACTACGCTGCATTTTTCTTCTGTTTCTACTTTCAACCCTTTAATTATAAGACCGTATTCTCATTCTATAATGTGACAATCTTTTCCTATATCTGCTTTGAGACCTACAAGAATACCCCCCTTAGCCCTGCCTTTTTTGTTTTCCCTTGTTGCCGGTTTACTTTTCCAAATATAATCTTTATCTAATTTTTTCAGAGTTTCATTTTCCTTATGCGATTCTAACCAAGTTTCCTGTATCATTATTAAATCGTAATTACTTAAGAAATCCCATGCTTCCCTGACTTTACGTATCCCCGCAATGTTCCATGTAACAACTTTTATACATATATTACAGTCTTTTACATTTTCTATAATCTTACTGCTATTCTTCTTGCCGTCATCTTCTTCTATCGTGTTTGCTGACTGCTATCTACTGTCTTCGTCTGATATGTGTTGATCGTCGTGCGCTGTCTTTGTTTCTATCTCTCGTTTTTGCTTCTTTTGACTCTCAACGAGTCTGCCCAGTTTTTCGTCCCACTCATACCAGTCTCCTTGAACCTTGATTTTCATGTGACCCATTTGTGTCTCTAGTCCGTTTTCCCTCTCTTCTGTAGCAATTTTATTTAACCATTCCTGTATTTCTATTTCTCTATGCGTGTAGTCACCGTCAATCCAGATGCCTGTGCCCCTTAAATTAGCCTTATTTTTCATGATTTCAATTTTATTTTTAAGCGATTCCAGCTTTAGTACTGTAACGTTTTTATTTCCCGCGGGTGGGAAATATTACGTCTTTACCTCCTGTTGCCAGACGCTTCAGTGAGTGACCAGGGTTCGAGGCAGGAGGTCGGTTAGGACGGACGGTGGAAAGATAAGGATAGTAAACGGGTTGACACGTTTGTTTATACTAGGGAGTACCAGGGCTTTATTGTACTCTGAAACTCATATACTACAACGACGTATAACAATAATAATGAAAAGTAATAAACTAACCTAAATTATATAAACCAAAAATAACTAACCTAATATGTGTACGCAAGATACAGAGAAATAAAGATTGAATTTAATATAAGCCTCTTGACGGCTTTTATGCGCCTCTTGTTGGCGATAAAAATAAATGAAATCAAAAGTAATAGAAATAAACTTTATCTTTAATAATTAGTCGAATTAGACTAACGACGGTTAACGGCCTGGATGATAATAAACGAACAAAGCTATAATAATTATAATATTAATAAACTATTCTATATAACGATGGGTGGACTACACCCTTAATGCGGTGACACGGAATATGGCTGAAGGCCTGTGATTCTCTAATACGCGACAACCACACGTGGTTAGAGGAATCTTAGCTTGCCTCTTTCCGGCGGCGGCAATAGGTGGGAAGCACCCTTAATACTAACTTAATACTACGGTTATAGTAGGTGGAAAAACACCTTAAAGTTACTATGAACTAATCTTAGACAAAATGTCTTATATACGGATCGGCGCGGCGGCTCGGCGGTATATAACGGTTCGGTGGAAATCACCCTTAATATCAAATATTAGTTAATAATGAATTAATAAGAATTACTATTTACAAACGGCCGGTACGGCGGCTCGGTAGTACAAACTAATATGATCTTATATTAAGTTAAACTAATCTAATATATACAGGACGGGCGGTACGGCGGTACAGCGGTACGGCGGTGCGGAAGTGCATCGGCGGTTCTCTCGGCCGCATTCTATCTAAGCCAGCGAGCACACTCGGCAAAGATTAATTGCGTCTCGACTTGCGTCTAATGGTTTGATACATTAGAGCGAGCGAGAGAGAGTGGCTTTTCTTATAAGGCCTAGGAGCCTCATATAAGAAAGCCAGTACTGTATACTGCTTTCTCTCTCTAGGCCAGCGAGCGCACTCGGCTAAGAGAGAGGGAGAGCACAGTACCCAATGCCTCGACTCTTCGTTGAGGCTTAGCTCTTATATCTACCCGAGCTCGCTGTTCCTCTTGCGGAAGCAGCAAAAACTGACGGCACCTGGCGGTTGAGCCTGTTACTATCGTGCCTCGCGGGAGATTTGAATATCCTGTCTGCACGATTATGAATAATCGTTGCAGTACCAATCCTCCTCCTATAGGTCTACTGTTTTCTATATATATTGGAAGGCCTAATTCTTTCCATACAATCTGTTTTATTTCTTCTTGTATACCCTTACCAACTGTCCTCACGCCTCTTATAAATATATTTCTTTTTCTTTCTAGCCTTTCTTTCATTTCGTATTCGTATTCGGTTTTCGCTAGTGCTTCTGGTATTTCCTTTAAGTAGTTTCGCACCAGCCGGTCGCTGCCTTTCGCGGCGCCATCTATTCCATTGCTATCCTTGTCTTGCTTGTCTTTTTCGCTTATGATCACGCTGTTAATTTGAAGTCCATCCTCATCGTTGTTTTCTGTTTCGTTTTCGTTTATGCTACTCATTGAAGTGTTTCCCTCTTTCTCTGTATTATTTGTAGTGTTTGTAAATTCTTTATTGTCTGTTGTATTCGTTTTTTGTGCTTCTGTTATTTCTCCCGGTTCGTTCTTATTCGATGTTTTTTTCCATTCCCGCCACTCGGTTTTTAATATTATTATTTCGTCTCTTATGTTAATTATAATTTCCCTCATTTTGTTCTTTTCTAATTCGTTTTCTGTCTCTTTTCTTTTAAAACTTTCAACCGTTTCTTTTGAGATATTTAGTTCTTTTTTCACTTCCATTATTTCTGAGTCCCACTTATTATTTTTTTCTTTATTTTCCTGTGTGTTCCACGTGTGATCGCATGTTTGTGTCTCTTTTTCTATGTGAGTATAATGTTCTTGTTGGGTATAGGTTGAATCAGATCGTAGTTCATATAGGGTTGTTGTTTGTTGAGTATTCTTTCCTTTTCCCTCATTTTTACTATTTTTAACGTCAGTGGGTAGCTCTGTTCTACTCCCTTCTTGTTTGTCTCTCTCGGATGACATGGCCATTTCCTGTTTTATCTGTTGCAGCGAATGCATGAGTTTGTCTCTCTGTACAAAGGGAGCTTCGGAACTCGCGTTTACTACTAAGAATTTTTTCAATGTATTTCTACCGTCCACTTGATTAGTTTTATTTTTAACTGGTCTCCCTCTCGGTCTTTTTATTCTTATAGTCTTTTCCGAGTCCACTTCACTATCACTTACACATTTTCTATCCTCCTTTTCTTTCTCTTTTTCTTTTCCCGGCATTATTGCGTTCTCTTCCATAACCTCCGATTTTGTTAAATAGTTTTCCTTTTTTTCCTACTGTACTTTAGATCAATCCGCGAAACCAATTATTCACTTTTGATTATTTTATGAATCTTTAACTGTTTTTAATAATTTCTCCGGTTTAAACCCTTTACGTACATTTTTTATTTCGATTTATTGCAGAGCTACTTTTCCACGATGCGCACCCCGCCGCCATCCAACCAAAAGTCATCTTCTATAATAGTATTAGAATAATAACAATGATAAATAGGTATTATTGATTATCTTTCATATTTCTATTTTATATATATATATATATATATATATATATATATACAGTGTCACTCACGAAAATTTGGCCACCTAAGAAAAAATGGGAAAAAATTCAAAGTTTAATATCTCTGCGAAAAATGATTAAATCTTAAAAATTTCAACTAGGTTTTAAAGTTTACACTAAAAACCATAAAAAAAGGTAAGTTTCGATATAAGAAAGTTGAAATATCAACCTTTTATCCATAAAAAATCAAGCTATTTTAAAATTTTTTATTTATTTATTATATTATTAAAGAAGTTTATGTCAAAATGATAAAGTAGTGATCATTTTGTGATTACGATAATTATGGATTTTGGTTATTTATAAATATTAAGTGATATAGTTGTTACATTTTTGAAAAAAATTTATGTTAAGATGATAAAATGAATAGTATTGTGATTAAACTAACTTGAAATTTGTAGCTTATATCGACATTATTTATAAAAAAATCAAATGTCTTTATATTTATTGTTAAAATATTAATAAGTCACTATTAAACGTTTCAAGTACTAAAATATTATTATTATTATGTTTTCTATTTTTTCACTTTTTTATTAATTTGTATTATTTTGTTTTCTTTTTCTATAATTATTGTGACGTGGTTCGTCCCAATAAAATTTTTTTGTAACAATCAAAAATTTTACAACTACACAAGCATACTCAGGCATACCATCGATGCACTCACCGACCCGGGCGCATCTTAAATAAATTAAATAAAGTTATTAATAAAGAGATTTTTTTTTGTTTGTTTAAAATTCCCGGCATACGAGGAGAACGACGCGCAACAGCCATTACACACACATTCGCAGACCGTGTGTGTGAGCTATAATACTGCTAACGTAGACCGCAGGTAAAGTGAAGATGTAGAAAGAGGGGGATACTCAAGAGACAAGAAGAAGAAAGGAGATAGAAGATCAGCATGTCTGAAGAATAAATTAGAATTGATGGCGCGCTGTCTTCTCGCGCACCGAAAAGAAGAGAGGCAAGATATAATAGAGAGAGATGAGAAGAACGTAGAGAGGGAATGTCACCAGTTCTTTCTCTTTGCTTAAAGAGGCACGCGGTAGACATACATATCTATCTATATAGTATATCTATATATATATAAGGCCTTTACATGTCTGTACTCTCTCTCTCTCACAAAATTTATATATACGAGAGAGATAAAAGAGGAAGCGAAGAAAGAGCATACAAAGAGACTTGAATTTCTCTTATTAAAGGTGGCGCACGCATGTCAAAGACTTGCGTTCGAAGACCGGAAACAAGATCAACCAATGAACAAAACAAGAAATTAGACAAGAAATTATTGATTGGATAAGAAGAACATAGAAGAAGACAGAAGATAGTAAAGAAGAAGGAAGAGGACTTGAGACGAAGGAAACGGCCATCGTGCAACTCACTCGGTTGCTGTCCTCGTGCCGTGTCGGATCTCTTTTTAATCGCTTAGAAGGATATTCCAGTCTTGAGATTTTTCGTGCGTTGTCTAGGAGCTGTACAGAGACCTGGAGCTTGCTGAGAGAATAGCAGAGTCGACTGTGACGATAGGAATTTCCAGAGGGGGATTTCATCGACCTGATTCCTTTGCGGTTCCTTGCAGCCGGCGTCGACTAGCTGACCAGACACACAGAAAAAGAGAGAGACAAATCGAGCCAGTCTAACCGCCATTGCCGACCAGCTCTCTTCGTCTCGTCAACGACTTCTATAATGGTGAGTGGACTGTAGCCCAAATTAATAAAGATTATTGTGAACTAACGGCTCTCGCCGACTAAAAGTGTAGATTCAGTGCGGGCGTATAAAATAAAATTAAAGTGATTGTGACAATGTTAAATAGAAAAATTAATTGATGCGAGGCTTAGTTATAAAAGTGCGAAAAATTTTGATTGTAAAGATTAATTTGTAGTTCGATAAAGTGAAATTAAAATAGACCACGTGTTCAACGATTTCGTTGACCGGTTAAATCCTCTTTAATTATATTAAATCAATTTTAATAATAAATTCTTTATTGACCGTGAATTAAAATTTGAGATCGGTGGACATAGTGGTGCGGATTACGTAATAAATTTCATGATGCGGGCCTTAGCAGCCATCTTGCAGATTAGATTATCTTGCCTAGTCTGCGTTGACTAGAAGTTAAAAATTAAATCGAAAATTAAATTTTGTAGACCATCCGAAGTCAGAACTTAAATATTAAATTTCTTTTAAGATATACATATATATGTTAAGATTTCGAGAGTGCGGGAGTGCAATGCGACCACGTGTCCAACGGTTTCGTTGACCGTAAAATTAAAGTTAAATTAGAGTAGTAATTCAAAGGAAGGTTTAAATAATTATTTATTTTTATTAGATTCGTTGACCGGCAATAAAGCCAATAGACCGCTAGACACGTAGGATCAGTGTGTGTGAGAGAGAGAGAGATAAGTGCGCGGGCTCTTGGTAGCCATATTGTTGAAAGAAAGAAGAGCGAAGTCGCTTACGTCGACCATACCGTAAATTCATTTTCCTTTGTTATTTCAGTAAGGGTGTTAAATAAAAATAAAATAAATTAACTTTATGAAATTTATAGTGACCGGGATGTATGGGTTATAAGTGTGCGCGAGTTAAATAAATAAATAAAGTTATAGATTAAATCAATAGAGAGTTTCATAGCAAATTTATATTTTCTTTTGTTGTAATAAGTTAAACCTAAGTTAAAATTAAAGTGTTACAATTTGAACCAGTAATATTCATTTTTTTTTGTGTGTGCAATACCTCTCCCAACTTAAATAAATAAAGTTTACCACCACAGGTCGCCCATCTCCCAGCCAAGACCGCCCGAGATTCATGCTGCCGACGAGTAAGCCGGAGGCCTGTTTGGCGCTCTCAATAAATTAAAGATTCTTTCTTTTCGACAGGCCGAACTTTGCATGCGGGGACGGGCAAAATTATATTAACTTATTCAATAACTTATTTATTGAAATTTTAATTTATAATTAAATTCTCACATCGCATTATAAATAGACGTATTATTGATACACCACAATTAATAGAGTTGGAAATATAAAAAATATTTCACCATAGGGGAAATAAGAAAAAAAAAATTTTTTTTGTTTGTATTTGAACTTTAAGATCGGATTATTCACTAAAAAATAACACTTTTTTCTCCCTGAAGTTCTTTTTTTTAAGCACCTTTTTCGAAATATCAGCTGTTGAAAAAACAAGAATTTTTTTAACGTAAATGAGTATAACTCTTTTAAAAATAGACTTACAGTAGTTTTCAACCTCTCATTTCAAAGTAGAGTATTGTAGTTTTCATCTCTATTTTTAATTTTTAATCTCCGAAAATTTTCGACAAAATGGGAGAAATTTAAAAATGGATAAAAAAAAATGACAAAAAATAGCTTCAGTTTTTATGGAAAATTTTTTATCGATAAACACAGTCGGAATTTTTAAGGTTCGATTATTTGTCGCATAGATAGAAAACTTAATTTTTTCCAGTTTTTTCTCAGGTGGCCAAATTTTTGTGAGCAGCAGTGTATGTAGCTGTTGTAGCTCAATTTGAGAGATATCACATCATTAATTTTTTATATTAATGTATCTGTGGTCAATGTTTTACGGTACTTGAATGTTTCTGAACACCTTGATATCATCTGTAGTATCATTGCTTATTGTTTATCAAATTCATATTTGTTCTTGCGGATGCCTATCAATCTTCCTGGAAATCTGAATGTCAGTCAGGGGAATGAATTTTGAAATTTTTCATATCGTCTATTAATTATAAAGTGATTTTCATAGAATTTAAGATTCTGGTTATTTCTGCTAATCTTAAGAGGCGGTTGGGACTATTTGCCGCTTGTGGGCGCTGCAGTCAGGTGAGAGAAAAATGTAAAATAATTTTTATTCAGCGATTTACAATTTACTGAAACAATAATATACCTCTAATGTTGTCAATAACTCTAGCTATATATATGTAAAATAATTATTGATGCTAATTTTGTTTGAAAAGTTTAAAATATTGTTGTAAAGCGAAAATGCAGCGCGAGATAGAGCCGGCGTGAGCATATGTATTCATCATTCTTTAGTATTACTTTCTCTGTCACACTAAAGAAAAATACACATGTTTGCATCGGCTCTATTACGCGCAGCATTTTTCGCTTTACAAAAATATTTTAGACTTTTCAAATAAGATTAGCATTGATAATTATTCTACATATATATGACAAGAGTTATTGACAACATTAGAAGTATATTGTCTTAAGGGCACAAAACATCTTTTCCCCCTGCTAGTAAAAAAGATATGTATTAATTAGATTTAATTAAGTTCTTTGTAACTGGAAATAATATTTGAAAGTAGACTAAAATACCTTTATTTTGAGCTTTTATAAGCTCATTTTGCGTTAGCTGTAGTCCCATAATCATTCGATGAATTCTTGTTCTTATAATGGCTCCACCGTAAGATTTGAGCTGAACCGCTGGATGGATCTGACTTTTCTAAACTGATTTGACTTCAGTATTAGCATCATTCTCGCGTGAATGAGGAAATTCCTGAAACACAAAAAATTTTTTACTTTTCAACAAAAAATATTAATTTATTAAATAAATTTTAATTTTTTTACCTTATTTTTGGATTTTTTAACAACTTCTTGTCATTTGATTTCAAAACCCTCCATTCACGCGAGGATGATGCTAACACTGAAGTTAAATCAGTTTGGAAAAGTCAAATCCAGCGGTTTAGCTCAAATCTTACGGGGCAGCACCTAAAATTTTTAAAATTCAATATTTGAGAAAAACAGCTTTAAAGTTTTTAATTATTATATCTTAAAATTATCAATGCTATACTTTATCTTTCATAAAATAATTCTTTTCTGGTATTTCCTATTTATATTAGCTAACAATATTAAAAAGAGATACTAGACAAGAGAACCTTGTTATCGACTGGATAAAGCTAAAATGCAAAAAGATATGTTATTAAAATAATCAATAAAAATAATCTTTCTCATTTTAAGATGTTTTGTCAGTACTCACCTTTATTCACCAATGAAATTATGTATTTGTTGTAAGAATCAACAAATACATAGTTATTTGTTACTCTGATGGTTGTTAGAATCACTCGTACTAGGAGTAATCATTTTATATTTTATAATTCAAATTCAAAATTAAGAAATAAAATCTAGATTTAAAATTTATATTTTGATTAATATTAAAATTTATAAATATAATTTATATCCAAATATGTAATAATAATTAGAATTATACACTTACATGAATTTAATATGCACCCGGTGTATAGAAATCCATCACACCTATTCATACTTTTCTTTACAGAATATGTGCTTCTTTCGAATGAGACTAACTTAATCACTCTACATTGAATTATCTTCTATCATTCAAAGTCCTGACCCACTCGACAAATACATTTCCAAGTTCAATGTTCAATTTCTCCAACATCTTGAGAAAGTTATATCAAGATCAGCACTATTTGGGAAAGTCGATTCAAGTTATTTTTTAACAGCTTTAGATGTAGATATAGAACCTTTTGCCACTTGTTCGTATACTTTTGTTATTTAACTATTTATAGCACTGAACTCTGACTGGGCAACTGGCTTTGATAAATCTATTAAACTACAAAAACTAGACAAACTTGCAAGTCCATGGCCAAGTACGCGAACAGCAAGAACATTATATCTGTTAACCTTATACATATTGTCCATAGCACTTTCTCTCTTGTTAGAGTTTACAGTTGCTTATTTATCACAAAAATCACAAATCATATTAATTTTGAATCCTTATCCTCCAAAAGAGGTTTCAATAAATTTCATCTTACGATGGCACACACTGCAACACAATTTTTCTAATATAGAAGATAGAACGTTGGTATCAACATTTCTATTTTTTGCCCTGGAACTTGAAAATTCTATTCTTTTCAGTTTAGAAAAAAAAGTAGAGGGTCTACTTCTCTTAGCTTCAAGAGAATTTTTTTCACTCTTACTAAGAAATTTCCTTGGACTCTTTTTAGATCTTCCTGTAGATCGTTTTCTATCTTGACGTTAGTTATGAAATCTGCCTCTGGTATCTCTTTCATTATTTGACATTTTTGAGGTTCGTATTCTTAATGTCCATTCAATCTTTTTACACTTCAAATACACTTTCTATTAAGATAAACGTAGAATTTCAGGCACACATAAAAAAATATGAAATAACTCGCGAACGTGTAATTTATTAAAAATTAATAATTTCACGTAAATTAAACCACAAAACCTACTAATAATTTTTTAAATGCACTTTAAGTAAACAAACTTACTGCAAACCACAGTCGTATATACAGGTCCCGAATCTCCCATGGTGGGGGAAGGTCTCTTATTTGGACAAGGCATAGTTTCAAATGATCGCTAGAGAGCACTGCAGTAGGATTACTATTCGGAAAAACTGGCACCCGCAGAGAGGGAAATTTAAAAATTCGTAAAATATGAAAAAAAAAGTGTTTACAAAAATAGTCTTCATGATTTGATAGTTATTACAAAAAAAAGCAGTTACTGTAATAGAATTAATTTTTTATAAATGCTTATCATATTTTTCAAGTTTAGAAAAGATAGTTTTAGTGCGCGAATAATTTTTTTGATAGTCATTTCAACTTATAAATAGGGACAGATTATATATAAAAAATACATATAATATTAGTTAGTTATGACAGTAAGATAATATTATATTTTTTAAATGTAAATAGCATTTGCAAAAATATGAATTATCTTATTAATTTAAATTACGAATAATATGCTAAATTTTTATTAAATTTTATTTTAAATTATATAGGGGCAGATAAGCATGTATCATTTCATGTCATAGAATATTTAAAATGATGCAGTGGGCTAGTGGCTAACGCTCTTGCTTTTGGTTTTTGCTGCTCAGGATCGAATCCTGGCTGAAGCATCTTTTTTTTTGCTTTTTAATTTTTTAAAAATATTTTTCAACTGTTTCTATTTTTTTCTTTCATACATATATACTTTTAGTATGTGACTTTGAATCTTTTTGCGTGTAAATGATTTGTTTTAAGTTCTTTTAATATATGCTTTTAGTTCTTTTAATATTTAAATAAATGAATTAATCATAAATAATCATTTACTCTAATAACCTAATAAAATTTGTTAAATTAATAATAAATAATATTTTTTTATTTTGATGTAGCGTTGATTATATAAACAAAATAATTTATTAAAAATAAATATTTTAATTGATTATTTCTTTCATACGAATTTTAGTAAAGTTATATCTTTCGTTTAAATATACATTACATTTTTTATAAAAGAAAAATATTATTAGTAAAACACTATTATTTTTTCCATAAAAATTAAATAAATTTTCCATGAAATACCTGAATAAAAAAGTGAATTTTCATGTACGAAAATGAATTTTTAATGCTTTCATTTATTATTTATTTTTATAAATGACATTAGTATTCGAATATTTATTATAAATTTATTTTATGTTATTAACATTGAAAATAACTTCTGAAAAAAATTATTCACATTCTAAAAAGATTAAAAGTTACGTACAACAAGAAAATTTGTAAATATTTTATTGAGAAGTTAATTTTAATGTTAATAAAATTAAATGAAATTGTCATAAATAAATTGTTTTTTTATATAATTCATGCATCATCAAATTAAAAAAAAATCATTCTTTGTTATTAATTTAATGAATTTTATAAGTTAATTAAATTAAATTATTTATGATTGATTCATTTAATTACATACATAATATGAGAACTTAGAACACATTTTTTAAACGCAAAAAGATTCAAAATCACATACAAGTATAAGTATGAAAGAAAAAAATATATACAGTTAAAAAATATTTTAAAAAATTAAAAAGCAAAACAAAGCATAAAAAAAAGCAAAAAAAAAGATGCTTGAGCCAGGATTCGATCCTGAGCAGCAAAAACCAAAAGCAAGAGTGCTAGCCACTAAGCTACCGCGATATTTTGAATCTTAAGACATGAAATGATACATGCTTATCTGCCCCTACATAATTTAAAATAAAGTTTAAAATTTTAAATTAAAATTATTATTCGTGATTAAAAAATGTAAGAATTTATATTTTTGCGAAAACTATTTATAGTCCAAAAATATAATATCTGACTGTAATAAGTCACGAGTATTATATGTATTTTTTGTATTAAAAACTATTATTTTAAAAATTATTAAATAGTTATTTTTCTGTACATCTATGTACATTACAAATTTTCAATTAATTTAGAATCATTTAATTATGTAAAGAAAATAATATAGCACAAGCACAAGACAGATACCTACTATACATGTTATATAGAATTCCCACGACCATTACTATTCATGGGTAAAGCGATCACAGCGCTTTCACTCTTGTGTTAGGAGAAAGAATCAATCGTGCTCGCTTAAGAGAACTTCCCCCACTACGGGAGTTACGGGACCTGTATCTATGACCGTGCTGCAAACTGACCAAACAATCAGCTGAGACTGACTGTCATGTAGCGAAATGATACGAGCAGAAAGCGCGAACGCGTGAAATTCAAATTGATAAAAAATTATACGAATAATTATGTGCCACTCGTTTCCTTACAAAATCAAAACAGAATAAAATATGGATGTAAAACTTTTTCGAACTTAAATCAAGATAAATATTTTGTTAAAATTAAAAAAATAAACTTTTTTTTTAATTAAACCTAAAAAAAATCAATAAAAATTAGAAAAATTCAATATTAGGGGGGTTAATATATATATATATATATATATATATATATATATATATATATATATATATATATATATATATATACTAGGGGTTCCCCTGCTGCTTGCCTGCCAACCCCCCATTGCATCACCTTCTACAAATATAACTTTTATATATATAATTTTTAAATTTATATTAATTTAAAATTAATTTTTTTTTTTTTTTTTGTTCCTTGGTCATAAAGATTAGTATTTATTAGAAGTTAAATACACTTATTAAGGTATATGAAGTTAAGTATAATAAAACGTTTTATGATAGTTTAATACTTTAAATATGTTGAAGATATCTATAATAATATTCAATCGCTTTACGATAGGAGCACAACCATTCAACGTATTTACCTCGAGCTCAGCCCAATGTTCTTTTCTCTTCCTAATTTCGTTCATTCTTTGATAACAATTAATTAAATTAGCTAACAATTAACTACCTTTCAGCTATCTCTCAGCTAACTTTCAGCTAAATTTTATCTGAATTTCAGCTAACTTTTAGCTAACTTTCAGCTAAATTTTAGCTGAATTTCAGCTAACTGAGGGCACATAAAATTCTTATACACGGCGGCGGCGGCGTAGGCGATATATCTTTATTATATAGAGAGATATATTAAAATTCAGGTATTAGAAATAATGTGTCATTAATATATAAATATATATGAATATCGTATTAATCATTAACTTAGATTAGTAAGATTACAATTTGCAATATAAAAACTGTTGAAGGTTAAAAATAAAAATAACAATGATTCTAGTTTAAATTCCCTGGTGTCTACTTCAATTTGATTCATAACCAATATCTAAATAATAAATTTATATACAAAATATATATACAAATATACATAATTTAACAAAATGAAATAATATATGCATGGGACATTTCACACCAACTAGAAGCGGAAAATAATAAAAATCGCTTAAACGCTAAGATTATACACTTTTTGTTACCCAAAATATGTAAAAAAATTTTCAAGGATTTAGATCATAAGGATCAAGAGCTATAAATCCTTGAAATTTGGAAAATTTCTCTAAAATTTTCTTTTCTTTGAAATTCATAACAATACTTCTTGTTGTAAATGAAGAGGAGAGTTAGCATGATTTTTTACAGATCTGAATTTTGAAGTTTTCTATTGGTTCTTATATGTATTACATAGTAACTGAAATTACTGATTGAAGCGTCCCATAACAAAAATGGCTAAGTCCATTTTTGTCGATGATTGAGTTATTATGTAATTCATATTTTGTAAGCCTATTTTCTACTATATTTAATTATAAAATTTTTAAAAATTTGATTTTTAATTTTTTTTTCGTATGTTAAAAAACTGCTTCAAATTAAAAAAGCGCCAAGTCTATTAAACTTGCTTATCAAAAATGATTAAGTCCAATTTTAATTTTAAGAATAGAGTATATCTGTATTTTTATAAATATACATACGCATATACTTACATTTACACATAATACGGTCACAAATACACACTCATAAGAATATGCAATAATAATAATAATTATTATTATTTTGTTGAAAATTTATAAAATTTTTATATTGTTATAATTATTATGTCAATATTATGTTCATAAATTGTTTAATTAATTCCCTTGTATAGAAAAAATATTAATAAAAAATAAAAAAACAATTTTTTGTTGATGCTAAAGACTTTTTTTAATTTTATGATTAAATATAGTAGAAAATAGGATTAAAAAAATGGACTTACAAGAAGAAGACCTCACCTCCGGGGAGTGAATTTAGCTCAAACTTTGAGATATGATTTGTGCTCAAACTTTGAGGTATAATTAGATACAGTAGTAACTCTGTATAAAACATATAACAATTAATTTGAAAATAAAGTTATAAAACGTAAAATAATTATTTTTTTTTAATGTTAGATTGAAACCTACTAAAATAGCGGGTAGAAGATGGTTTCAAATCATGAGAGAAATCCAAGACGATGCAGTCGAGGATGATCGAAATATTAATAGAGATTGGCAAAACGCGGTAACAGACGAACTGAAAGAACTAAATAAGCAAAATGAAAACGCGGAAAAAAGATTAGAAGCGTTAGAAGATTTTCAAACGTCACAACAATTATTAATGATAGATAACGACACACAAGAACAATTAAATGCATTAACAGACTTAATAAGTAAATTAAAAGAAGAACACGAAACAAAATTCGCAACATTACAAAGACAAATAAAAGCGATTAAAACCGAAAACATAAATTTAAAAATTGATAACACTAAATTAAATGCGAATATAGAAAATTTAAACGAGAAAATTAATGATATGAATGCTTAAAAAGAACGGTTAACGCGAGACATAAATGATATTGATTGAAAACACGCAGACGTAAATAAAATAAGTAAAGAAATGGAAAATATAAAAGAAAGACGAATAATAAATTCAAACACAACACATAAAATAAAAATACCAATTCCCAAATTTAATGGATACGAAAATGAACGTCTCATTAAATTTTAAAATGAATTAAATACATATAAAACGTTCACAAAACCAAACACCCATGAGTTGCAATGTATATTGCTACAAGCATTACAAAGCAACACGCAATCATGGTATTACATAAACAAATCGAACATTAATAATTTTGAAGAGTTTAAAAAACTATTTAGAGAACGTTATTGGAACGTAAACATACAAAGAGAAGCACAAAGAAAAATAGAATACGGTCTTTTCTATGAAAACGGAAAAATGACACGTGTAGGCTATGCAATATGTATATTAGGATTTGCTTAGAAATTAGAATTAAACATAGCATAAAGTGAGTTGATTTCGAAAATAAGTCAGCATTTCGACAGAAATGTTAAATGCGCGATACATACTCAACCGACGAAAGATGTGTCTACTTTGTTCAGAATTTTAGAGGATTTTGACAATGATGATCAAATAGGAGATTGACACAAACAAACACCTACACAACAAACACAAAATAATAAGAAAACTAATAATAATATGGCAGAAAAGTGGCCAGAAAAAAAAAATTAAAAGAAAAATTAAATCTAAAAGATTAAGGTGGTTCGATACCCATAATCATAATAGTATACAAGAAGTTTTGTTAAGTTGGTACTTCTGCGCATGTACAGCTGATCACGTTTCAGCTTTTCAGTTTGCGACTGTTTGGTTATCTTCATAGAATATAAAGTATTCGTATATTGTTTATAAAATAAGTTTTATAACATGTCTCCTCCACATAATATAAGAGGCCTAAGAGGAAAAAGAAAAGGTAAATTTATGAAGAAAAATGTGATCGATAAAATAGAAGCTGAAGTTGCAAAAAGATGTCTGAGAAATGTAGAAAAAGTAAGTATAATTTTTACGTTTTGGCTTATTTGTATTGAAAAAAAAAAATTAAAAAGATTTCATGTTATAATAGATAATACATGATTGTCATGAATGATGTATGGTTTTTAATATTAAATTTTTAATGATTTTAATATTAGTTATATATAAAAAAATAATGTATTCATAAACGTATTCATATATGTATTTTATTATTCATGTCTTATATTATGTGTATCAAGTTTATTATTATATAAAATATAATTTAAAATATGTAATTATTGCAGGAAAATGTTACATCGCCTGTAAGTTTAAGACATGTGGTTAAATTGGGTACCTTAGCCGATGAGTTATGGTGTAAAAATTGCGAAAAAACTTTGTCTTTTAAAAACGTTACAAGCGAAAGTAAACAAAGTATAGCCAGTGTTTTGACTATAATGTGTAGCAACTGCAAGAAAAACCACTTGGTACATACAAATAAAAGCAAAAACAATGTGTATGATGTTAACATTGAAATAACATTTGGTAATTCTTGTATATAATTAAATTATGAAACTGACGTATATATACAATAATATAAATTATGTAAATTTTTAGGGATGATAGATGCAGGTCTAGGCGAAACACAAATAAATACGTTACTATCAGCAATTTCTGTAGCCGCAGTAACACCTAAAACTCTCAAAGTGTATTAGAGGAAAGTTGGACATGTTATGCAAGAAGTAGCGCAAGACACTTGTACTGAAGCGATACAGTCAAAAAAAGAAATGACCTTGCAAAAAGGGTTTCAGCAAAGAAAGTGAGATATATGCAAAAATATCTTCAAATAAAATAAATATTTAGTTGTAAATAATTTTTATATTTAAAAAAATGAAATTGTACCTGTGCTTCAATTTTTTTTTGTAAATGATATTAATTATTTTTAATCATACTTTTATTTAAATGCTGTTTATTTTTATATTAAAAACTATTTTACATTATACAATTTCTATTTTTATTCTTTTTTAAGAAAATAAAGCAGTGAAAAATTAATTTTTGATATTTTTATAACATTCATTCTGTCCAAATATCCTTTTCCTTTCCATCAGCGCCAATAAATCTGAAGAATGTGATAATGATTCGAGTGTCAATTTGAAAGCATCTATTGACTGTGCTTGGCAAAAGCGAGGGAATGGAAGAGCTTACAATAATTTAAGCGGTATATATTATAACTTATACTTGAGTACGTCAATGTATTTATTATTAATTTTTTACAATAGGTCATTCAACATTGGTTGGATTCTATTCGGAAAAATGCTTGTTTCACGCGATTCGTAATAAAACTTGTCGTTTCTTTTCACTAGGTCACTCCTCTCAAGACCATGACTGTAGGTTAAATTATTACAACTCAGCTAGATCGATGGGAGCGGATATGGCGGTAGAGCTTACTACAAACAATCACTTGTTAAAATCTGAAAATGTTAAAATCAGTACCTTAATTGGAGATAATGATAGTTCTTCTATCGCTTCAGTAAGACGGGAAGCTTCCTATCATACTGAAAAATGGTCGGATTTTAATCATACTAAAAAAGGGTTTCCAAATCAGTTATATGCGATGAAGTTATCTCTTACGTTAATTAATTATTTTATAAAAAATTTTTCCATTGCTATAAAGCAGAATAAAGGATCACCAAAGGATTTGCAGCATGCTCTCGAAGCAATTGTTCCCCATTCTTTCGGAGATCATTCGCAATGTACTACATGGTGTGAAGGTATATCTAATAATGAATATAAACATAAATATCTACCAAATGGAAAATCCTTGACTGATCTCTATTTGAAAAATCATTAAGAGAATATAATTTGTCGTTATACTAGTAATATTGATAAAATAGCGGAATGTGGCTCTAGTCAAAGTAATGAGTCTTTAAATCAAATGATTTCTTCAAAAAATCCTAAAGCTAGGCGTTATGCAGCTTCAGAATATTTATCTTTTAGAGTAGCAGCAAGTATATGCCAAAAGAATATAGGATGCCAATATGCAGAAACTGTCTTTACAAAAATGAATTGCGCTATTGATAATTCTAGTATTGAGACAAGAAAAAAAGGATGTATTAAGAAAAAGAAAAAAGGACGCTAATAGTACCATAGCTGAGAAAAAAAGAAGACAGATACTCAAAAAAATACGTAGCAATAAAAATTCTATCTGTTATAAAAAAGAAGGGATAACCTACGAGAGTGGATTTTCTCTTAGCGAAGTACCACAATTAACCTCCTTGTTAAAGAATACAGAAAATTAACATGATATACAATCTTGCAAAGTAGTAATTTACGATACCGAAACAACTGGGACTAGACTGCAAGATGAGATTGTACAAATCTCTGCAACATCCTTTATCGAAGAATGTGATTTTAATGTTTATATAACACCGTCTAGACCATTTTTTAAACAAGCATCTGAAATCACAGGTCTGAAGATAATTCATGGTGAATCATACTTGAGAGAAAACTCTGTAAAAGCAGTTTCTGCTATAAACGGCTGCCAAAAATTTATACATTATTTAAATTCTTTTAAATGTCCAATAATTTTATTGGCCCACAATGGCTCTTCATTTGATCATCCCAGAATAATGAGAATGAGAATGAAAATTAAATTTATAAAAAGATTTTACCAGCATCGTTTATGGATTTGCTGATTCTCTAACTATTTTTAAAATTGTTGACAGAAATGCGCAAAGAAAAGAAAAAATTTACTATAAATGCTTTACTTGATGATTTTCTGCCCAATGAAAAATTTCTTCTACATGATGCCCTTGAAGATATAAAAGCCTTAAAAAGATTATTAACAACAATTGTCAAAACAGAAGAAATTATTAGATGTTATACCAAAAGTATAGTCGATATAAACAATGAGGAAATAATTAAAAACAAAGTTTTGATGAATAAAGCAAGTCTTGATGAATTCAAAGATATATTATCTGCAACAATAATTTTGAAAATGGCAAAAGCTGAAATCAATAAGCTCATGCTACAGCAAACATTTAAAAGTAATAATGCAGAAGATATACGATTAATTTTAAGTAAGAATATTAACAATAAAGTTAGAGTTACCAGAAATGAAAAAATTATAAAAAAAGTTATAGATTTCATATCCTCAAATATTAATGTTCTATAGAAATATTTAGAGAATTTATTTTTCTACGTTGATATTTAATATTTAATTATTGTATTTAATTATTCAAAAATGTATTTTAAAATTGAAGTGTTTTGTTGAAAAAAATAAAATTTAATGTTTTATAATAAATAGTTTATTACAATTATTTGAGTGTTCAAATTTAATCATGCTAAAAATTATAATATACAGTGCAATAACCCAATTGAAAATTTTGTAAAAATCTTTTTTTTTAATTGCGCGCGCTTTCCACCCAGGGCTGCCATGCATCAGCTGAGCTGGTAGACATACTAAAACAGCACAATTTTGTAGTTTCTGATTGAATATTTCTTCTAAATGATCGTCAATGAAGTTTCATAATTATGGTATCACAAGTGATTTAGTATCGAACCACCTTAAATAAATCATATAAGGAAAAAACAAAAAAATTAATGATAAAATATAAAACGTTATTTAAAAGAAAGCCTGTATTAATTAGAAAACATAAAATAAATTTAAAACGATTAAAACAAATTATACCTAATAGAAGCAAAATTTAAAAGTAAATTAGATGCAATCACCGAAAATTTCCTAAACCTAAGTATTATCAGAAGATCAAAAATACAATATGTCAGCCCAGTAGTCTCGGTGAAGCAAAAAGATTCTAATGAGACGATTCCCGAACGTCCACAGCTAAACGAAAAGCTAGTATGACGATTCAGAGGGGGGCCTAAATGTAAAATATCACGAACAACACAAATAAATTAAATAATAATAATAAGTAAAAGACAAAAAAATAATTTAATATTAAAAATGACAAAAACATCAAACTACACAGACACTACAGAACTTTCTTAGAAAAAAGTAGAAAATTATCTAATGCAAATAATAAAAGAGCGAAATTCTTTGATATATATATACAATGTAATCGACAAAAACGAAAAAAGAAAATACCATATAAATAATTGGATACCACTCTGGATGCAAAAATCTCAAGAAACTCAAAAGTGAAATAAAAAGAAAAATGAAAAATATTTTGATATACATACAAGATCTCTTCATTAAATATTAACTTTTAAGTTATAGAATACTATAAATAATTAGGTACATAAACTGCCAAATTAAATATAATACGAACATAAAATAGTTAACTATAAACCTATAAATATATTAAATTAAATTCCCAACATGAAATACTAAGAAAGTATTCAAAATTTTATAAGTAGAGATATTTAATTTGATAGAAAAAGAATTTAGTAAGTAAGTTATAGAATAAGTTTAGAAATATGGAAAACGTGTAAATACAAAGTAAATCATTTGAAAGTAAACAAATATCAAATCAATCAATAAGCAATATTGCCACAAAATATTATGTTAAATTCCACTACAATGTTACGGTTGGAAATGATTAATTTTGTATTAAAAATTCACGAAAATAAGAATGTGAAATACTAAAATTTTAATTAAACAAAAGTTGAGTAAAAAAAAAAAAAAGCAAATTAATGAACAAGTAATATAATAATATAATAAATAAGTGAAAAATCGAATAACTTGAGCCAAGAAAAAGAAAGAAAAACATAAAAAGAAGCATAACTTCAAATAAAAATAAGAATGTGTTATTAGAGATTTAAATAAAATAAGCATTAAAAAATAAGAATGAATAAAACAAATATTATAATAAAAAGTGAAAATTGGTAAAACAAGACTGATAATAAAATAAAAACAATTAAGAAATTAACGAATACAAACAATATTCCCTTTACAAATCCAAGATGATTTGCAAAGTTTACAAATAAGATTTCGCTGACTCAGTCAGCTGTGGCACGGGGTTGATTTTTTATGCTATTTCATTAGCATATTTTAATCGCCCGTAACTTTTCAATCGCAAAAGCTTTTTCAATGCAACAAAGCTTAAATTAAAGCATTTAGTTCGTGCTTTATTTAATCTCTTATGCATTTATTTGTGAAAATTTTAGTTCTTTGGTTATTCAATTTTTTATAAAGGCTCTTATTCACCATACTTTCGAAAAAATGTCTATATCCGTGTCCAGGGGGCCTATTCTACAAAAAGCAAAAACACGGGTTCATTTTTTTTATTAAAAAATCATATTCCGTAGTTTGAGCTAAATCCGTTTCCCGGAGGTGGGGTGCTTTCCTTGTTAGCCATTTTCATTGTGAGACGCTTTAATACAATTTCATATTATTTGACAAATCTATAAATTGCAAGTCTAAAATTGTTGAATCCGGATAACATTTTTGAATAAAAAATAACTAAGTCCCGATTTCGCATCAAAATCAGTCAAGACCTTCAAATTTTTTTTTCAAAACTAGCCAAGTCCATAGTCATATCAAAGTTAGCTAAGTCCATATTAAAAAATTATTTTTCTCTTTAAGAAATCAATTTAGATTTTTCGAAATATGTGCAAAAATCATAATTTTCATCGGTGAATTTAATAGTATATTGGTTAACAGGCGATTTAAAATCATTCAAAAGATAGAGGTTTTTTGCATTTTTCTGAAAATGCGTTAGTTGCGACTTAGCCACGTATGTTGTAAGACGCTTTAACTGTTCGCCAATTCAGAAATTGCTTTTCGAGGTCTTATTTTTTCCATTTTATATAAACTTTGAAATAAATTTTTAATCATGTAACACGGCGGTCCTCGAGTAATTTTGTCCGCGAAGTTTTTGCACTTCAGATTTTCTTTTTGGATATGATTCTAGGCACATTTAGGATCCAATTCCAACAAAAACCAAAATCGAAGAATGAGAACTATTTATTTATTCAAATTTTATATTTTATAAATATGTTTTGAAAAAAAAAATGTTGCTATTGATAATTCATAAGCTCAATTTCTTGAATGTAACAATGTAAGTGTAACGATAAAATTAACATTTTTTTTGTAAAACATTATAGTGATGAAGACTTTAAGAAATGATACGTTTTTAAATTGTTTAAAGACGTCATTTGAAGTAATTGTAATTAGAAAATAGTGTATTAATATTTTATAAGAACACTGCATGTACTTTTGGTATTTCAGTAAAACCAAAATTATATTTTCCATATTTAAATTCAAAGCTTTTACGGTGAATGTTAGATATCCTTAGAGGAGTTTTTTCGGATTTCGAGCGTGTAAGTTGTGGTTAAGGATACCGACCTTTGTAATGTTCACAAAATGTGGATATCCTAAACCATAACTTACACGGTTGGAATCCGAAAAAAAACCTTTAACAATGTTTACATTTTCTATATAAAAGATAGTATTAAAGTATCGTAAAATGATTCTAATTATGTATATAAATTATTAAGAGCAGTCCGCGAATATTTACTGTACGTAACTTTAGTAAAAACTATGTATATGTTATATGTATATACATCTGCATAATGAAAATCATTTTATGATACTGTGTATTAGCCCATGTTGCAGGGAAATCATAATGGACCGCTTCCATAGCCTGTTCGCTGTAAAAACCAAGACCTCAATTTTTTCCAATACAATCATTTACATGGAAATTTTAATTTTGGCGTTACTGAAATACCAAAAGTACATGCAGTGTTCTTATAAAATATTAATACACAGCATTTTCTTATCACAATTACTTCAAGTGCCGTCTTTAAATAATTTAAAAATATATCATTTGTCATAGTCTTTATCGTTATGATGTTAAACAAAAAATCTTAATTTTAACGTTATGCTTACATTGTTACATAACTTTAGATTTTCCTAAATATATTTACAATAATAATTGCTTATAATATGTAAATAATTCAAGAATCCATTTGAAAATGGCATTCTAGAAATTCAGCTCATAAATCATCAATAACATAATTTTATTTATAAAAAAAAAATTTTAATAAATAAAAGAGTGCTCATTCTTTGATTTTATTACTACCTTATTTAGATCAAAACGAAACAGAAAATTTAATTTTTCAACAAGATGATGCATTAATTCATGCAAGTAAAGCTATAAAACAGTGGTTTGTTAATAATGACATTTTAGTTTTACTATGGCCAGCTTGCTCTCCAGACTTAAATCTGATTGAAAATTTATGGGCTATTCTTGTACGTAGAGTGTATGCTGAAAATAAGCAGTACAATAAAATTAATGAATTGAAAGAGGCAGCTTTAGAAGCTTGTAGTGAAATCGAAAGAGAAATTATAAAATATTTAATTGACAGTATGTCCAATAGAATTTTCCTGGTTATACATAACCATGAAGGACCAATTGAATATTAACAAAATAAATTTAAATACTAAAATTATTAACAAAAATATTATATCATATCAAGGTATTAATTTTATGTTTAACGAATATAATTGCGCTGTTTTCCCAAAATGATTTTATAGTTTTTTAAATTTTAAAATTTGGTGGCTTCCACGTTCATCTTTACAATCTTAATGTGTTCCCGCACACCTTTATTTATACTTCTAATTTTGTTTTACCCGTCCTATTCCACATTCGCCCGGGGTAATGCCCGTGAAGAGGGGAAACCCATAGGCAAACCCAGTGGGATAAAACCTGGGAAAACCCTTTCCAGAATGGGTCGGTGTATTTAGCAGATTCGGTATTAGGCATCTTTGTATCAGGATACCTACACCGTATCTGCCACACCTCCCGCTCACATTGTCATGTGACCAGCACGCCCAAGCGATCGTCACACAAAGTAAGTTCAGATTGGACGCGCAGCGTTCCTTGGAGCGGTCACCCATCTAAGTACTAACCGCGGCTAATGCTGCTTAACTTTGCAGATCGCCTGACGCGCGCCGAACCACTCGGCCAATGCGTCAGTTTGGTTTTATAGTTATGAAACGGATGAAAAATGTAATATTGTTTTAATTTTGTAATTATAACAAAATAAAAAGTTTTTAGTTTTCTAATAAGCCTTTAGACAATATTTTTTTTTTTTAAAGTGATTTTAAAAAATATTCCATAGTTTTTAAAACGATATCGCAATTCTTTTTGACATTCCGATAAAAGTTTCATCCAAATCTTAGGTGGTTTTATAGTTATAGGATGCACTGTATGTATAATAAACTTAAGCTTTTCTTTAATATTTTTTTACATATATAATAACGTATATTTGAATTCAATATTTGAAAGTTAATTTACTTTTCAGTAAATTTTAAATATTATTATAACTAAAATATTTATTAAACCAAATATGGTTAAACGCTTAAAAACTTGTAAGTATTTTAAATTAAATTGTTTAAAAACATAAAAATAAAAGAATAATATACTTTTAATAGTTTAATATATGTTGATAAACTACGTGGAGTAAGAGGAAAAAAAAATTTTTTAAACTAGGGGGGCCGTGCCCCCTGCGCGCTTCGCGCACTAACCCCTCTTTGGGTCGGTTTTATGCAAAATGCTTACACTTTTGCATTTAAGGTACGACCGATAAATTATACAAAAAAAAAAAAAAAAAAAAAAACAATATGTATAATATATTTTTGCTATTTTTTAAGATAGTTATTTATTGAAATTCGAATGATTCTAATTTTTTAGACGCTTAATTATTTTAATAATAACAAATATATTTTTATTTATTTATTTATATTATCGAGCTTATATATACTACTACAGCAAGTATTAATATATATTTTAAAGAGAATTTTTCGAGAATCCAATAATAAAAGAATTGTGGAAGAAATTTTAAATAAATGAGGTGTAAGTCGGAAAATTCTCTATTAAAATTTGTCAAAATTATTAACCCTTTCAAAACGGAATTTTTATTTCATCATGAAAAGTTCTGATAATCATTTAGCGATGATAAGTGTTCATTTATTAAGCAATATTTGCGATAAAAATTTTTTTTTTCACTTTTCTCTTTACAAGTTTTCTCAGTTTCTATCAAAGATATAATAACTTAGGTCCTCAGTTTGAGATCGGAAATAGTCCACTTCAATCTAATACACATACTTTTACATAGAAAAAATTTGTTTTATTGCCTGGATTTTTTTAACCTTTCATGAGTAATATAAAATTTTGATACACTGTGGGTACTATGGGTCCTAAAAGTTTTGTTTATATTTAAGATAAGAAAAAATCATTAAAAACATTTTGCAATATTTTTAAATATTCTTGCAATATCCTTTTTTATGATTCAATGATTTATTTACATATTTATCACAAAAGAAATTTTTTATAATAATTTCTAATTCTAGAGATATTGGATTTGAAAATTTGGTGTGTCCTAAAAGACTCATATTACATATAGAGGGTTAATGATGATTAGTAAAAATTCAAACAAAAATTAAAAGAATTTAAAAAAAAAATTTTTTTTCAATTTATAACTCATAATTTTTTTTTGTTCCGACACTTTTTAATAAAGTTATAAAGATTTAAAACATCAACAATGAAAATTTAATTATCAATTACGTCTAACATATTTTTGTGTATACTTTTCAATATAAATAATATATTATTATCATTTTCCTAGAAATAAACTTTAATTTAAAAAAAAAAAAACATAGAGCAAAAATATTTTAATTATTATTTGAATTCTATTGTTTACATGCTTAACAATACGATTTCTTGTAACTTTATTGAAAAGTCTAATAATAAAAAGATCATCAGTGAAGAATATTAAATTTTTTTAAATTCTTTCGGTTTTTGTTTGAATTTTTTTCAAATATTTCCTAAATTTATGATAGGTTCTGTAACTATATGTGTGTATATATATATATATCTCTCTATATAATAAAGATATATCGCCTACGCCGCCGCCGCCGCCGTGTATAAGAATTTTATGTGCCCTCAGTTAGCTGAAATTCAGCTTAAATTTAGCTGAAAGTTAGCTAAAAGTTAGCTGAAATTCAGATAAAATTTAGCTGAAAGTTAGCTGAGAGATAGCTGAAATTCAGATAAAATTTAGCTGAAAGTTAGCTAAAAGTTGGCTGAAATTCAGATAAAATTCAGCTGAAAGTTAGCTGAGAGATAGCTGAAAGGTAGTTAATTGTTAGCTAATTTAATTAATTGTTATCTAATTTAAGAACGTTCTCTTGGAAATTGATATTGATTTGATAATTGATATTGACAATGGGGGGTTGGCGAGCGAAGCGAGCAGGGGGAAACCCCCCCTAGTATATATATATATGTATTAGTTATATACCCAACTTGGGCGTACGAAGGATTTATATGAGCGAGACTAATGTTTTTGGCTTTAGCAGTATTCGGTCAAGGGCTTTAGCCCGAGACTGACTGCTGTTCAAGCTATAAGACATTAGTCGTGGTCATATGTATCCTTCGTTAGCCGAAGTTGGGTCGATGATTTTATGTTATCATAGGTCGTATGAGGGGCTATAAAAAGATTAAATACAAATAAAAAACATTATGATAAAATATAAATTTTTAGATTATTTGATGAATCTTCACGAGTAAATAACTGAGCGGCGCAGGTGTACTTCCGCCCGTAGATGTAAGAGAGAGAGAGACGACGACGACGAATCACGGAAACGAACGAATGACGCCGACGGAGAACTATAGCTCCATAGAGTTTAACTTGTTTGTTTGCTTTTAACTGTGCTCTTCTTTATCTGTCTTTTTCTTACTATAGCAGAACGGAGAAAGTTTGCCTACTTGTAGCAACATGCTGACTCTACTACCCTTTAAAAAATATATTTCAGTGTCTCGCCCCGAACGTTGTTCAACAAGACTGTAGAATATTTGCCAATAAACTTTAATATAGTGTGGCGTATGCAATAATATTCCATAATATAGAGTATTTCGATGTTGTATACTCCATTGTATAGTGTATTGCTAATTGAATATACTCCAACGACGAGAAGGGCGGTATGACACCTCAATACCCGTTTAGCTAGCTTCATGGGTATCCTACCAAATACGACATACTATAACATAAATAGATATATATATACTTGTGTGCGCATGTGCGTACATGTCTTAGAGCATATATACCTGGAGCGAGCATGCAAAGCCAAAAAGTGTAAGAAAAAAAAGTGAGAGAAAGGTAGCTTAGGGTGAAATGTTTGAAATGTTTTCTCTCTCGCGCGGATTCTCATTGGCTGTCGCTTCCTCCCAGCGCGGCTATCTCATACTTGACGCTCATATTCAGTATATGCTTTAAGGGGAAGAGCAACAGCCAATGAGAATCCGCGCGAGAGAGAAAGCACTTCACTCTAAGATACCTTATTCTTTCTTTTATTTTTTACACTTTTTGGCTTTGCATGCTCCCTCCCGGTATATATGCTCTAAGGTACATGTGCATACATATATACTGTAAGCTACTCGCGTTTAAAAACAGGAATTGAGAATTGTCATATGAGCAATATTAACAGTTTAACAATTTATATATTTAAGATATAATTACCATTTTTTTTTTGATCCAGCAAAAACGATGCATGTCATTTTTTATGAATGTGTCAAGTATCATTAATTAACGGCTTAACACGCTATAGGGGTTGTGCCATTCATGATGGCAAGGCGCGCACAACTCTTGTAGAGATTGTTGTATTTTCTGCGACGGCCCGACATGCTACTAGAGTTGTGTCGTTCATGATGGCAAAGCCCGCACAACTCCTGTAGAGATTGTTGCGTAGGCTATAACGGCGAAGCACTATAGCCTACAATATATATATGTATTAAAAAATTATAACTAATTTCTACATATTTCGCAAGGTCAAATATTTTGGTTACAAAATTTATGAATAAACGTAATTTAATATTGAGATGCAATTTTCAAATTTATTTTATTAAATCAGAACCATTAATATAACAATCAAATGCAAGATTTACAAGAAAATTTATAAAATCTACAGAAAGGACAACTTCTGATTATATTTATCATAACCAGAAATCAATGCTGATGAAACTAGATTAAATTTCTAATCACGCTGAATACTATAATGCGAAAATAAAGAAATGCACAAAATATTTTTTTATATTTTTTTTTTAATTCAAGAAACAGGCTACACTCATCATAAGTCAGCAATTTTAGACAAGAAAAATACAAATTTATTCATGCACACCTATAAAACTTCCAAGTAAAATAATAATTCTTACATCAGCATTCAACGATACAATTGCAAACCCACAGTCAACAAATAAAAAAAACATACGAAGTTATTAAACAACTAAAAAACCAGTGTGGCAGTCTTTGGGACTGGCCGACAGAAGTGAAACTTCTTTACGAAATCATAGAACTCATAAATGTTTATTCAAGTTCTATCACTGTTTTATTTAATTTTATAATAATTTTTAAACTAAATAATTATAAAATTAAATAAAACTAAATTAAAATAATTTAGTTTAATTAAGGAATTAATTTTTTTGAATTTCAATCAGATAGTGTATAAAATTTTTGTTAATATTTATTATACAAAAATACAATTTAAAAAATGTGGGGAAGAGAGGGGTTCACCATAAAACATTATAAAGAAAGAAAGAAAAAGAGAAAACACGTGCTATTGATTTCTTTATTTATTCAGATCAGATTCAGATATTTGTATTGTATATATATAGTATGCATGTATACATATACTATATCTGTGCGTTTGACATCAAGTCAGTTCCGCGAATTTTTTTTTATACGTATTTAGTACCTTAATTTGCATATACGAAGCGCGGACGCTCCTCCTATAAATATACACTTCCGTTGCATTTAGCGTCATTAAATCAATTCACTCCCGTATAATTTTTTTATACGTCTCTTATGGGAAGTGTATACCGTCGGTAAAGAAGTTTCACTTCAAAAACTATCAGAATACCAAAGTTATAATAACTGTTATTAACACGTTACTAAACATCTTTTTGAAAAAGCTAGTTGGGATCTTGGAGTGCAGGTATTTACATATAGATGCAACGATCTAGGGTGCAACGTTACACGCCGACACAGTAAAATCATATATACCTACAGTAAACTACTTTCCTAACTAAGAAATCAACTACAGCTACATACAACTTCAACACCTAACAACCCATTGGCGTGCCGAAGATTACAAGGTAGATAGAACAGCGAAAGAATTACAAACAACATTATCGCGACTAGATTGCTGAGACTTTGAAATCGATTGACTTTTACTACTTGTTTAAAACCAGAAATTTATTTATATTATAAAATGTGATAAAATTGTTTTTACTTAAATAAAAAAATAACAAATAAAAAAATATGTTTATAACAATATTACAAGAAAGAAAAATTCAATTGAATTGAGAACCTCCTCCCTTTTTGAAGTCAATTAATAAACAGAATTTGAGTAAAAATTAATTTATTACTCATGGAAATAGTTTAAAATGTTAATAACAATAAAACCTGAATTTAATTATAAATAATCATGAACTATTATTCATTACCACAAATAAATTATCTATAAATATAAATTTTTGAAAATAAAAATATCTGAGTTTTAATTTTAGAGTTAAAAGTTATTAACATAAACTATTCCCATTCAAAAGACAAACCGAATATGAAATTTATCACCAAGGAAATACAAAAACAATTATAAAATGGTATATGTGCGTGATTCCATGTCAACTGTACATGAAATAAAAATTTTTTCTCCAAACTTTGTCTAAATGTTTATTTATCTTCCCTGAGTATCCCTGATTTTTTCAGATTTTTTTGAGCTAATGTTTCCGAGATACAGAAGCTAAAAATTGGCCAAAAAAGCAATTTTTGCAAAAATAGGACTATTTTAATCTGAAATAACGCGAAAATGGTGCTTCTCAACAAAAAAGTTGTATTACCTTTTTTTAGGAAATTTGACCAATTTTTGAAAAAAATTATTATTTTACTCTTCAACCTTTTTTTAAGATCCTTTTTGACCCTAAATACAACAAAGACTATTTTTTATTCCTTGTAAACATGAAAATTGAATTCCTCGGTAAAAAATATACGCAAAACCAAGTTCTTAGAGTGGTCGAACAGAAATTGTTATCTTTACAGCCTTAATTCCAGAAAATTTCATGATGGTATGCAAAAACGAAGCTTTTGAAGTTTTTCTGTCATTTTAAAAAATCTGCCGTAATATAATATGATGCTTGACCTTGCAACTTAAAGGCCTCTTTAAAACTTTCTATTTGTAAGGTCGAAGACCTTTCTATGACATTTGATATATACACACAATAGACACAGCGTTTATTTTAATGTGATAACTTGTATTTTTACTTTTGATATAGCAAATCATCAAATTTTTTTTTATAAATTTTTAAAATTTAAGAGACTAAAATAATCTTTAGGTAATTTATTAAATAAATATGTACGGTAATTTTTGTAAATAAATAAACATTGATGGAGCAAAATTGTTTTAGTAAAGTAAATGTAAATGCAGATGTAAATAAAAAAAAATCTCATTAAATCTAAATAAAAAAGTGTATTTTGGGAGCTTTGAGAAGTAAAGAATAAGTATTCAATAGAGATTATAATGATTTATTTCAGAAGATTAGATTAATTTATTTTCAATTCCATTTAATTTAAAAAGTGTACATTTTCTGTTATGACTATTATTTATATTAGATTGCTTTTATATAGTTTTCTTTGTTATTTTTTATATTGAATACAATCATAAAAAATTAAATATGAAAAATTGTTTTATTAGTTTATTAAATGATCAAACGATATATCAATATTAGTTACATATTAATTATCTATTTTTGTGTAGTTCGTAATTATTAGTCAGGATTTTGATGCAATTGACTCTATGTTTTGGATTTAATAAAAATAATAATTTATGTACAGAAATGGTAAAAGTAGGATAAAAAAAATGGATAAAACAGTCATGTCAACAAAGATTAAGAAACAATGTTTGAATCCATTTGACCGCAAGAATTCTTATAAGACTGTAGTTTTAAGACATTCAAAACTCATTTTTGGTCAACAAAAAATGCAAAAATTTACGATTTCATATTTTTATAAATGATGGATTCGCAACCATGCCTTTGATTTACGGAGTTAAATTTCCTTTTACGTAATCGTTTGTGTATTCCATTCGTCTACTTCGAGAAAAGACAACCTTTAAATTATTGTATCTTCGGACCCAAATGTCATAAGAAAGGGCTCCGACCTCGCAAATAGAATGTCTTTAAGAGGCCTCTAAGTTGCAAAGTCTAATATTATATTATATTAAGAATCCAAATTACGGCAGATTTTTTAAAATTACAGAAAAACTTCAGAAGCTGCGTTTTTGCATATCATCATGAAATTTTCTGGAATTAAGGCTGTAAAGATCAAAATTTCTGCTCGACTACTCTAAAAACTTGGTTTTGCGTATATTTTTTACCGAGAAATTCAATTTTCATGTCTACGAGAAGATCTTAAAAAAAGGTTAAGGGGTAAAATGATAATTCTTTTCAAAAATTAATCAGATTTCCTAAAAAAAAAGCTAATATGACCTATTTTGTTTAGAAGTACGATTTTCACGTTATTTTAGATTAAAATAGTCCTATTTTTGCAAAAATTGCGTTTTTGACTAACTTTGAGTTCCTGTATCTCAGAAACATTAGCTCAAAAAAATCTGAAAAAATTCAGGAATACTCAGAGAACATAAGCAAACATTTAGACAAAATAAGGAGAAATTTTTTTTTGTCATATACAGTTGAGATGGATTACGGACGCTTAGCCGAATTCGACTTGGCCGAATCCTATTTAGCCGCAGTTATTTGGCCGAAAGCCATTTGATCGAAAGGGTTATTTAGTCGAATGGGACATTTGGCCGAAAGTTATTTGACGAAAAGGGTCATTTGATAAAAGGAATATTTGCTCGAATACATAATAATCACTGTTAACTGCACAATATACTTCAGCATTTAGCAGTATGGTATTATTTAATACTCCACAATATTCAAGAACAATAAAGTGAAGTTATTATTTATTCAAAAAAATGCATTGAAATTATTATGCACGGATCTTGCTGGTTATCCGGCGCACGTCGCGGTTGGTTATTGATAGAATATATTACTAATAACACATTAGGTAACAGGACACTTCACCGAATTTTACTTGGCCGAATCCCATTTGGCCGAAAGTCATTTCGCCGAATGGTACATTTGGTCGAAAGGTATTTGGCCGAAAGCCATTTGGCCGAATGGATTATTTGGCCAAAAGGGATATTTGATCTAATTATAATAATTTTTCTCTTGAGCAATTAGCATAGTTCTTTCGTAGAAGAAACAATACTTTGTTTCTTATGTATAACAATTTCAATATACATTTCTTGCGATTAACGTGTTATTTGTAATATATACTGTCAATAACCACCCGCGATGTGCGTCGGATAATCAGCAAGTTCTATGTATAACAATTTCTACATACATTACTCACGGTTAACGTGTTGAATCCCGGACACTTCGCCGGATTCGACTTGGTCGAATCCCATTGGGCCGAAGTTATTTGGCCGAAAACCATTTAGCCGAAAGTTATTTGACCGGCAGTCATTTGAATGAATGCAACACAAAATATAGTAAAGTTCTTATTTATTGAAAAAATTGCATTGAAATGGTTTTACACAGATCTTGCTGGTTATTCAGCGCACATCATGGGTGGTTATTGACAGTATACATTACAAATAACACGTTAACTGCGAGTAATGTATATAGAAATTGTTATACATAGAACTTGCTGGTTATCCAGCGCGCATTGCGGGTGGTTAGTGACAGTATACATTACAAATAACACGTTAACCGCGAGTAATGTATATAGAAATCGTTATACATAGAACTTGCTGGTTATCCGACGCACATCGCGGGTGGTTATTGACAGTATACATTACAAATAACACGTTGACCGCGAGTAATGTATGAAGAAATTGTTACACATAGAATTTGCTGGTTATCCGGCGCACATCGCGGTTGGTTATTGACAGTATATATTACAAATAACACATTAATAACAAAAAATGTATGTGGAAATTGTTATACATAGAACTTGCTGGTTATTCAACGCAACTCGCAAATGTTCCTTTCGGCCAAAAAACCCTTTCGATCAAATGGCTTTCGGCCAAATAACTTTCGGACAAATAACTTCGGCCAAATAGGATTTGGTCAAGTGAAATTCGACAGAGTGTCCTGTTACTAGTTGAGATGGAATCACCTATATATGCATATATACGAGGAGTCAAAAAAGTAACGGAACGGTCCTGTATTTTTCTAGGCAAGACATTTTTGGCAAAGGTCAAGGTTATTCCTTTAGTAACTTTCAACTAGGAATCCGATGGTGAACTTTATTTTAACCTTGAGGGATGACCTTCAAGGTCATTTCGAAGTCAACTTTCTTTTTCAAATGCGGAGCCCCTATTTTGATACCAGCAATCGAAAGAGTGGACAATTTTACGTTTAAATATGTACTCAGGTCACATGACCTGAACGACCTTGAACCTGATTTGAAGGACATCTTGAACTCATGATCGTCTGACCTCTGGAAAGGTCTGTATCGTACTGGACAAGGCCATTCCTTCAGTAACTTTCGAAGAGGAATCCGATGGTTAACTTTATTTTGACCTTGAGGATGACCTTCAAGGTCATTTCAAGGTCATCTAAACTTAACGTTGGGCTAATTTTAGGTGAAACTTTTCTATACCGGTCAAGATAATGGTTATTCCCAGTAAATTTGTAATGTAATAAATGGCTCAAAGAATACGAGTAAGGCTCTTTTTCACGCTACACAGTTATTGCATATGAACTCTGCACTGATGCCAAGTTAGCGACGTCAACAATTTCCTTGATCTTTTTAGTATTTATCTATTGTTTTTAAGTCATATTTTACAATTGAACTCCTAATTTTAATATTTACCTTTCTCAGAAAGTAACATAAATTTAAAGTGTTAAATGTTAAATTTTTGCTAATTTTAAATTTTTTCTTCATTTTCTAAGTGTTCTACAAATAATTTAAATAATTTAATAGACTTTGCATTTGTAGTATCTCTCTTTCAAATAAATAAAGTTTAATTTTGATTTTTTAATTTTTCTTAGAGTCTTCCTGCAATTTGTTTAGTTTTTTGTTCTCATTTTACTCAAAAGCCATGGTGTATGTTCGACTTTCTGAGCGGGAAAGAATATCTCTATTAATGATGCGTAGTTGGGGAGATCGCCAGCAAAGTTCAGAGGATACGCGGATATTATTTAATCATACTTTCCGTAACAGAGATGATGCAAGCCAAATATCTAAATCTATAGTACAAAGAACTGTACGGCGTTTTGATGAGCATGGGACTCTTAATAGTCTCGAGAGATCTAGCCGTCCAAAGTCTGCAACTACTAAAGAAAAACAATTTGAGATCGCCTAAGCTGTCGTTGAAAACCAGCATCATACTCTACGTAAAGCATCAAATGAATATGACATTTCTCATGAATCAGTGCAAAAAATACTAAAAAATATAAATTTCCATCCCTATAAAGTACATTCGGTACAAAAGCTTAGTGATGATGATCCGGACCGCCGAGTTGAATTTTGTGAAACAATGATGACTAGAATCGACGCAAATCCAAATTTTTTGTATAATACAGTTTTTTCTGATGAAGCTACTTTACAGAATTATACAGACATAATTGTAGATATTGATTCGATGCAAATCTTTTTGGGTGCTGTAAAGTCATCCACAATACCCGCAAGAAGTTAAAGTTTGGGCTGAGGGGCTATTCAAGTAACGATACACATGTATGTATCGCGACGATAGTTGTCGGCAAGAGAATAAAAAGTATGCACGCGCATACATACAGCGCGATACATACATATGTATCGTTACTTGAATAGCCCCTCTGGTATCTTAAATGATACATTGATAGGTCCTTTTTTTATCGAAGGCAATCTCACCGCCGATAAATATGAAGAGCTTCTCAGAAATCAACAGGATGGAGCTGCGCCTCACTTTGGTAGGAATGTTAAAGCATACTTAAATGATCAATTCACTGGTGGATGGATTGGAAGAAGAGGCGCCATTGAGTGACCTGCTAGATCACCCGATCTAACGCCCCTTGATTACATTCTTTGGGGTTATTTAAAAAGTAAAGTATACGCACCTTAACCACAAACTTTAGACGAACTGTGGAACAGGATTTTACAAGAAGCTATTTTAATAGATACAGAAATGATCCGCAGAGCTGTTACTGCTTTTTATGAACCCATAGTTTCTTGCTAAAAAGTTCAAGGCTCGCAGTTTGAACAAATGAAATAAATATCAGCAAAATGTGAGAGGCAAGGGGACTCACGCTAAACCAGTACCCCAAAGGGAGCAGAATTTACTACGTCCACGCCGTTGCTCCTGGGTAGTGCCAAAAGTAAAACCATACCTTTGATCTTCCCTAAGTTCAAACAGCCATTAAGTTCAGATCATTTTCAAATGAGGTTCAAGGTCATTCAGTGTTCATGTGACCTGAGTACATATTTGAACGTAAAATTTTCCACTCTTTCGATTGCCAGTATCAAAATAGGGGGTTCTTATTTGAAAAGAAAAAGTTGACCTTGAAATGACCTTGAAGGTCATCCTCAAGGTCAAAAAAAGTTCACCATCGGATTCCTCGTTGAAAGTTACTAAAGGAATAACCTTGAACTTTGCAAAAAATATCTTGCCTAAAAAAATACAGGACCGTTCCGTTACTTTTTTGACACCTTGTATATATATATATATATATATATATATATATATATATATATATATATATATATATATATATATATATGCACATAAATGCATATTCTAAGCGACGTTAGGATATATATATATATATATATATATATATATATATATATATCAAATTACAAAAGATGAGACATTTTGACAGACAACAAAAATAATATTGTACTAGCGTAAAATACCTCGCTCCTAACGTCGCTTGGTTAAATTTCTCCATCAATTTAGAATTCGCAATGTAAAATGGTGGTAGATATTAATTTTTAGAATTTAACTTTAAAGAGTACAATCTTAAGGTTGCTTTTTCAATTCAATTGAATTACACGACGATGATTTAATGTCCTGAATATTGTGGTAGGAATCAAGATTTACTGTAGTAACATATTTAATTACATATAAATATACCTTAAATTAATCAAATTAGATTAATCACGTTTCAATATTTTAAATTTAATGTAGAAATCAAAATTTATCTAAGTATCTTATTTGAATGCTCACAAATAAACATCAAATCTATATAATTAATTTAAAGGTAATTCAATATTTTAAATTTTAAAATAGACATTAAAATTTTTTTGAAGTTCGCAATTGATTGCACAACAATAAACCACAAATAAATCAATTAAATTGATGACAAGTCAATATTTTGAATTTTGATGTAGAAATCAAAATTCATTAAAACACCATATTTAATTGCACACGAATGAAACTCAAATTAAACAAATTAAATCAAAGGTAATTCAATATTTTGTATTTAATGTGGGAATCAAAATTCATTGAAGCATCTTATTAAATTCACATAAATAAACCACAAATTGATCAAATTCAATATTTTGAATTTTGTTATAAAACTCAAACTTATTGAATCATCACAATTGATTACACGAAATTAAACCTTAATTTTTTTTTTTTTCTGCTTTAGTGGCCCCGATTTTTTCGGCTTAAGAGCGATTTCGCTGGCACCCATACCACCTTTGTGTGTGGGTGTTCCTACAAGTCCTTGTTTTTACCATATCCTATCAAATTTGTTGTGACTTGTATTTGCACTACCAAACACTAACTAACCTTAATTCTACCCGATCCCCGAGAAAATCTTGGACTGCCGCGTTCCAAGAGCAGTCGGTAAGTAGATTTCTACGGTCGGTTCCCGCATTTGCCCAAGCCTAGACCTGTGACGTAGGGAAAACTCCCCCAGGAGAAAACCCACGCCAGGAACATTAACCCATCGCACTCAGAGATTCTTTTTCCAATGAAAAAAAAGCCTGAAAAAAATTTCAAGTGTTTTCACCGGGAATCGAACCTCCGACCGCTGGAGTGAAAATGTAGAGACCGTATAAGGCGTGCGTCTTAGCCGGTTACGTTACTGACGCTCTCTAAACCTCAAATTAAATAAATTGAATCGACGGCAATTCAATATTTTGAATTTTGATGTAAAAATACAAATTTGTTAAAGTAGTATATTCGAAAGCACACAGATGAACCCTCAAATAGATTAAATGAAATCGATAATAATTTAACATTTGGTGTAAAAATTAAAATTTATCAAAGCAATATAATTGGTCGCACAATTTAAACATTTAATTAATATAAATGAATTGATGTTAATTCAATATCTTGAATTCTGATGAAGGAATCAAAATTTAATAAAGCATCATATTTGATTGCACACAAATAAAACTCCAAATTAACCAAATTGGATCGATGGAAATTCGATGTTTCGAATTTCGATAAAAAAATAAAATTTATTAAGACGTCATATTTAATTGTACACATGTAAGACTCATATTAACCAAATTAAATCTATATAAATTTAATATTTTAAAATTTGATGTGAAAAATAGAATTAATTAAAGCTATTTATTTGATTGCACACAAATAAACCTTAAATTCAATAAATGGAATCGACAATTTTGCTATATTTTGAATTTTGACGTACAAGACAATATTTATTATAGCATCATATTTAAGTCTAACAAATAGACCTCAAATTAACCAAATTAAATCGGTGGTAATTCAATATATTGATTTTAACGCCCAAACGAAAATTTATTCGAGCATTATACTTGGTTGTATACAAACAAACTCATATAAACCAAATTGAATCAATAATAATTCAACATTTTAAATTTTGCAGTGGAAATCCAAATTTATTAAAAACATCATATTTGATTACGCAAATAAACCCCAAATTATTGAAATTTAATCAAAATTATTCAATATTTTGAATTTGATATAAAAATCAAAGCATGTTATAATTATATTAATTGAACGCAAATAAACTTGAAATCAATCAACATCAAGGAATGATGTTTGTATTTTCTAAAATCTAATATAAAAAGCACAATTTATTAAAACATCACTTTTGATTAAAGAAAAATAAACATAAAATTAATGAATTTCAATCAATGGTAATTCGATATTTTCAATTTTAAAATAGAAATCAAGATTTATATAATAAGCATCATATATAACTGCACACAAATAAACCGTAAATTCAGCAGATGATTACAATTATACAGTCACGAAGCTTATGTGCTAAAAGTAAGATTTAGAATTTCGTCAACGTATGGTATTATCAACTGCAATGAGTAAAAAGCTACTATAAGCGTCTAAGGCACGGTCTGTTTAAAATAATTTTTAGAGCCTTACTGATAAGTCTTAAATAAAAAGACTTATACAAAACATTGTTCTTATAGCTGAGATTTGTATGGATATGCTGTTAAACATGCACAAAATTCACAAAACATTAAAATCACCTTTAACAAAAAATTTATTGTAATTCAATAAATATCATGATCGTTGAAACAAAAAGATAAAGTCATAATGATGACTATTGTAAATGTACAATGTTATTTTCATCAACATCATCATAAACATCGGTAACCGTCATCGTTGAAACTTTTTTATTATTATAGACATAATTAACTTAATTCTAATTAGTGACATAATCAACAATGTATGTGTATGCGTGTATCAATGTTTGCGTGTAGGCACGTGAAAACGCGTGCTATTATCTGTCTAGGTGTATAACTATGTATGATAGTGTGTGATCGCATATGAAAGGCTTACAAACATGTGCACACACGTACTTACACGTACGAACACGTGCATACTCGTACATACACGTACACACACCCACAAACGCGTACGCACATTTAGGAACACATACAAATAAGTATATACATATACAAACACGTAAACACAGGTACAAACACCTACAAACACGTAAACACAGGTACAAACACCTACAAACACGTACGAATGTGTATACACACGTGCAAACATGTACAGATGTGTATACACACGTAAAAACACGAACACACACGTGCGAACGCCTACACACATTTGTAATCGCGTACAAATAGGTACACACACGTACAGACACGTACACACGTACACACACATACACACATGTACACACACCTACAATTACGTAAAAACACGAACAAACACGTTTAAACACGTACGCACACCTACAAATACGTACGCACATCTACAAACACGTTCTGACGCCCCAAAGCACCCTGTTTTTTTCCCTTTTTATTTTTTTTGTATATCATTATAATTTGTATTTTTATTTATTTTAATTTAATTTTATTATTTTTCATTATTAATTGTTATATTTTTTATTATTTAATTATTTGAAAAATTATTCATTTGAATTTTAATATATTTTTTATTATTTTCAAATTATTTATTTGTTTTCAAATTAATTATTTCTTTTAAAAATATATTTTATTCTTTTTGTTATTTTATTTAATGAATTATAGTTATTTAGTTATATTTTAGATTTCTATATTAAATTGATTACCTTTATAAAGGCATAGTAAGCGCGTGACCTCACAGCGTGCGAGGCAACCTCACAGCGTGCTTACCATGTCTTAATATTTAGTCATATAAGAGCGAGCGAAACGGAGAAATAAAACTCCGAAACTTCGTAAAGCCTGTAAGCACGCGCAACATTCAAAGCTCCCCACCATTGCAAGAGAGATGGAGAGAAGCTCTGCGCTTATAAAAGCACAAGTCTCGCTGACTTGCGCGCCTTATTCTTGAACTGACTCTGACGGGTAAAACATAGGGACATACAAGCGTTTAGGCTTAACGCCCTTTGTTTACCTGAGTTGAGATTAAATTAAGAATTTGATTTAATTTTTTTCTTGACCGTAGAATATTTTGGCTTAGCAAGAGAAACAATTGGGACATATAAGCGCTTAAGCTCGACGCTCTTTGTTTTTTAAAGCCAAAATTAAATATAAAACTTAATTTCTTAAACCGATAACAATTGGGACGTATAAGCGCCTAAGCTTAACGCCCTTTGTTATCTAAGGTTTTTATTAAAAAAGAAATTCAAATTGAGCTTTATTGACTCTGGGGACATACAAGCGCTCTAGGCTTAACCCCCCAGGTTAATATCAAGAGCTATCAAATAAAATAAAATAAATTGAGTTCATGTCTTTAAAAAGCTTCTCTTTTTCTCTCACCAAAGAGTTTTCACCTTTTTTTGTAATTATATATATATTCCTCTTTTAAAAAAACGATGGCCGGATGTTGTAAAACATTTTATACTAAGAACGTGATTGGTGCGTTGAATAGAATCATATGATTGTCAAAAAACGAGATTTGATTTACTATAATATGCTTAAATAAAATCATCGATTTAGAATTTAATAATAAAAATCATTGATAAAATAATTAAATTATAATTATTGAGTTATAGTTTGATTTTTTAAATAAAATTATTAGTATAAACATCGCCAACTTCCGCTTACAAAAATTCCTTTTGTGTGAAGTTGTCGAGAGTGCGAAGTACCGCTCTATATTCATTTGTTATTGTATACTTCAAATTAGAACATGGTAACAATTCTATGCCATTTACTTCTGAATTCTCTTTTTAAAAATTGTACTATAAAATAGTATATTAAGAAAATGCAGATGTTATGAACTTTTTAGCTTATAACAATATCATAAAATATTTATCTATGAGCCTGGGCAAGTAATTTGGTAAATTTGAAATAAGATTTAAAATATTTTGGAATATTTTAAAATAAATAATAAAAAAACCGATAAGTAATACAATTTCGACAGTATAATTTAGTATGTAAAATATTTCTAGATTGACAGCTTAAAATTTTTTTTTTGAAAAACATAGTATAATATTTGCCTAAAATGTACTATTTTTAAAAGTTTGTTTATTCAATTTCAAAATTCAAATTGAATCACGCTTAGAATAAACAGTTTTTCTGCAAAATAAAATTAAAAATCTTTTATTTGAAAGACTGATATAATTACTATAATTAAGAAAATATAAATTTTTATTTTTATTTTTATTTGTATTTTAAAAATAGGAACGATATACATATCGTTAAGAATTTATTTGAACTATTTTGTTTTTTATATATTTTATAAATTTCATATTGTTTAAAATATTAATTTTTAAATAACTTCATCCATTAGTTATTGAGAATTTAGGATTCCAATTCCACACAGCATGGAAGATTTGGAATATTCCCGGAATATTCTTATGTCCGCGAGAAATCCATGTAAAAACATTTCAAACATTTCATGAAATATTTTTACATGGGTTTTTCGCGAACATAGGAATATTCCGAAAATATTCCAAATCTTCCATGCTGTGTGGGATATTATATATTAAAATTTTTATGGTACCAGAAATTAAAAATTCATAAATGCTAATGAATAAATTTATTTAAAAATTTATACCATCTAATGCATTTCTTTTCCTGAAATTTTGCACTAAAATGTGAATATATTCAATATTTATGAGTGTAGGTGTAGTGTCCGTTTTATGTCTCCTTTAAATGAGAAATTTTAGGTGATGATAAAACTAGAAAAGTCGTTTTTATAAACCACATTACATTGTATTAAAAACAGATGTTTTTAATCATGGATAATTTTACATGACTATGTCCAGAGATCGATCTTGGAATTCTCTTAAGATATATCTTGAAAATCAAATACATTAGATTGATATTAAAAATTATGTGTATGAAAAGTTATATATTTGTAAAATAACTTTTGACTTTGTAATAATTTACGTTATTTAAATTTTAAAAGATTTAAGAAATGTCTAAAAAATAATTTAAAAGTTTACTATTTCTTTAATTTTTTAAATGGGATTTATTTTTCTCGAAGTTTTCCGTATCTATAAATTCATTGATGCCGCGTAAACTGCTCTGATACATTAGTATATAACATCAATTTCTTTACTGATGCTGATATTAGTAGGTATGAAATTATTGTTATTTAATAAAAAAAATAACACTATATTTACAGTCAATCATTAAAAATATATATACATTTAGATTAGATATAAGGCGCGCTTGCGTGCATGGATTTTCTAGTTATTTAAATAAAAGATCATTTAAGATAACATATATATATATATATTTCCTTTTATTATTAAAAATAATAATACATTAAATACTAACTGTGACCTCACTTATATTTATAATATAAAGAATTGATAGAGAATTTGAGAGAGAATAAGTAAGAAAAAAGAATAAAATAAAAGATAATTAGCAATAATCTTATTCTCTCTTGAATTCGAATCATCACGTTAAAGGTCTATCTCTATCTTGTGCGTCGGCGCGACGTAGCAATTGGAAAGTATATCAGCGCGCGAGATGGATATTAATAAGAATATATGTACGCGCTTAGATGTGCGCCGATCCACGCCTATAAAGTGACGTACGCTAGCACACATCTAAGCGCACCTGTAATAGTATAAGGTAAGATATGTAAATGTATCCCTTCTACTTGGTAGTAGGAGAGGATTGCGGCCGCGGCGGCTTGATCGACGCTTAAGCAGATCGAAGCCGAATCTTTGTACGGCACTCTTTGGTCAGCCTTCGTTAACTAAAGTAAATCTTAAATTTAATACGTGTTATTAGTACAAATTCTTTCTGATTATTCTGCAGGTCCGCGAGGAGCTGGATAACCACCAGCTCCGTACCGGTAGCAGCTATAACAGAATAAACCTTTTTTAACTTAAAACCAAGATTTAATTTAGTAAAATTGATTAAATATTAAATTCACGTGTATTTAATTTGTGAATTCATAAAATGTGTAAAATCTTATTTAATATTAACTTATCTTACGATTAGTAAGAATTTGATAAATATTATTTTTAATTAAGTGTTTTTTGATGAGTGTACATGAAGTACTCAAATTCCAATCACGCGTTACTTACTTGAATTTACCTGCATGTAGTATTATTTGCCGTTAACAAGTAATTAAATCTTAACGAATCAAAATTAAAGTAAATGAATAGGCTCTTATAAGACTATAAGTCTTTGAGCTTTCTGGCTTATAAGAGGCAATATATTACTAATCACTAACAAAAACAAACACATAGAGACCCCGAACTGTACGTGACAAGACGTCCACTGCAAAAACGGGTCTGTGTAAAACAATAACCTTTATATCCTTTTCCTTTTACATGAGCACTTTGTGCTACCTTTTTTCAGGTGATAGGGTAAGGAGAGGTTATATAACAAAGGAAACGCCTAGCTTTATTTATAAGCTGGCGTTTCACTAACAAAATATTTAACAGCTACCCTCCAATCTGTTCTATTGCCCGAACGCAGCTTGTGTGGTTTGTTAAAAAAGGGACCTAGCAGCTACACTCTCATCAGGCCTACTGCCCGAACGGAGCTTTTTGTAGTTTGCTAGTAAAGTATTTAATAGCTACTCTCTAATCTGGCCCACTGCCTGAACGGAGCTTGCGTAGTTTATTAAATACATTAATGTTAATTATACAAATCGCATACATAAAATTAAAAATCTATTGCGTTTATATTATACGGTAATTAATCCAGCATCGAATTAGGACCATAATTTATTTTTTTTTTTTAAAGTGTAATGTGGGAATTTGTCCCCTATCCCACAGTTGCTATAATTTCAACTCTACAGTATAACCTCTGAATAAGTATCAATTTACTGATTACTTTCTTTGACTTCTCAGAATATAAACTATGAATTTATTAGCAATCAACTCGCTCGGGTGGATTCTAATCGGGTCTTCGTAGGGAACAATGATGAAACCGCTGATGTAAACCAGCAATAAACAATTTAAATATTTTATAACAACACAATGTTAATAAACATTTAAATAACACTGTTAAGTAAAATACAAGAAAGGAGTAATTTTACTCTATATTTATTTAAGTAAATTTAACATCTTAATCACCCGACAATTTCTCAAAATTGTGTAAAGTGTAAGAAAATTGTGTGACTAAAACTCTGGCTCGACCTAATAAACTTTACGATCAATTATAATTAAATAAAATCAAATTGAACACGTGAAGTTAATATAAAATTTAATAATGGCGGCGAAACCGACGCTAAATGTGACGAGCAAAATGGCGACGCGCACTGACTCTAAGTTCTCACTTGATGAAACGTAAAATGGAGGACTCACCTTAATAATAACCAGTGTTACTCTCCAAAATACAACGGTCTCCAATAAATAACTTTCCAATCCAAAATCTCCTTTGCTCGTTTTAAACAAACTTCTCAGCTCTCTCGAAAATGCAAAAATGGCAAAATGGCAAAATGGCAAAATTGGCAAGATAGCAAAATTGGCAAGATGGCAAAATGACAGCGTAGAATCTCTAATGAATTCAACCTACTAAAGTGGAGTCAAGACTCAAAAAATATGGCTCAGCAAGCAGCAACGGAAAAATCAAAACAAGTGCAACAACCAAGATCCAATAGAGAAGTGTCGACGGAGCGTCTTTTCTCGAGCTCCTTCCTCTTCATCCCTTCTTTAATCAATTATGTCATAAATAGAATAATGGTTGATTGATTATTAATCCTTTCCGTAATCGTTATTTGTCAATTACAAAGGATGTTAACCAATCAACACCTTTCTTTTTGGCGGCTTCTTTGATGTTAGCGCCGTCTATTTCTCGCGCGCTCCATTCAAATTTATATTAAGAATGCTCTATATACTAAGTCTCGATAATTCTGCATGCAATTGTATCACTATCTCTCTCTAGTACTCGATTTCTCCTATCTTCCATCACTCTCGCTCTTGATTTCACGTATCTCCATATAAAAGACTTACACTACTTGATATTCTTACAATTGTCCATGTATGATATTCATTCTACTGCTATTTCTACAATATCCCATGTATATATGAGCCTGATGTATAAGCTATAGCTGGCTCCCCTTTTTCGCTGATCCTTTACTCTTCTTACGCATGACTCAATTTTCGTCTCGAGTCGGTCACTCACTGACGCTTCCTCTTTACTCTCGAGCACGTGTTACTAATGTTCCGCGTCGTTTCCCGGTTTCGCTCGTCATCGCGTACCGCGAATGTATTGTGCGTATATACCTATACACCGGGTTTGTGTGTGAGTGTAAGTGTACAGGTGACAGTGCCGCGGCGTGCACGTCGTTATCAAGAACATAAGATGACGACGCACAAGAGCACTATCACAGGTTATATTTACATGTGTATTCTCTTCTTTTTATATATTGCGTGCAATAGTGGTATGACGTTACAGCCTTCACCGTAGCTCAACTCCTAGTGCACCATGAAAAACGGATGGTAAGTGTGGTTTTGCCTTCACCACGTGTTCTGATTTGAGGTTAGGTTCCCCTTTTCTCTCTGTATTTCTCTACCGGTAAGTCGTCTGCTCTCAGTAATTCTCATGTTCCTCAAAACAAACAAAAATACAACTGATTAATTTATTTAATTATGTTAATCAATGATCAGTTTAATGAGTGTATTTCGGCTCATATTTCTCTCTTATTCTCTTGAATAAATCATTTATTGAGATGCAATAAATACATCACAAAAGTAACTATTACCCACTTGGATACGTTACAACTGGCAATCCTGCCAGGATTAGTTTCGTAAAATTTAAACGCAAAAAATATATACGTTTTATTATAATAATAATTAATATGATACAAGACCTCGCAATAGATAGTTTCGTGCAGTCGCAAATTGCCGAGCTATTTGCACGTATCGGACGCGTTGAAGGCCTTGATGCCGATCGTTGGGATACGGTGTCTGTATTAACTGATAACGTAGAATTTTCACGCGAACAAAATATTAAATTGATCGATACCGTGGATAAACAAGCGCGAGAAATCGAGAATTTAAAAAATACGAATAAAGCCTTATGCGAAGCCGTAAGACGTCTGGCGAATAAGAAAGAAAATATTTGTGTTCGTTAAGGCATTTTTACGAGTGTCGCGATTAAAAACTTTGCTACTTATAAAATCAAAAATGAAGAGCTTGATAATAAATTAAATGAGTTAGCTGCTCAAATTGCAAAATTAACTTTAAATTAACCTATAACATAAAATCTAAATTGAAAAATTTCTTTTTTATGTTAAATAGAAAAAATCTCGGGTCCTAAATAAATCGATACTATAATAATTAAAATAAATTAATAAAATGAAAAAAAACCCTTTCATGATGTCGCACGCAAAGAAAATTCTTCTTGCAAGTTACCAGGACATTCAAACGTCCTTGCGAGATGATAGTATATCTGAGGATAATAAAAAGCATCTCGAGTGGCAAGCAGCGGTTTCTGAGGAATTTAAAACCTTAGACGAACGCCAAGATGCCCTAGACAAAAAGGTAATCGATCTAAATAAAACTGTAGATGAATTGCTCGAGGAATCCGCGTATGGATGCGATGAAAAATTCGATTCTTTAACTAATACGTTAAAAAAGGTTCAAGATGACATTGAAAAATTAAACAATAAAATTAATTCGCTTGAAAATAAAAACAAAGAAATAACTAAAGAAAATGACAAATTAAAAGATACCTTAAACGGAATAATTAAACGTTTAGACGATAACGCCGATTTAACCGCGTTAAAAAAATATTGCTTAGAGGAAATTGATGATGCCGGGTCTAAAAGTGATAATGACATTAAAAAACTCGAAACTAGAATTGAGAATATCACTCATATGACCCCTGATGGTACTAGTACGCCAATTCATAAAGAGACGCGTGAAATAAACATCGATTTACCTAAATTCAAAGGAATGGATACAGAAAGCCCGATGAAATTCTTGCACGAGTTAAATAAATACATAGGATTCGTTAAGCCAAAATTACACGAATTAATATGTATTATTTCATAGACCCTCGAGGACTCAGCGGAAAGCTGGTGGTTTCTTGAGCAAGATGAAGTTGAAGATTTTAACGACTTTGTAAATAGATTTAAGCGAAGATACTGGAATTCCAGTATTCAGCGCACCGCGAGGCGTAAAGTCGAGTTCGGTAGATATATACCCGGGGGAAAGTTAACGCGCGTTGATTACGCGATTGAAATGTTCGGTTTAGCAAAACAACTAGAAATTGACAAAGCCAAGCAAGATTTCATCAATCGAATAACTGATCATTACGATCGAGTAGTGAGACATGCGATTATTGGTAGAAATGTCAAAGAAAAAGCTGAATCATTTGAAATCTTAGCTGACTTCGATAACGACGATAAAAAAGAAAAGGTTAAAACCTTCTCTTTAAATAAACCGTCACTCAATCAAGAAATGGATAAAAAGCCAAGCGTATTCAATAAGCCCTGGCAATCCAAGAACGTAAATACGTTGCAAGCTTCGAGAACGGAAAAAAATTCTAGCAAAAAAGAATCAACCGCGAATAAAGAAAAAGCTCACATAGATTCGCGTGATAAAAGTCAAAAGGATAATGATGTCAAGATTTGATTGAAGATTTATTAAAAATTAATCTGAAAGAGACGCCAATTCCGAGTAAATGTACCATCTTGGGTAACGCAAAGTAGTTGCATCTCGTTTCTCGGGTAAAAAATTAAATTCATCGCGTGGTGCAACTAGAATAAATAAAAAATATAACTAAGTTAAATTGCAATAAAAAATTCAATAAATTAAAGAACCCTTGTTATAATTTAACTAAATTGGACGACAAATTATCGGATGAAAATATAATTGCTTCGATCTTAAACGATCCTCGTGAGGATCTGTTATATGATATGAATCCGGAAGAATCGAATGCAAACGTTATACACTGTCCGGAAATAACTATTAAAATAGAAAACGTTTTGACTAAAGTCTTGATAGATACCGCAAGTGAGATAACGTGCATTTCTGAAGAATATTATTATTCTAACTTAAATAAATTTAAAGACAAGCCAACTCTACCAATAAGAGGAAAAATCATTAAAGGTGATACCGGAGCAAAATCCACGCGTTTAAAATTTCAAGTTCAATTAAAAGTAAAATTCGGTACTTTAGAAAAAGAATTAATTTCTATTGTAGTTCCTAAACTGGTAAAGCCATGCATTTTAGGCTACGACTCGCAAAAAGCTCTTAAAATGATAATAAACCCGGTAACCGAAGAAATACTCTTTGAAATCAATGGGATCGATGGAATCATCGAGTACGCAGATGTAATGTTCAATTCAAAAGGATTTACCTCTCTGTGTATACAAGAGTCTTATGAAGATTTCTTTGAAAATGCAGAAGCTTCAAAGCTCTTGAGAAATTTAAATAATCAAATTAGTAATAAAAATTTTACTAACGATTATTATTTGTACGAGCTTTCCTTAAAGGAAATCGACGAAAAAATAAACTCATGTGTAAATTTAAATGATACATAAAAAAGAAAAATTAAAACAAATAATTATTGAGTTCAGAGAAGTATTCGTAAAACGGCCCAGTTTATTAACAAATTATAAATTTAAATTACATTTAAAAGACGAGTCACCGTTCCATTCTAAACCTTATCCGATTCCTTTAAATTATCGTGAAAAAGTAAAAACCGAAATAAATAAAATGCTAGAACTCGGAATAATACGTCGCTCCAATAGTCCTTATATTAATCCAATAGTTGTAGTAAAAAAGAAGGATGACTCTATCAGATTGTGCTTAGATGCTCGCAAGTTAAACGAGCGATTAAACGATGATTATGAGGCTCCTCCTAATATTGAAGAGGTTTTTCAAAGATGCATTAATAGCAAATGCATGACAAGCCTCGACCTTACCAACAGCTATTAGCAGATCAAGCTTGCAGAAGAAAGCAAGAAATTTACAGCTTTCAAATGCGATAATCACGTTTACGAATTTAACGTCGCAGCTTTTGGTATAAAGACGAGTAGTGCTGCTTTAATACGTGGTCTTTTTCAAGCTTATAAGCTATTTCAAGCTTAGATGATTTTTTACTAGTTTTTGTTGATGATTTACTAGTAAAGTCAACAAACCTTGACGAACACTTAGTGCACTTGAGAACGCTATTTCAGCGTTTACTCAAGCACAACTTGCGCTTAAATTTTAAAAAATCTAAATTTATAAGCGATCAAGTTGTGTTCTTCGGGCATATAATATCCACTGAAGGGTTAAGGCCCGACCCAAACAAAATAAGATCAATAAAAAACTTTCGTAAACCGCGAAACATTAAAGAATTGCAAAGCTTTCTCGGTTTCATGAATTTTTATACGAAATTCGTAAAGAATTTTTCCGAAAGTGCTAAGCCTTTAATAGATTTATTGAAAATGGGCAAAAAATATGAATGGCTTGAAGAAGACGACCAAGCATTTATAAATGTCAATAATCTATTTGATGAGAATATAATCTTAAAATTTGCAGATTCTAAGCGTCCTCATATCTTAACTACAGAAGCGAGTGATTATGCTATATCAGGCGTACTTTCACAATTTAACGATGACGACGAAGAACAAATAATTTGCTTCATAAGTCGCACGTTAAAGGGTAGTGAATGCTTTTATTTCACTACAGAAAAAGAGCTTCTAGCGATAGTATTGTCGCTAGAAAAACTTGATTCTTACTTGCGAGGAGCTTTAAAAATTATCGTGAGAACTGATCACGAAGCACTCGCATTTTTGTGTAGTAGCAAGTATAATAATGCTCGACTACGCAGGTGGATATTAGCAATTCAAGACTTTAATATTTATCCCGAATACCTGCCAGGAAAGAAAAATGCAGTCGCTGACTATTCAAGTCGCGTAGTTGACCCCGATTTTATAAAAAATGACGCTGAAATAATAATAGCTGCGTTAAAAACAATGAAATTGAGTAAAGAATTAATAAATGATCTGAAAAACTTACGTGATTTACAATTAAAAGATAATTACATCTTAAAAATAACTGATAAAATAAAAACAAATGAAAGCTCTCAAAAATGTTTCATAATTGAAAACGATTTAATTTGTAAAAATACTCTTCATAGATTAAAAATCATATTAACGGAAATTGTCTTTAAAAAGCTCGTATTGGAAATTCACGAACTTTACGGTCATATAGGGTCTAAAAAGGTTTACCAAATGATTCATGAGCACTTCTTTGCTTATAAAATGCGTAAAAAAGTGCGCTTATTCTTGAAAAACTGCGATACGTGTCAAAGAACTAAGCACTTAACTATCAAATACGAAGAGCTTTTTCAACCGATACTCGTAGAAAAGCCTAATGACTTACTTTCAATCGATTTTCGGGGCCTTTGCCAACGTCAACGGGGGGGCGTAAAATTTATTTTATTGACAATAGACGTTTTTTTCTAAATACGTGGTCTTGTATCCGTTTAAACGCGCAAATACGGTTACAGTAATTAAGAAAATTTTCAATGACTATATCGAAAAATACGGTAAACCGGAAGCTATAATAGCTGATCACGGTAAACAATTTGCATCCGATAAATTGATTAAAAAATTAAATAACGAAGGAATTTGACCGATCTTTTCGTCTATAAGACACCGGCAAAGCAACATGGTAGAACGCGTGCATCACGAACTCGGTCGCTTTTTCCGTACTTTTGTAGGTGACAAGCATGCAAGTTGGATGAAGTATGTTGATTTAATTCAACAAATCATTAACGAGACGCATCACGAAACAACGACATGTACGCCATTAGAGCTAGATTTAAACAAAAAACCGATGAGACTTTGGGAAAAATATCTAAAAATCCCAGAAGAAAAACAAGGAATATCTCAAGAAAAGAGAATCTCTTTAACGCGAGTTATTATGCAAGATCGCTTAGCAAAGCGTGCGATTAAGAAAAACTTACACTACCCTCCAGTCACATTTGCCCACCCTACATGAAAATCGATAAAACTTTGAAGTTTTGTGGCTCAGTGAAAAATAGTCGTAATTAAAAAATTCCGACGGGGTTTTAAAAAGGGTTCAAAAACCTTTAGTTTAAGCCGGTTTGAGCAAAAAAAATTAAAAAATACATGCCTTATGCGTAAAAAACTAACTACAAAATATTCAATTTTTTTGCCCCTATTCGAATGCCTGCCATTTTTGCGGAAATTATCGAATCATAGAAAAACAAAATGGAGGTAAAAGCTTAAAGAGTCACCTTTAAAATGAGCTATAGAAAGCTCATTTATGATCGATTTTACGGTAGTTATGGTCATTTTTTATGAAAAAAACGATTTTTTTTAATAGCTATTATCTCAAAAAATACGCATGATTTAACAAAATTTTTAATGGAAAAATTGTTTATTTTTGAGTCAAAAAAATAAATATTTAGGTTAAACTGAGAATCAGTAAAAAGAGATTTTATTTATTTTTGATCCCATTGAAAAAAAATCTATTTATTCAATATTTATATTTTAATAAATTTTTTTCCGGATTTCAGTTAAATCTAAATATTTATATTTTTGACTCAAAAATAAACAATTTTTTTATTAAAAATTTTTTTATATCATGCGTAAAAAATCGTTTTTTCATAAAAAATGACTATAACTACCGTAAAATCAATCATAAATGAGCTTTCTATAGCTCATTTTGAAGGTGACTCCGTTGGCTTTTACTTTCATTTTTTTTTTCTATGATTCGATGAGTTTTGCAAAAATGGCAGGCATTTGAATAGGGGCAAAAAAAATTGAAAATATTTTAGTTAGTTTTTTACGCATAAGGCATGCATTTTTTAATTTTTTTTTTTATCAACTCGGCTTAAATTAAAGGTTTTTAAACCCTTTTTAAAACCCCGTCGGAATTTTTTAATTACAACTATTTTTCACTGAGCCACAAAACTTTAAAGTTTTATCGATTTTCATGTAGGGTGTGCAAATGTGGCTGGAGGGTAGTGTAAATAAAAAGCATTTCGTATTCTATGAAAATGATTTAGTGCTGATAAGAGAACAAAATCTATTGGATGCGATCGATAGAAAGATCGCAAAATTCTTTCACGTATATAGTGGTCCTTTTTTAGTAAAAGAAAAAATAGAAATTGATACGTATTTATTAATAGATAAAGATTCATTAAAAGATCGTGGTAAATTTCATGTATCAAATTTAAAACCCTATTACACGTGAAAAAATTTTGCGATACAAAATTTGTTTGTAAATAATTCAATTATTGTTTAAATAAATGAATCAAAAAAATCATAGCGTGCAGTAGATGAAATTACATGCGAAAAAAAACGATGAAAAAATTCAAGTTTAAATAGAATACAAAATTTCATTACATTTTTACACGTTAATAAAAAACAAGTATTTATCCGCGCACCTATTTTACTTATGTCAATTACTACGTAGAAAAAAACTATAAATACTTAAAAAGATTTTTCTAAATAGTAATGATATAGGAAAAATCATTACTATACCTCAAAAACATAGATTTTCATTTAAGAATGTAAATTTTTGAAAAAATTAATTTGTTTAAAAAATTTTTTTTTATTTAAGAATGTATTGAAATTCTTGGAAAAATATTTCTTTGTATAGCGCTAATATTGATTCATTCAAACTTGGCAACAGCGCGCGAAATTTTGAAAAACAAGAATTATCACAGTTAACGCGTGTATATGTCAATAGTTCAATAGAAAAAAAAAGCTCGATAACTGATGAATTTTATAATTCAATTCAATAGGAAAAAAATATTTAATTACTGTTGCAAAAAAGAATCAGTTTCCGACGTCGCGTTTTAATGTGATTAATTATTAAATTTAAATAAATATTAGAAAGGGACAGAGCGCCTAGTATGATAGTTTGAAGCGCGCACCGTGAAAACTTGTGGGCCCTATATACGCTGCACGTGCATCAGAGTAGGGGTAAGCTCGACTGCCGTGACTTACAAACAGCAGCTTGCGCGCTCTTATCAGTCGCGCCAGTCAAGCCATAGCAAGCATCAAACATAGACGCCTCCACGCAAACTGGCTTGTATGGCACGTGCCATGCGCGTACACAAGCTACGAATCAATAAGTAATTCTATTATTAACTGTACATGGGAGCCTCATCAACATCTCCCATGCCAGTCAATAAAGCGCAGGCAAAATAAGTTTGTTCCCCTCACAAACAAAAAACCTGCCAGGGGCAGGTTTTGCGAAACGCGTCTCACCGGCGGATTCAAACCGACGATGACACCCTTGGCATTTCCGACAGCCACGGAGGTAGCGCTCCTTGAAGAGGAGCAGGAAAGGACTGAAAGGATCCAAGTCTGCACGGCCAGTAGACCGAATCCTTTTCTGTCACCTTCGCCTCCTACGCCAACACTTTCACCTCCTACGCCGCCACCAACGCCAAGACCTTCGCCACCACCAACGACAGTCACTCCACGGATAAGGACTCCCACCGTGGAGGACCGTGGAGGGAAAAGTTAGCTGCGCAAAAGCGCCGGACAGCCGCCACCATCACCTCAACCAACGTGGAGGTTTTATGATCCCGGTCCTCCGACGTCGACCGCGGCATACGTGCCGACGCCTATAAAAAAAAAGAAAGGGGCAGATACCTTGGCCGAGGTTTTTGCTGAGTAAGAAGACTTAAGCGTATCGTCTAACTAGGACGATATCCACCTCTTCGATGTAAAGGATTTCAACGTTTGGGTGAAGGCTCTCAGCCCAAATTGACTTTAAGGTGTTTAGAAAAAGAAAAAAACAGTGATTTGGTTTTGTTGTGATTTTTCATTTAAAAAAGTGCGTATTTTAGTTTTTATTTAGTTTATGAACAATTTTTAATTGGATTTTGAAACAAATTTTTTTATTTTGAAGACATTTTTTTCGTTTTATGTGAAATTTTAGTTTTTTTTTGTGCGTTTAGTTTGTTTGTAAAAAATATGAAAGAAAAAGACGATTTTTAAGTTCAGGAAAAATAGACATTTTTAGTTTGAAAGAAAAAGAAAAAAAAAAGAATTACTTATGTATTATAAAAAACTGATTTTTTTTGTTGTAAATATTAAGCTACGACTGTAATAATTTTTGTTAAATAAAAAATAAAAAAATTTTTGTTTTTGCCTTAAAAAAAAAATTTTTTTATTTGCGGGGCAATCTGACGCCCCAAAGCGCCCTGTTCTTTTTCCCTTTTTATTTTTTTGTATATTATTATAATTTGTATTTTTATTTAATTTTTTTTTCTTATTTTATTATTTTTCATTATTAATTGTTATTCTTTTTATTATTTAATTATTTGAAAAATTTTTCATTTGAATTTTAATGTATTTTTTATTATTTTTAAATTATTTATTTATTTAATTATTTATTTGCTTTCAAATTAATTATTTCTTTTAAAAATATATTTTATTCTTTTTGTTATTTTATTTAATGAGTTAGTTATTTTATTATATTTTAATTTCTATATTAAATTTATTACCTTTATAAAGGCATAGTAAGCGCGTCACCTATATACAAGATTGTATATAGGTCAACGCACAGCTGGCTCACAGCGCACGAGGCAACCTCACAGCGCGCTTACTATGTCTTAATATTTAGTCATATAAGAGCGAGCGAAACGGAAAAATAAAACTCCGAAACTTCGTAAAGCCAGTAAGCGCGCGCAACTTTAAAAGCTCCCCACCATTGTAAGAGAGATGGAGAGAAGCTCTGCGCTTATAAAAGTACGAGTCTCGCTGACTCGCGCGCCTTATTCTTGAATCGACTCTGACGGGTAAAACATAGGGACATACAAGCGTTTAGGCTTAACGCCCTTTGTTTACCTGAGTTAAGATTAAATTAAGAATTTGATTTAATTTTTTTCTTGGCCGTAGAATATTTTGGCTTAGCAAGATAAACGATTGGGACATAAAAGCGCTTAAGCTTAAGGCCCTTTGTTTTTTAAAGCCAAAATTAAAAATAAAACTCAATTTCTTAAACCGATAACAATTGGGACATATAACCGCCTAAGCTTAACGCCCTTTGTTATCTAAGGTTTTTATTTTAAAAAAATTTAAATTGAGCTTTATTGACTCTGGGGACATATAATAATAATACCTCAAATACAAACAGAGGAAACGCCTAGCTTTATTAATAAGCTGGCGTTTCACTAACAAAATATTTAACAGTTACCCTCCAATCTGGTCTATTGCCCGAACGTAGCTTTTTGTAGTTTTGCTAGTAAAGTATTTAATAGCTACCCTTCAATCTGGCCCACTGCCCGAACGGAGCTTGCGTAGTTTATTAAAAAAGGGACCTAGCAGCTATACTCCAATCCGGCCTACTGCCCGAACGTAGCTTTTTGTAGTTTTGCTAGTAAAGTATTTAATAGCTACCCTTTAATCTGGCCCACTTCCCGAACGGAGCTTGCGTAGTTTATTAAATACATTAAAGAAAATTATACAAATCGCGTACATAAAATTAAAAATCTATCGCGTTTATATTATACGGTAATTAATCCAGCATCAAATTTGGACCATAATTTATTTTTTTTTTGAAAAGTAACTATTACCCACTTGGGTGCGTTACAACGTTGACACACGTACTCACACGTATAAACACGTACAAACAAGTACTAAGACGTACACACACGCAAAAACACGTATAATCACGTACATGCACTTACACACATGTACAAACGCCTACGCACACTTATAAACGCGTACAAAGAGGCACACACATGTACAAACACGTACGCACACGTACACACACGTACAAACACGTACGCACGTAGGAACGCTATAAAATATATATATATATATATATACAACCGACGCATAGGCCGAGTGGTTCGGCGCGCGCCAGGCTATCTGCAAAGTTAAGCAGCATTGGCAGTGGTTAATACTTGCATGGGTGACCGCCCAAAGAAAAGCGGCATGTCCGATCTGGACTTGCTTTGTGTGAAGATCGCTTGGGCGTGCTGGCCACATGACAATGTGAACGGGAGATGTGGCAAATACGGTCTAGGTATCCCTGTACAAGGGTATTTAACACCGAATTTTGTCGTATACACCGACCCATTCCGAAGAAGGTTTTCCTAAAAGGGATTTCCCTACTGGGTTTGCCCACAGGTTTTCCCTTCTCCACAGGCATTACCCTGACGAATGCGGAATGGGGCTGGAAGGGAGGAAAATCTGGAATTGGAATAAATAAAGGTGTGGGGAAACCAATTACCGGCATACGTGGAAGCCACCAAATTTAATTTAAAATTTAAAAATTAATTTATATATATATATATATATTAGTTCAGAATTGATTAGTTCTTATTTTTATTACATAGTAATTGCAATTACTTAAACTTTGACACTTTAGAAATTGCTTTTTGAGGACTTATTTTTTTCTATTCTTTATAAACTTAAAAAAAATCTTGAATCGAAGTGGACGGAGCCATCAGTAGGGAAATATGTCAGTTAAAATTTTTTTTCTCTTTTTTTTAGTTTTATTTAACGTCGCAGTATTTATTTATGCTATTTTAACGATGCTAATAAGCGACAAAACGGAGATTTTGGGTGTCTTTTTAAATAAAGCACATGTACTGTATATAGTGGTGCTTGTGTCAATCAGCCGTCGAGAGCGGACTTGAACTCGGGTCCTCAAGATCACGAATTCACCGCTATAGCGAATGAGCCACTGAGATATTTCAGTATAAAATATATATTATCAAGCATGATTCATTTTTTTATTCAAAATAGCCACATAAACATCTCATCTCAATACTCGAAAATTATTTAAATAAGTCCAAAGATCGTATAGTAGAAAGTTATTCATCAATAAGAAGCCTAATTATGAATTGAACAACACTCGTTATTGTTATAATAACTATTACCTATGTAGGTAGATAAGACTTCAAGCCATCGCAAACTTTAATAATTATTAAATCATTCTCATAGGTATATGTACAATGTGCCTGTGTTCCAATTGACAAAGCTGATGAGATACTTGACCACCTGAATAAAATTGACGAGCATGTCCAATTTACAATGGAAATTCCGATTGACAATAGTATAAACTATTTGAATGTTTCATTATCATGGAATGAGGATGGAATTGTGGAAACGAATTGGTATAAAAAACCGACTCATGCTGGTTTATACTTAAATTATTTTTCACATTTCCCAAAATCTCAAAAAATTGCTACTGTATTTTCTTTAGTTGATAGTGCTATCAGGTTGTCAAGTGTTCGGTTTCATCAGGATAATTTGTGTCAAATACGTCTAATTTTACAAGCAAACAATTATCCAGTTAACTTTATAAACAAACATATTAAGACTCGAGTAAGATCAATACAAGGTACTGTTAATAATGAAAAGAGCTTTGATATTGACCGAAAATTTGTGACATTACCATATTTGAAAAATATTGATATTGTTTTAAGTAAGATTTTAAAAAAAGTTGATTTTAAAGTTATATTTAAGTCTGCTAATGAATTGTGTTTTTTAAATAATAACGGCAAAGATCCGATTGAAAAAATGCGTACTTTAAATTGTGTTTATAAGATAAATTGTATGGGTTGCGCTAAATGCTATGTGGGCCAATCAAGTAGAATTCTTAATAAACGCATTATGGAACATAAAAACGATTGTAAAAATAAATCGGACACTTCAGCATTGTTTTCACATATTCTAGAGACTGGACATAGTTTTGATTTTAATAATAATTCGATTGAAATTTTGGATAAAGAAAATTCTACCATTAAACGGTTAGTTTCTGAGATGGTATATATTACAAAGTGTAACAATAATGTTAATCGAAAACTTGATACACAAGGTTTAAGTGCTGTATTAAGACCTTACATTTCAAAGTATTTATTGTGACAGAGCCTTTAATGCGTCGTTGGACGAATTCGTGTAATCATCGTTATTTACTTGAGTTTGCTATGTGTTTTGGATTGTAATAATCATATGTTGTTTTTGACTTGACACTTGGACTGTTTTAGTCAACAGTCTAAACGTTTTATTGAAAATTATAATTAATATAACATAGGTTTGTTGTAAAAATAACTCTTTTTAACATGTTTTGTAATTTATTGGTACATGTATGCGTATATTTTTAGTACATATAATTTTTGATATATTGATATATTTTATAGCTTGAAAAGGACTTCCAAATGAGGAGTTCAAATGTCGCATTCAATAAATGTATTTTGAACAGAATCACCCATAGTTTCATTTGTTTTTTAAACATTTTTTTCTAAATACTTATACGACTAGAATATGAATACAAATTAATTTCATATATAATCACATTCTGGAAATAAATGTTATTTGTAATTTTATATATAAAATAATCAGATTTGCATCTCGCAATAAATTGTCGGAAAAAAATTCTGATCAACGGTCATGACTTGTGCCAACTCATTTAATAATATCAATTGATCAAAACACTAAATATTAGTGTGCTGAACCAATATTGATTATATGAAGAAAATCATCAGATATGAAATCTTATATCTATTTGATAACTTACAATAAAAATGACAATGAATTGCAGAAACAAAGTTGAATATAGAACAGCATTATTAATAATTAAATGTCTGTTGGATGCATGATGTAATGAAAATAAACAACAATTTCAGAAAAAAGACAGTAAACAAAGCTAAATATAGATGTATTCATTTAGTTACAGGTAAAAAATTTTTTTTTACATTTTTTATTGCCGAAAAAATACGTAAAAATGAATGTGAAATTTTTTTATTGCATTTATTTTTATTATTATTTATTTTGTAACGGTTATTTTGCCCATTACAAAAAAAAAGAATTAGCTTTTAATTAAATATTACTTTTAGCTAAGTCTATGTATTTTTGATATATGCGGAGTTGCTAAAACTATAAGAAATTTTACTAAATATTATACAGCGAACTCCGATTGTGCTAGCTAATCAATCCTATCGATAAACGATAGAATCTTATGTGATATACTTGTCGCTTGCTGCACACACTGCGTCGGGTGGGGTTCGATTTTTCGAAAGACCGATATTTTTTTGTGCTTGACGTAGAATCTCAAAATTTAGAATGATGCTATTGATAACATTCATTTAAATTATTTAGAAATCTCGTTTTCAATTTATGGTTGTTCTCGAAATTTATTTATTTGAATAAATTATAATTGATATTTAGAATAGTAAAAAGTATACAGAACACCATATTATGATTAGATATTTCGAAATTTCTAATAGAGTTTTCAAAAGTATATTTTTGTATATTCTTTCAATACTTGTCAAAAGATTTTATTAGAAATTTCGAAATATTTTATAATTATATGGTGCTCTATGTACGTGTTACGATTCTAAATATCAATTATAATTTATTCGAATAAATAAATTTCGATTGCAGCCATGAATTGAAAATGAGATTTCTAAATAATTTAAATGAATGTTATCAATAGCATTATTCTAAATTTTGAGATTCTACGTTAAGCACAAAAAAATATCGGTCTTTCGAAAAATCGAACCCCACCCACTGCGTCTCTCTCTCTCTCTCTCTCTCTCTCTTACCTGATCGAGAGACGCGTTGCCGGTAGCGCAGTTTCCCTTCGTGAGGCAGGTTCCAAAATATGTTATATTAAATTATATGATATTACGTAACTAATCAATTTATAACTGCTCACAAGGACCGTGGAGGCGTCGGAGTAAGCAACGGGAAATATATTTTATGTCAAATATAGTCAGGCAATATAAATTAATTAAAAGCATGATTTAATAGAAAACAAAATTAGTTTATTATAAGAAAAACATAAATATAATAAAGATAAAGTATGAAATAAACGAAAATGAAATTGAATAATATGAGAAAAGTAATGTACGCGTCTAATGAGAGAGTGAGCAAAGGGAGGGCGCGTCGCGAACTAAATAGAACTCGCTTATGACGCTGCTCGGTTATATAAGCGGAGATACAATATACCTGAACAAGTATCTCTCGAGGAAGAGACACTTGGATATCGCACAGTATAATTATACACAGTAACGCACTGGCCAGCTTACACTAATTACCTACGTGCACGTAGACGCCGCTCGCCCGTTACCGTAGCTTCTCCCCTGTACGTAACCAATACGTAGATGCTCTAGAGTAGGTCGATGGAAGACGTCTCTTTCCGACCCTTGAATTTCTCTGAGCTCTGCCAACGTGGTTGCCTTGGCGTAGATCGGTGGAATCCTATACACGCCGATCCACGTATTTGCTAGCACTTAATGGCTGACCGCTAAGACGCGTACACCGAGAAACTTTTTGGGGCGGGAGACCTCTGTAGTGTAGGGCCGGGCGCCTCTATAAAGTAAATGAGTCGTCCCGTCTTGAGCATAAAGGTCTGAGACCTTTGTCACCGAGGCCGTACGTTTATTACGTTCGGCTGATGTATACGTGGATTCAGTTTTTCCCGGCTTTATGCCTTCAGTCTTCAAAATAAAGGTCTCAGACCTTAATACGAAGACGAGACGCCTCATCAAATCGCTCCATTAACAAAGGTCTCTCACCTCAAGATTAACTAAGGTCTCTCGCCTCAAAAAGTTTCTCCGTGTAAAAAGCGGTCAAGCAAAACTCTACAGAAAGAATTTCTGAGAGTTGCAACTAGCAAATATAATATAATACGCTAGTCGCTATAATCTAACGACTTTTAATTAAGACAATGTCGCGGGCTATCAAATGCGAACTTAGTCTAACGTATTATAAGACCACGTGGCGAAATATTTTTAACAAGCACAGCGCGGCTTAGGTTTCGTGTTAACGCACCGGTAGCCGGAAACTCTCTGAAGCACCTCATGACCGGCGAGCTTCTCTCTCGCATGCCGGTCGTCAAGATAGGCACTTCTTTACTCGTCTTAGACGAGATATATGACCGAGCGTTCACGCTATTTTAATACCTAAGCGCGCAAGATTCAAACACGGTAGAATACCGTTACAATTTAAAGAAAAAAATAATATCAAAGGTCTCATTAAAAAAACTTTGAGTTACCTCCCAATCGTGACTTCAGTATGCATCCACATATGGGGATGATTCGGTCAGAAAAGTTTAAAATTTTGTAAAACTTTGAATTATACATAAAAATATTTTACAAAAATCTGAAAAAAGAAAGAGCAGTGCTTCGATAGGGTTATTCTGGTTTTTCAAAGAGAACGAATTCTGTACTTTTCCCATTTTATAAACCTTTAAGATTACACATAAGTTCTAAAGAAATCATTACTATTCTGCCGTGTTAAGTAAAAAGTTACATAAGTGACGTCTCGATAAAATATACATTTTTTCTAATAATAGATCCGATAAAAACAGCCAAACAAATGAATGATAAAATATTTTGTTTCAAATTTTTCGCTGAAGAATGAGGAAATGAAAATTAAGTAAATATTAAAAAATTAAAAATTGGATTGGACAAAATTCATATTATTTCACTTTATCACTTTCATTTAAATAGAGGTTAGGATAGACAATTCAGTTTTTCAAAGTTTTCTTAAAAACGAAGCGATAAAAATAATTTTTCCTCATTAAAGAAAATATTGTTTTTTATTATACGAGATGGGGCTTTCATCTTATTTTTCGTTAAAATTATTAGGTTTTGCAGAGAAATAAATTTTTGGTTAGAAAAGGATAGAGATATATGACCTGCTCTTAACACAGCAGTATCAGCGTTGGTGCAAAAAAAGCTTTACGCACATAGTTTATGACTGAATGATGGACATTTACGCACGTCAGATTGATACAAAAATTAAAGCTCGATTGATATGTGTTTAAAATTCAAAATTTTTTGAAAATATGTTATGTAATGCAATTAAAAAATGATAAAAATATGAAGAGGATATTAATCTCCAAGTAAAAAAATAAATCAACCATTTACTAAATAATATTAGTTTCTTAATTTATTTAGGTCCAAATTTATAGTTCATGCTCAAACCTCATTCTGTCTTTGTCTCTTTGACCTTTGGATTTATTTCAATAGTTTTTGAGTACTAAGATAAGATGTTTATGTTTAGTATGTGGCTATCTCCAATAAGAAAAATGCAATTTGCTTTATAGTATGTATTTTAAACTGAGATGTCTCAGTGGCTTATTCGGTACAGCGATGAATTTGTGATCCCGAGGCACCGAGTTCGAGCCCCGCTTTCAACGGCCGATTGATACAAGCACCACTGTGTATGATACATATGCTTTGTTTACAAAGGCACTCAAAACTTTCGTCGTATCGATAATTAACAAAGTAAAAAAAATTTTAACTGACATATGATCATATCTCCACAACTTTTAATCTTTTGGTGATGTCATTTTACAGCTGTCACTGGGTAGCGAATGATGCACACTATTCAAACTAGGTTCACACCTTTTGTACAATCTTGTTCCTCTATTTTTTATGTACATAGTGAATGTGCCACCAATGCTCCAGTAGATATTTCTATAAAACGTAAATTTTTACATGGATAAAAGTTCGGAAATTTTATCCATGTAAAAATTTTCGTTTTATAGAAATATCTACTGGAGCATTGGTGGCACATTCACCATATACATAAAAAATAGAGGAACAAGATTGTACAAAAGATGTAAACCTAGTTTGAATAGTGTGCATTATTCGCTACCCAGTAACAGCAGTAAAATGACTTTTCAAAAACATTATAAAAAAATTAAAAGTTGTGGAGATATGCTCATATCTCACTATTGATGGCTCCGTCCACTTGAATGAAAATTTTTTTTTCAAGTTTATAAATAAAAGAAAAAAAGTCCTCAAAAAGTAATTTCTAAAGTGTCAAAGTGTGAGTAATTGCAATTATTATGTAATAAATATAATAACCAATTAGAAAGCTTCAAAATTCAGGTCTGTGAAAAATCATACTAATTCTTAACATCATTCACAACAAAAAGTATTCTAATGAATTTCTCTTCAAAACCACAGGATTTCGAGCAAAAATGATAAAAATAGGACTTTTCCGAAAAATAGGAGAAATTTCGAATTTTCAGATATCTACAACGCTTGATCATTTTGATCTAGATCCTTGAAATTTTTTAAAAATATTTTGGGTAACAAAAAGAATATATTCTTAGAGTTTTAGCGATTTTTATTTTTGTGCTCTACCAGTTGACGTGAAATGTCTCCTATATATATATATATATATATATATATATATATATATCAATAATCTTTCTTAAATCTTTCTTATATATATATATATATATATATATATATATATATATATATATATATATATATATATATATATATATATATATATATATATATATATATATATATAAGAAAGATTTAAGAAAGATTAATGATATAAAAATGATTTGCTGAGAGATTTCTTGAAAGTTTGATAAAATATTTCATAAATATTTCTCTGTTAAATTCAGAAATGGAATCTTTAATAGAGCTTTAAAAAACATTTCGTAAAAGATTTCAATGGAATGTTTTAACAATATTTTTTGCAGGTTTTTAAGGATCGAGAATCTTACAAAATAATATTGTTGAAATATTTATGAAATAGTTCGTGCAGCCTTATTTTAGACTGTGTCATAATATTCAACAGAAAGATTTTTTGAAAGTTTGATAGAATGTTTTACAAATATTTTGCTATTTTAATTGAAAGTCACTGATGTGAAATCTTTAGTAAAGCTTTAAATAACATTTTGTGAATGATTTTGATGGAATGTTTTAACAATATTTCGATGAATATTGTTGATGAAATATTTATGTAATAGTTCTTAAAATTTTATTGGAAAGTTAAAAATTTGTGCCAAGTATCTTGTTTTGAAATATTCCAAAAATATTTATGAAACCTTTTTTCAAAACCTTTCAGTGAAATGTTTTGAAATGTTTCACTGAAATATTTCTTGCTACGTCACGGTGGTCCTCGAGTAAATTTAACCATGAAGTTCTTGCACCTCAGATTTTCCTTCCGGATATAATTCTAGGCACATTAAGGATCGAAATCAAAATAAAACCAAAATCGAAGAATGAGCACTTTTTTATTCATTCAAATTTAATTTTTTTTTTATAATTGGTTTTTATAAAAAAAATTTTTCATTGATAATTCATAAGCTAAACTTCTAGAATGCCGTTTTCGAATAGAGTTATGAACTATTTGAATATTCTAAGCAAACATTATTGTGAATATGTTGCGACGATTCCAAAATCGCGCTAGACATAGTACCTGCGCTCAGCCGCTACGAGCTCGCTATTTCCGTTGCGAGAATAGCACCTCGTAGCAGCTTAACGCACGTACTATGTCTATCGCGATTTTTGAATCGTCGCAACATATTAACGTTACAATATTTGAGCAAATCCGAAGTTGTGTAATAATGTAAGCATAACGTTAAAATTAAGATTTTTTTGTCAAACATTATAGTGATAAAGACTATGATAAATGATACATTTTTAAATTATTTAAAGATAGTATTTAAAGTAATTGTAATTAGAAAATACTGTGTATTAATATTCTATAAGCACGTATTTTTAGTATTTCAGCAACACCAAAAGTACAATTTTCATGTAAAAGGTTGTATTGAAGAAAATCAAGGCCTAGGTTTTTACAGGGAACATGCTATGGAAGCGGTCCATTATGATTTTCTAATGGGCACATGGGCTAGTACAAAGTATCATAAAATGATTCTAATTATGCAGTATATATATATATATATATATATATATATATATATATATATATATATATATATATCACCCATTCTCTGTCAAATCAAAAGACGAAAAATTTTCTTTCGCTAAAAACTGCCAAAATGGTTCTTTTCCATATTATGAACTACTCAGAATTATTTTAGATTCCTTTAGTACATATCTTTAAAGCTACAAAGCTTAAGAGTTGGACAAAAGCTATATTTTTGACATTATTGACTAATTTTAAGCATAAATTACTCAGTTGGGTTGCGTTTTAGGAATTTATTACTATAAAACTTCTTCCTGCAAAATATTCTAAATTTTTAGAAAAAATTAATTTAAAAGTGCTAATGTAGCCATTCGCCGAGCTAAAGTCATGTAAATCATTGAAATACCACTTTTCAAGGTTTCAAACCATGATCCCATGTCCAAGAAAATCATCAAAATACGTAATATATGTATAAATATGGCTTACAAATTTCAGAGTGGTCATCCTGGGCGATCCCTTGGAAAAAACTAAAATGTGATTAAAAATAATTAAAAATGTGTTTTTTAGCTACATTTACTCATTTTAATGTTACTTGTATTCATCGGTTGCAGCTGACCATACGCTAGCATTCATAGAAATTATTGTAAACTTTACAAATATTAAAATATATAAAAAATATCTTCGAAAGATTTAGAGTAAACTAAACATTGAGATTATTTTAACAAATCAGGTACCACCGTAGCACATGAAAAATATACTTAAATGCTGAATTTAAAAAAAACTTTATTTCTTTCAAAATTTAAACATAATCTATCTCAAGATACAATAACACTTTGAGGAATATTTAATTTAATTTTTGGTCATGAAATAACTTTACATATTTAATAATGTTAACAGTCCAAGAAATGAGACACGATCCGCTTTGTACTGATAATTCATGACATTTGTTATTGCATTTTTACAGTAAAAGTAACTCGACTGTATAATTCATATTTAAATTCAATTTCTTATACGGTAAATACAATATAATCAATTATATGCCTATACCTTTTTCTTAGATGTATTATTTACAAGATACAAGACTAAAAATGCACTTCTACTTATATGTTAGAACTTTTTGTTTAAATTTATGATAATATTGTTAATTATTATTCAATTCAAGTCCAACTAATTTCATTCACTAGGATATTGATTCACAAATTGCCTTATACTGATCTTCAATGTACTAAGATACAAAGAGACATGAGTTTAGTTGTATATCACCGATTATAAAAAAAAATAAATTGAATATTAATATATATCAATCTCTATTATATGTTGATTATACGAGAGCGCGGTGGTGTAATGGATAGAGCTCTTGCCTTCAACACGGAGGGCATGGGTTCAAATCCTGGCCAGGTACCTCTAACTTTTTTTTCGAAAGAAAATTAGTGTATAAGCCATTTATATCGCGACTCTTGAAAAATCCGACCTCATTCGGTATCGGTTGATTGTTGGTCACAAAAGTGGCTGACCATCCATCGGTAGTCAAAGTTTTCGGTATGGTGGGTCTGACAGTCTAGCCTGATGTAATGTATTAAACGGGTACCGGGCTGGACTCCCTCGACTTTACCATATAAAAAAGGTAATCATATAGAGAACAATATCCTTTATATATTAATCTTTTTTATAATTGAAAAAAAAAAATATGTTGATTGTAATTATTTGTTTAAATTAATTCCAAGTTTTTATACACAATTACATATAATTATTGCTGTCACATCATTAGATTCAATGACAAACTTACAGTTGAATTTAAATTAAAATTAACGATAGTCAATTTCCATAGAATTATAATGTTCATTACTAATATAAAAATAATCAGATACATTTAAAAAATATAACAAGAATTAGAATCAATCATTTTCTGAAACTGAACTTAATAATAACATCAGAAGATACTTTAATCTTAACAAAACTCATTAAAAGAAATTCAAGTCAGTATGTGTTATACGCTAAATCTATATAAGAATATTATTATTTACCTGTTATTCGCATCCATATTATAATATTATTCACCTGCACTGTTATAAAAAAAATGCTCACTCTAAAAGTTTTTAATATATTTAAAAAATGATATTCTAAATCTTTTCTGTCAAATAAACAAAGGATATTTTAATTACCAATCATAATTTTCAAGAAATTCAATAACATTTAACTTTTTTCAAATAAGAAAGGCCTGATCTATTCTGAATATTATAGAAAAAGAATTTTGCATATAGTTATCTGTCACCATGTATTATTGGAAATATTAGCAGTATGATATAAACTCAAGTGGGCCAGATACTATTAGAAGCTGAAAAAGAAACATGTATAATTTCATATAAATTGCTGATGTTTAAAAATAACTAATTTTATATAAAAATACATTCAATTTCAAACATTTTTTGGTTTAAAACATTCTCTATTTCTTGAGGATTGAAGTAGTGGTGTTCGTTGAAAGTCTGGAACAAAAAACCCTTTACCGCAAGGTTTCTTCATGAGTTTTCATTGGATTCACTTGAAATTTCATGGAGATATTTAAAATTATAGTAGAATCCATATAAGTGTAAAACATTCATAAAAAATTCATATAATTAAAAAATTTTTGAAAAAAAAACAATTTGAAAGAAATTTTTTTTATTTATTATTATAAATAATAAGTTAATAAATAGATAGAAATAAATTAATTCAAAATCTGCTCCACTTATATTGATTCTACTATAATTTTGAATATCTCCATAAAATTTCAAGTGATTCCAATAAAAACTTATGAAGAAACCTTGCGGTAAAAAGGTTTTTGTTCCAGACTTTTAACGAACACCACTAATTCAATCCTCAAGAAATAGAGAATGTTTTAAACCAAAAAATGTTTGAAATTGAATGTATTTTTATATAAAATTAGTTATTTTTAAACATCAGCAATTTATATGAAATTATACATGTTTCTTTTTCAGCTTCTAATAGTATCTGGACCCCTTAAACTATGAAATAAACAAAAAATTTTCTAAATTCAGCTTTCATGTGCTACGGTGGCACATGATTTGTTAAAAAAATCTCAATAGTTAACTCTAAATCTTTCAGTAGATATTTTTTAATATATTTTAATATTTGTAAAGTATACAACTATTTCTATGAATGCTTGCGAAGGGGCAGCTGCAACCGATGAATACAAGTAACATTAAAATGAGTAAATGTAGCTAAAAAACACATTTTTAATTATTTTTAATCACATTTTAGTTTTTTCCAAGGGATTGCCCAGGATGACCACTCTGAAATTTGTAAGCCATATTTATACATATATTACGTATTTTGATGATTTTCTTGGACATGGGATCATGGTTTGAAACCTTGAAAAGTGGTATTTCAATGATTTACATGACTTTAGCTCGGCGAATGGCTACATTAGCACTTTTAAATTAATTTTTTCTAAAAATTTAGAATATTTTGCAGGAAGAAGTTTTATAGTAATAAATTCCTAAAACGCAACCCAACTGAGTAATTTATGCTTAAAATTAGTCAATAATGTCAAAAATATAGCTTTTGTCCAACTCTTAAGCTTTGTAGCTTTAAAGATATGTACTAAAGGAATCTAAAATAATTCTGAGTGGTTCATAATATGGAAAAGAACCATTTTGGCAGTTTTTAGCGGAAAAAAATTTTTCATCCTTCGATTTATAGAGAATGGGCAATATATATATATGCGGATAACATATATATAGTTTTTAGTAAAGTAACGTACAGTAAATTATTGTATTAGCAGACTGCTAATAATAATTTATCTGCATAATGAGCATTACTTTACGATACTTTGTATTAGCCTATGTCACAGAAAAATCAAATGTAAAAACCTCGGCCTCGATTTTTTTCAATAAAATCTTTTATATAGAAAACGTCGACATTGTTATTATCCTAAACCACAACTTACACGATCTTAATCCAAAAAAAAAACCCTCTAACAATGTCTAACATTCTCCGTGGAAACTTTGAATCCAAACATGAAAAATATACTTTTGGTGTTACTAAAATACCAAAAGAACATGCAGTGTTTTTATAGAATATTAATACATAGTATTTTCTTATTACAATTACTTCAAATGACGTCTTTGAATAATTTTAAAATGTATCATTGCTCATAGTTTTTATAACTATGATGTTTTACAAAAAAAATCTTAAATTTAACGTTACGCTTATATTGTTACATAGCTTCAAATTTTTCTGAATATATTTACAACAATATTTACTTAAAATGTGTTAATTATTTATGATTCTATTTGAAAGCGGCATTCTAGAAATTAAGCTCATGAATTATGAATAAAATTTTTTTTTTTAAAACATTCAAAATAAAATTTAAATAAATAAAAAAGTGCTAATTCTTTGATTTTGGTTTTTGTTGAAATTTGATCCAAAATGTGTCTAGAATCATATCCAAAAGGAAAATCTGAGGTGCAAAAACTTCATGGTCAAAATTATTCGTGGACCACCGTGACGTGGGTTATACAGTCAATTTATAAAATGCGTTTTTAAATGCAGCCGTTTTTAACAGTGCATCACCATAAGTAGCTGTTTTGTACAGCACATTTCCAAATGCATCCGATGTTAACAGTGAAGCTCCATATGTAGCTAAATTTTAACAAATATTTTATAATGTAGTCGTTATATATTTAATTTTACATTGTAAGTTCTATATTTAATATTTTTCTCAGCCTTTTTTAGCGATGAAAAATATATATAAATATATAAATATAAATATATATATATATATATATATATATATATATATATATATATTTATTTATTTATTTATAATATATATATATATATATATATATTTATACATATAAGGCCGAAAAAATACAAGTAGTAAATAAAATAAACCAAAAATAAATATATGAATGTTACTTACCTTAATGTGTTTGTAGGAGCTACTGATGAAAAAGTTTTAGGAGTGCTTTGCGAAATCGCCGTGGTGATTCTCAAAGAAAATCGCGTCATATCAGAATTGTTTAAAGTATTCGTAGTCCAAAACGATGGTTGCGACGTCAGCACCCATGGTGGACTTGGGCGCGTTGTCGTCGTTGTTGTTAAGGCTGAAATATATTTTCAAAATAACAAATTTTGTAATGATATCAGTCATACTTGATTTTATTCTTATTTATAAGATTCATTCATTATACTCTAAAGTATTTTCAATTTTATTTAAACTATTAATTCAACTTGAACAAAGAAGGAAATATAGATATCATTATGTATGAAGAAACAAAAGTGGAAAAATAGAGAATTTGATTTCTTTCTATAATTATATATCAAGAGACAGTAGCATCTCGAACAGCAAGTTTATGAAACTCGTGTGCGATGTGACCGTTTTATTTTGAGTTTAGAATTTTCAAAATTGAAACTGAAAAAATATTTATTTTATTATATCAACATATTATTTTATTATAATATGTATGGAAAACAAATTCATACATAGCTTGAGTCTGACGTCTCACTATGTCAAGCTTAATAAGATGTATTGCCTCTAGTATTTTTTCTTTCATGTATTATATGTATGCATCGAGAATGCAAAAAAACGTAAAACGAATGTCATTTTATATTTTAAGCTACTTTTTTAACTATGAAGAATACAGGGTTAAATTACTTTTTATATTTAATTAATAGAACTTAAGTTTCAATTAAATATATTGTTTTTCGATTTTCTGAATAAATTTTACAGAAAAGACTTTCGTCTAAATTCCTTGTCAAACTGCTCGAGCTCCTTCAGCTAAGTAATAGAGAAAAGTTAATAGAGTTTTTGTGTTATTGAGAGGTTGAAATTAGTGCAGCATCTATTTCATAGAATTTTTAAGACAGTTTTCTATACATTTAATTATAAAAATTTTAATTTTGATTGAAAAAACATTTACTTCAAACAATCAATTTTACTATATAAATTGAAAGCTACAAATTACAACGGGTGCAGGGACCGAATGCACTGCTGGTCCTATCGCCTTATAATTTATAGACTAGTGGAGAACTAATTTATAGAACATTACATAATTTGTAGAAAAGTGGAGAATACCCACGAACACGTAATCACTAAGGTAACACAGGGTAACATAAAAAACTGTAACTGATACTTACATTTAGTTAAAATATAAATAATAAAAGAGTAATCAATTTGGAGAAATTAAAGGAAATGAGAAAACCGATAAAAATTGTAAACATAAGTGAAAATTGATTTAAATTTTGTATAACCTTATAAATTTCCTGATAATTAAAAGGAAAGAGTTGCGTTGTATTAAGATTTTACAAATAACCTCATGGGCATCTTCCTTGAGCATGTGATTTGCATGAGATAAAAAGTAATCAATTTTATTTTATTTTTTCTTATTCGCAAAAAAATAAATTTTTAAACTTTTAAGATAAAAAAAAACATAAATTGTCTCAATTGGTACAGAAATCAGATGCACTGCTGATTTGCTCACTGTTATATTGAAACAATAAACAAGAATGAGGAGACTTTACAAAAGAATCTAGTTTTCGAACTCCATTATCCAAAAGATGACAGGGTAGTTCTTTATAATGATTTCGGTTTAATCTGGCTGTCCACCGAGAAGGGATTTACATATTAAACTAAGTAATGCCCATGAGCAAAACTATTACATTTTATACAGTGTTATAAACTAAGATTCTGTCTTTGCGTTGAGCATGTTCAGCACATGTGTTTGCTTGCTTAAACTATTTTTCACGCTCGCGCTAAGCGTACTTACGCGTTATAGTTTACAATCGTAAAGGGGGAACTGATTTCCTTTCCTTTCGTATACTAGTTCTCAATTTTAAAAATGTCTGAATTATTTTTTAAATTTAAATATGTAATTTTATCACAATGGAGAAAATATAATCTCGAAATAATCTGCAATCAACTTCCTCAGGTGGATTCAAATCAGACTTCCGCAGGGAACTTTCGACGAAATCTTCAGTGAAAATCAGCGAGCAATAATTAATATTATGTATTTAGACAACACAAGAGTTAGTTTATTACACAAAATTGAACATGGTTAAGTAAATGAACTTGAATTAATAATTTTCACTTTCTATTTATTATAATTAATTCAACACTTATTATTCTGACAATCTCTCAAAAATATTCAATTGTACAAGTGTAAAAGTGTAGAACTTCCCTAAATTATTAAATGATTGACTCTGACTCAAAATAAATCACTTTGATAATTAAAATTTAGTAAAAAACCTAAACACATGTAATAAAATAAAATAATAGAATAATGTACAATAAACAATGTCAACGAAACCGGCGCTCATTATGACGAACAATTAGACGACGCACACTGACTCTATTCTTTTTTAAAAAAGAAATAAGATGTAGGACTCATCGTAGCAAATGCTAATCTCTCTCCAAAATTAATAAAGAAGAAATAGTAATTCCCCGTAAATCTCCTCTTTCACAATATGAATTGCTTTCAAAATTTCTTCTCTGTCCTCTTTACAATAGAATAGAAATCTCGTTTATTTATAAAGGTAAAACCAAAATATTCTCTGCACTCAAAATCTCGGCCTAATAAAACAGAGTAGCAAGACTCAAAAGAAACTCAACGAACGCAAGCCAAAAATAAATATAAAAGCAACTAAGTGACTCTCTGAATATCCAAGTAAAAAGTAAAGAAAAGAAGCGTCTTTTCTTGAGTTCCTTCTTCTTTATCCCCTCTAATTAATTAAAGCATAACTCTTTTTATAGTTGATTGGTTATTCATCCTTTCCGTAATTGTTATTTTTCAATTACAAAAAATACTCGATCATAACCAAACAACGCTTTTCCTTTTGGTGGCTTCTTTGATCGTAGCGCCCTCTATTTCTTGCACGCTCTTTTCAAAAATATATTTAAGAAACATTAAAATATATTTTAAATATATTAAAATATATTTCAAATATATTTCAAATATATTAAAATATATTTGAAATACATTAAAATATATTTGAAATACATTAAAATATATTTAAAATACATTAAAGTATATTTAAAATTCATTAAAATGTGTTTTTTTATTTTGTGCTAATAGGCCCTATAGACGGAGATATAAATATTTCTTCGAAATTGTAGTGAAAAAAAGTCTTCATAAGAACTTGAATAACTGAACAACCAAAAATCTTACAGAAAATTATATGAAAAATAAAAAAGAGTACAGGTTAAAAACTATAATTTAAGCATTGTTGCATTAAAAAATCTCATATGGTTCAAAAATTACAGGCGATTAAAAAATGCTAATAAAATAGGGTAAAAATTTGATCGTATATTACATGCTGAAAATATTAATAAATATATAGTAATTTTCAATTAGGCACAACTTTTGAACTACAGAAGCTTTTTTGATGCAATAAAGCTTAAATTAAAGCTCTTATTTTGTACTTTTTTTCTATTTTTCATACATTTTTCTGTAAAATTTTTAGTTGTTTAACTATTCAAGTTCTTATAAACGCTTATTTTCTCTATATTTTCGAAGAAATGTCTATATCTCCGTCTATAGGGCCTATTAGCAAAAAAAAAAAACACGGGTTCAATTTTTTTTTCCATCAAAGAATCATATTCTGCAGTTTCAGGCAAATCCGTTTCCCGGAGATCAAATGCTCTCCTTGTCAGTACATAAATTAAGACGACCTATATTAGTACAACTTTTAACGCGACTTATTCCAAAAATTGTGTAGAATAGTACTGAATTTTTCTGTACCACGGAACTAAATTATCTTATACTAACATATTACCTACATAATGCCCACTGCGGTACTGTCAAGTATAAAACTTTAATATAATTAATACCTAGTAACGTAAAAACCATTAAATTGTATAACAATTTACAACAGTTGATAAATATATAGTAAATCATATAATATATAACAATTTTAAATTACTAATAATTAATTTTACACTTAAAAGCTAACTATTTTAAAACGAAGTATAACAGATAAACATGTATTGTTTTATTCCTTAAATATCACGAATAAAAAAATCGATTATAAGTAATTTAAAAGTATTATATATTAAATAAATAATTCTACATTTATCAACTTTTAATTTTAGTAACAGAAAAATCCGTACCAAAAAAGATTAACAATCACATTTCCTGCGAAATATTGCTCTTGAATCGAATAGGTGAAATGTCAGTCTTAGTACCGAAAAAAAACAGTATTAAGCATCGAAAATTTATGCTCTCGGTTCATAATATAATAGTACCAAAATTAGTCCCTAAAATTCAAGCTATAGTACTAATTAAAATTATATCGACACTTTTTTTAAAGCAAAAACTATAGTCAGACAATCGTTAAAAATTTCCAAATCCCTAGTAAAAAAAATACCTCTGAAACTCGTTATTCTTTCTTTTTTGGACATTGTAAATTGATTTAGCTTTACAAAAAATAACATTTTGTTAACTTCTACTTTTGGCTTTTTACAAAGTTTATTTGTTTCTAGATGTGAAGTAAAAACTACTGTTTACGAAGACTTATTATTTTTCCATTTCTAGACATTCGGGAACAATCTAGCTTGCTATGAAATAACGTTTTCCGCTTTCCGCAAAACTTTTTTTTCGTACACTTGTATGAACATATGTGTTTGAAAACAAGCTTTGCGCACATTGTACGAAAAATTTCGTTCGATCCTCGAAAAAAAGTGATTTTATCCTATATGTGAAATCACTTTTTCATACTCGTATCGAAAATAATTATTTATAGGCCAGTCAAATTACGATGTTTCAGCCCCTTTTTCAAAAAAATTGTAACCCAGGATTTCCGAACGGATTTTAGGACAAGTCATCAGGAACATTAATCCGTTGAATGAGCCAAAATCCTATTGTAGGAACATATTTTTATTAACAAATTAATGAATAAAAAAACACTTAATTGACCGTAGAGAAAAAACTATTGATTGTAAAAAAAATGTTTTAAGTGAACTTTGCAGATATTAAAAAGACCAACAAAATTTATTTTGGTACAATTTGATTATCTTCATTTGTTTATTCGCCAATCGCGAAAAATTACTAAAAATGGATATTTTAGCGATTGTTTATTACTCCGTTAAAAAAATAAGTAAGGTCTTGATAATTGGTGAAAGTCAAGCTCTGATGGTAGACAGCTTACAGTAAAAATATTCAATAATTTTTGCATAATTAAAATTGTTTTTTAGAAATAGATCATATTGGCGTGATTATTCCCAAGCCGCTATGCATCGTACGAGGATGCATCAAAGTGATTTTAAAAGTTCGATATCTCTGCTTTATTGTACGATTCATAGCTAATTGATTTTCTAGAATTTATTTGTTTAAGAGGAGGTCGAAGTATCTGTCTTTATCTAATAGTGTTTCTCATCATTTATGTAAACACCATTGGCTGTAACACGAAAAAAATGGAAGCCCCCGCTAGATACTAGTATAATGGTTAGATTTTATAATAAGAATAAAATAATTTGATCATGTACTTATTGAATAATATGAGATCTACCAAAAAAGATAGGTTATATTTTAGATTTTCAGTAGGTCTCATAATATTCAAAAACCACGTGATAAACTTATATTGTTCTTATAAAATCTATCTATTGAAGCGGGTTTGACTTTATCCACGGTCACCAGGTAATATTTAAATTACCGAATTTAAATTTACTTCATATGATTAATTACATGCATATACAAGGTGCATACAGCAATAATATAAAAGAAAATTATCTTTATCGACAATCTCCTCCAGTGCAATACTCTTGGAGATGCGATAGTTTATAATTTTCTTTTCGTGTGGAGGAGAGGGCAATGTGATAAAAGTTATTATCGACGACTCCGTTGAGTGCAACACTCTAAAGAGTGCGATAATAAACTTTTTTATTGCATGAAATATGCAGAAAAGTATTTTAATCGACGACATCTTTGAGTACAGTACTTTCAGATGTGCGATAAATAACACTTTTATTTGATATAAGATGATTAAAGAAATTATTATCGACGACATATCTAAGTGCAATACTCTTCAATGTGCGATAATTAATTTCTTTATTAGTTCTATGAATATCAATAAATGAAATGAGATGAGTTATACTTTTCTAAATGACTTTAAACATAGTCTCATCTAATTTGAAATACTTAATCTTTTTATTCAAAAATTAAGGAAATATATATTTTATAAATCTCGAAAAGTTATATGACAATTTTTAATACAGAATGCTTAGATCTTACGCTTCTGACAGCATAAGATCGAATAAATCTAGAATCCATCTTAGATGTTACAAGATCGAACATCTAACAGAGAATGAGAGAGTTTGCTTGGATTCACGCTCTTTTATATTATTTCATAAACCTTCTATAAAGTTCTATTTCTCCCCAAAGAATTATATATTAGGAAATAGAATGTTCCATAACGTTTATTTTATATGTTTGCAAAAGAAACATTTAATTAAGATGAATATATTTGTAGAAGAAACATTCTATTTCCTTTACATTCCAAAAGACTATTTTTAATAGTTTATTTTATTATTTATTAATTAAGAAAACTAACTTTTTATATTTAAATTTATATCTTTAAACTTCAAATAGAATAATCATTTTTATACATATTATATAAATAAAATGTTCTATTCATACATACACAATTATTTTAGAAAGTTATATATTTTATTATTAACAATCAAATATTGATACTACTTTTTCATTTAAAGAAATAGAACATTCTATTTCTATAACCATTTTACTATATCTATATATATACATTTGAGTTATCTTCATTATCGACCCCAGTAGGTAACTATAAAGCCGTACTTATACTGTTAACATGATTTTAAATTTATTATCACAGAAAATTATTCTATAATGTCAAATTATTTATAAAATATTTATACTAAATTAAATAATTCTATTCAAAATTGATATGAGCCGTTACACTATTATACTAGTATCTTGCAGGGACTACCATTTATTTAGTGTTACAGCCAATGGTGTTTATATAAATGATGATAAACACTATTAGACAAGGATAGATAGTTCGGTCTGCTCTTAAAATCTTGATATAAAAAAAAATAGTTTTTTTTTGCTAATTAACTTTTAATTTGCAATTAAATTATTTGTCGTTGATAAATGAGAGTAGGTTCGTTGGATAGGTAGTATTTTTCCTCAGATTTTGAGAGGTTAAACAACTCTGTAAGTGCTCTAGGAGCCAAGATGATTTTTTTTTTTTTTAAATCGCTATGACTTTATTTATGCAAATTAAGAAAGGCAACAACAACGAAAAATTGCGTTAATAGTTGTAATATTTTTTAAAAAATGTTGCGGCACATCGATTGTTCAATTATATTTTCAATTATATTTTTTAATTAAATTTTGAAATCACTATGAAGATGGAAGTTAAAATCGGAAAAGTTAAAAAGCCATGTGACAACAAAACTGAGTCTATAGGTTCAAAGTAATCTATGGGGAAAAATTTTATTTATCTCGCAAATTAATCGACATAAAGTCTCCTTTTTTTTTTAATTTGGGGTAGCTTCCGAAAATATTAACATTTACCATAGTCATTGCCCCCAAAAAATTTATTTAACAAGTATAAATAAACAATAACAATTTTTTTGCAACTTTTAAACAATTTTTCCCCTGTCCGCATATCACTTAAGAAATAATTTTAGGGTAATTTTTGTTAATAATTTAAACAATTTAAACAATTTAAAAAAAAATCTTTTTGAATTTCTAAATTTCGATTTACTCAACTCCTATAAAGTGTAAAATAACTTTGAACCTCACCATGACTCCGGAAATCATTCACTTCAAACTGATACATGTATTTATTTATTTAATTTTTTAATAGCTTTGCTATAGTTTTAAAAATAGAAATTTATGCACCTCTTATTCAAGAGATATTGTGCGAAATAGAGTTAATCCTTTTCTTTTCATCAAGGATTAATTAATCGATTATCAAATTATAAAAACATGCTTTACTTAATGTTGTTTTTTATTAATTAATAAGGTGTAATATATTAAATTAATCGGAAAACAGTTAGCAGTGTTTAAATAATGTTATTCTTTAAAAAAAAAGATACTTCATCAACAAAAAGAAGTAGATGCAATAATTATTAATATAAATTTGTTTTCCTTGTGACGAGGTTCGTCCCAATAAAAATTTTTTTTGTAACAATTAAAATTTTTAATACTACGCAAGCTTACTCAGGCACACCATCGGTGCACTCACCGACCCGGGCGCATCTTTAAAAATGTATAATAAAATTATTAACAGAAAGATTTTTTTTTTGTTTGTTTAAATTTACCGGTACACGAGGGGCACGACGCTAGCAGAAGCACGTGACAGCCATTATGCACACATTCGCAGACCGTGTGTGTGAGCTCCAGTACTGCTAACGTAGACCGTAGATAAAGTGAAGATGTAGAAAGAGAAGAAGACTCAAGAGACAAGAAGCAGAAAAGAGATAGAAAGATCAGCAGGCTAGAAGAATAAATTAGAAATGATGGCGCGCTGTCTTCTCGCGCACAGGAAAAAAGAGAGGCAAGATATAATAGAGAGAGATGAGAAGTACGTAGAGAGAGGATGTCACCAATTCTTTCTCTTTGCTTAAAGAGGTACGCGGTAGACATACATATCTATCTATATAGTATATCTATATATATAAGGCCTTTACATGTCTGTACTCTCTCTCTCTCAAAATTTACATATACGAAAGAGATAAAAGAGGAAGCGAAGCAAAAGCATACAAAGAGACTTGAATCTCTCTTATTAAAGGTGGCGCGCATGTCAAAGACTTGCGTTCGAAGACCGGAAACGAGATCAACCAATGAAAAACAAGAAAAAAAGACAAGAAATTATTGATTGGATAAGAAGAACATAGAAGAAGACAGAAGATAGAAAAGAAGAAGGAAGAGGACTTGAGACGAAGGAAGCAGCCATCGTGCAACTGACTCGGTTGCTGTCCTCGTGCCGTGTCGGATCTCTTTTTAATCGCTTAAAAGGATATTTCAGTCTGGATATTTTTCGTGCGTTGTCTTGGAGCTGTACAGAGACCTGGAGCGTGCTGAGAGAATAGCAGAGTCGACTGTGACGATAGAGATTTCCAGAGGGGGATTTCATCGACCTGATTCCTTTGCGGTTCCTTGCAGCCGGCGTCGACTAGCTGACCAGACACAGCGAGAGAGAGAGAAAAAGCGAGCCAGTCTAACCGCCATTGCCGATATCGTCGTCAAGCTTCCCTTCGTCTCGTCAACGACTTCTATAATGGTGAGTGGACTGTAGTCCGAATTAACTAAGATTATTGTGAATTAACGGCTCTCGCCGACTAAAAAGTGTAAATTCAGTGCGGGCGTATAAAATAAAATTAAAGTGATTGTGACAGCGTAACTAGTAAAATTAGAAAAATTAATTGTTGCGAGATGTAGTTGTAAATTCAAAAGAAAGTGATTGTAAAAGTTCAATTGGTAGACCGATAAAGTGAAAATTAAAAATTGGCCACGTGTTTAACGATTTTGTTGACCGGTTAAATTCTCTTTAATTTAATTATATTAGTGAAAATTTCATAATTGAATTCTTTTGATTGACCGGGAAATAAAACTTGAGATCGGTGGACATAGTGGTGTGTATTACGTAACACATTTCATGACGCGGGCCTTAGCGGCCATCTTGTAAATTAGATTCTCTTATAACTAGTCTGCGTTAACTAGAAATTTAAAATAAATTGAGAATAAATTTGTAGACTGTCAGAAATCATAATTAAAGATTTTATTATTACAAGATTATAATAAAATTTCGAGAGTGCGGGAGTGCAAAATTGACCACGTGTCTAACGGTTTCGTTGACCGTAAAATTAAATTATAGTAGTAATTCGAATGAAAAGTTTAAATAATTATTAATTTTTTTTTTGACCGGTAATTAAATCAACAAATTGATAGACACGTAGGATCAGTGTGTGAGAGAGAGAGAGAGATAAGTGCGCGGCTTTTGGTAGCCATATTGTTGAAAGAAGAGCGAGGTCGCTTACGTCGACCATACCGTGAATTCATTTTTTTTGTTACTACTATGAAAATAATAGATCATTATTTCAGTAAAGGTGTTAAATAAGAATAAAATAAATTAACTTTATGAAATTTATATTGACCGGGATGTATGGGTTATAAGTGTGCGCGAGTTAACAAATAAAGTTAGATTAAATCAATAGACAGTTTATAGCAAATTAAGCAAAATTTATATTTCTTTTGTTTGTAATAAATTAAACTAAGTTCTAGATAAAGTGTTAAAATTTTAAACCAGTAATAGTCATTTTTTTTCGTGTATGTGCATACCTCTCCCAACTTCGACTTAATAAATTTAACACCAGAGGTCGCCCACCTCCCAGCCAAGACAGCCCGAGATTCATGCTGCCGACGAGTAAGCCGGAGGTCTGTCTGGCGCTCTCAAATAAATTAAAGATTCTTTCTTTTCGACAGACCGAATTTTGCATGCGGGGACGGGCAAAGTTATATTAACTTAATTAATAATTTATTTATTAAAATTTTAATTATAACTAAATTCTCACATCGCATCATTTATATTAGTAAATAATAATAATTTTGAATAAATAAGTTATAAGTCAAGCTTGTATATTTATTTTTTTTTATTGAATATAAAAATTTTCTTATGTTTAAAAATTTTATATTAAAAAATTTACATTTTTCTTTTTTTGGCTTTTGATGCTTGAGCAAAAACATTTAGATTTATTTCTTTTTCTTTAACTTTATTTTCTCCTTCATCGTCTTCTTCCACATATTCATCTTCAGAATAATGTGGAGATTCTACTAGATCTTCTAGTGGAACTGAAGTGCTCTCATCAGTTACAATATCTGTAATATCATTATTGATGATTATATCAGAAACATCTTCTATAATACTTTCTTTGATGTTACTGCAGGTTTCACCGTCGCACGATGAACATAATTGCGAACATCGCCACCCATGCTTCCTGCAGCTGTAGGTTTTTTTCCTGCACCCTGTTTCACACCTACTGATTTTGTTTAGTATTTCGTCCGGAATCAGTGGCTCTAGCGTATGTACGGGTCAAAGCAGATTTTCTTTTTCTTTTTGATCCCAGGCTGTTGGTTCTTTTTTGTTTCCAAGCCACCATTATAGTTGTAAATATGTACGATAGGCATGCTGTCTCGTGGTACCTTCAGTTGGCGGTAAATTTTTCAATTTTAATAAAGCCTTTAGAGCTGATTTTTGAAAGCTTAAAAATCGCTGCTTATGAAGACTTTTATTTTCTTTTTTGCTGCCGTACATTTTACTAACTAATGTTTTAGCATTTGTTGCTATAATATCACAATTCGCAGTAGAAGCATAAAAATTTTCTGATGTTTGTTGAAGAACTAAGTTATTTAGTAGCGTTTTAATTGGTTTGTTTTATCTTTATTCAAAAAAACAAGACGTTGCGTCACATTCTGAAAAGGCATGGATGAAACCTATAAATTTCTTTACTTGAGGATATTTAAAACTTTTGCTGTCGTACACAGAGTCGTTAATATTTTCTTTACCAGATTTCAAAAAGTAAATAGGATAGTGCTATCGGTGCGTGCCGAGTTAAAATGACCAGCAAATCTATATCTTCTCCAATGATCCAGGTTCTACCGCTTTCCCTACATTTTTCAGCAGTGCTCACAATTAGAAAATCAACATCTTCTTTAGCGGTTATTGTTTTTACATTTTTTTGTTCGAAAGCGTCTACTAAATATTGTATCAATTTCTTTTTATTTTTGTTTCTACTTCAAAACTTTTCCTGCGAACAGATTATCATCATCGCTCTGTAAAATTCTATTACTCGATCTGAATTTTTATTTTCTCTACGTGATCTCTCGGCGGCCTTTGTGCTTTTTGCGTTTATTTGTTCAGGATATCCATAAAAAATAATTGTGCAATTTTTACCATAATGTTGGATGGTATAATACACATATTGTTTCAGTATAAAATCAATGGATTTGTTACTATCATCTACACTTATTTTCATACAATACACATACAGTACACTCATATACATAAATATGTTTAATTTATTTAAATTATCAACTAGAGCATAACATTTAACTTGATTAATTATTCATTTATTTTTTGATAATTAATATCATTTACTAATATAAAGGAAAACAAAGAGTATAGCCAAATAAGCATGTAAAAATGGCCTTAACTCGGATTTCCCTGAAACTTTACTTATTTTCTTGTCTCGTCAAAAAACTAAAATCCTGAAGGTTTCAGATCCCTATGGTCAAAATTGGCTTCATAATCTCAAAATACGTCTTTTTTGGTTTTTTTGCTATAATTAGATGAATTCTTGACGGATCTTCAAAATTCGAAATCGAGGTAAAAAAAAACGATAAAACGTATATATTTAGTGACTATATAAAATCTTACGAGTCTCAAACATAACCTAAAAATGAATTTGAAAATTTCAAAATGGCCTGTACATTAACGGTATGAATGCATACTTATTTTTGACTTTTAGAAACTTTACTTTTCATAAAATCTATCATTCATATTTTTTGCAGATTTTTGTAGGAATGGTGGAAAGTATCTAAAATATCAAAAACCTGAAAATTTTATAGAATTATAGCATTTTAGAGACTCTATTGCATTCTGATCATGAAAATAACACCAAATACACGTTCAGCGACCAAAGAAATCTCCTAAATATCGATATTCAGTCGAATTTATATCATATGTATCCATAAAATACGAGAATAAGCTTAAAAAAAATCGTTTTTCGACCAAAAAGACTCCTGTAATCTTTTTATTACCATCTTAAACTATAATTTCACCACGTCATCTTCGAAGTAACCTTGGTACTCATTTTTAATCTTATTCAGTACAATTTTTAGCCGAAAAATATGAAATTAACCTCAAAAAATGCATATAGTGACTAAAAATGACCTCAACTATCATTTTTCTGACGTTTTCGAAACAATTGTTTGTATGATTTCTTTGAAATAATCTCCAAAACATATTGATGGATTCTAAGAGCTTCTTACTGAGATTGTTTATATTGTTCAGTGCGATGTTTTTTCGAGCACCACCAAAATATCGCCAAATAATGCGCCTAGCCAGCAAAAATATTTCATGTTGTGTTACAGCATGATTTAAAAGTAATTAACATCGAAATAGTAATCTAATATTACTAAAATATTTTACTTTTTTAAAGATATATTAGCGAGTCAAGCTTGTGTTGGAGTACAAGCAAGCAGGTGAGCCCCACACAGTATAAAACGTTTGAAATATTTTCGAAATATTTCAAAACATTTCATGCTGTGCGGGACAGCTCTGTAATTTATATTTGTTAATGTTACCGTAGAAGATGTAGTTTCTGATTATATAAAAGAAATCATGCCCTGATAAGAATCCCGTTCTTTACGGTATTAACTATTCGAATTGAAAAATAAAGACAATGATTACATAACACAAAAACGTAACAATAATTTACAAAAATATGCACATTTAGGCAATCTGAAACTGAAAATAAATAAGTCTGCTATTTTAGTTGATAACGAAAAAAACATTATCTTTATTAAACTTGAAACATGATTTAATTATTAAAAAAATTGTTCATTTTTAAATTACTAATTTTTTATTCGCTTTCTATTTGTTATTCATTATTTTCCTTTGTAATTCAGTTAAATTCAGTTTTTAATTTTAAAAATAATTATTTAATAATAATTTCGGTAGCTCTTTCAAGACACTCCTGTCCTGCCCATCTTAGGGAGAATACAGATGACGGAACTTTTCAAGGGGTCGTGCTGTTCCGTGCCGTGCCGTATCCGTGCCGTTCTATGATGGAGTGTTCCATCTACACTATCTCTGCAGCAGCATTAACGGGATGTCGGAATTGTTAGAATCGATTTTTGCTTTTTTATCTGATTGATATCTCTTTAAATTGACTATTTAGACAAATATAATGACTTGTCCGCGCTAAAGCTACATTAACTCAATCATTTTTGTTAAAAAAAAAAAAATTAATTAAACTTATTATTTTTTCATGGACTTTGAATGAAAATTAGATATCAAGCTCGATAAACCTCGCCTCAAAATACTATACATTGATAGTTTGTTCATAATTTTTTATGTATAGTATTTTAATAAATTTCTTGAGTTGTCCGCACTCAGGATTAATCTTTCTATAAATTTTCTTTCTGTAGTGAAAGAATATGATTTAACGCACCTTTTACTCATGAACTTTGAATAAAAATATTATTAGGAGGGGATAACTACGATATCCTCTTGAATGATTTATTTCATGTGGAAAATACAATCCATATAATTTATGAAGATAGTGATCAAGATTGAAAAGAAATATAAAAAGAATAAGTTATACTTTATTAATATAAAATATTGTGATTTTTTATGATTAAAAATATTTTTTTAAATATAAATAAAATTAAGAGGCGGTCGGAACCAAATCGGTGACTTGCGGTATAGATCAAGTCAGCATTTTTCGCTTTACGATAATATTTTGTATATTTTTATGGCTTACACTATTTCAAATTATTCTTTATATACATGACTAGAGGAAATGACTATATTTTTACCATATGAATAAGTAAATTAAATATTATAAGCATTTATTACAAATATCAAACAGACTTGATATATACCGCATGCAAAACTGCCGTCCAAAGTGTGAAAGTGGTTAACTACATTGGAATCCCATTGGAGTTAAGGTTTTCTTACTTTGGACGGCAGAAAAAACTGTCGTGTCGATTGTTAGGTGGCATTTTTCGCTTTATAACAATATTTTGTATATTTTTGTAGCTTTAACTATTTTAAATTATTCTTTATATACATGACTAGAGGAAATGACTATATTTTTACCATATTAATAAATGAATTAATTATTATAAGCATTTATTACAAGCACTGAACTAAGTCACCGATTTAGTTCCGACCGCCTCTTAAAAATCAAATTTAAGAATTATTTTTCATAACATTAAATTCAATTGAAGATATCTCCCACATAGCATGAAAAATTTCCTAAATATTTAATACATCATTCCGAAAGATTAATTTGAAATATTACATAATATATTCAGGAAATCTTTCAAAAATAATAATAAAATATTTCTAAGACATTGACGGAGGGGTTTGGCCATTAAAAGAGCAGTCATATCGAGGTAGTTGACTGTATATTCATACAGATTTCTTAAAAGATTTATGAAATATTTCACGAAATATTCTCTAAATATTTCTAAAATATTTCTTAAAATATCATTTTACAAATTTCTGAAATGTTTGAAATATTTCATGGATTGTTTATAATTATTTATAAATCTTATATGAAATATTTCTAAAACGTATCTTGAAACATTTGATGAAAAATTTAATAGATAATTCAAAAATTTTAAATGAAAGATTTATAATTATTAATAAATCTTTCGCAAAATGTCTTTTTAGTCGAAAAACGATTTTTTTAAAGCTTATTCTCGTATTTTATGAATGCATATGATAGAAATTCAACTGAATATCGATATTTAGGAGATTTTTTTGGTCGCTGAACGTGTATTTGGTGTTATTTTCATGATCAGAATGCAATAGAGCCTCTAAAATGCTATAAATCTATAAAATTTTCAGTCTTTTGATATTTTAGGTACTTTCCATCATTCCTACAAAAATCTGCAAAAAAAATGAATGATAGATTTTATGAAAAGTAAAATTTCTAAAAGTAAAAAATAAGTATGCATTCATACCGTTCATTTACAGGCCATTTGGAAATTTTCAAATTTATTTTCAAGTTATGTTTGAGACTTGTAAAGTTTCATTTAGTCACTAAATACATGCGTTTTATTGTTCTCTTTTACCTCGATTTCGAATTTTGAAGATCCATCAAGAATTCACCTAATCATAGCAAAAAAAACCGAAAAATACGTTTTTTGAGGTTATGAATCCAATTTTGACCATAGGGATCTGAAAATTTCAGGATTTTAGTTTTTTGACAAGATAAAAAAATAAGCAACGTTTCAGGGAAATCCGAGTTAAGGCCATTTTTACATGCTTATTCGGCTATACTCTTTATATAAATAATTATTACATCTGATTCTTTAGGCTGTTTTCCGATTAATTCAATATATTACACCTTATTAGTTAATAAAAAAACAACATTAAGTAAAGCATGTTTTTATAATTTGATAATTGATTAATTAATTCTTAATGAAAAGAAAAGGGTTAACTCTTTTCTGCACAATATCCCTTGGATAAGAGGTACAGAAATTTCTATTTTTTAAAATTATAGTAAAGCTAATGAGAAATTAAATAAATAAATACATGTATAAGTTTGAAGTGGATGATTTCCGAAATCATGGTGAGGTTCAAAGTTATTTTACACTTTATAGGAGTTGAGTAAATCGAAATTTAGAAATTCAAAAAAAATTTTTTTTAATCGTAAAAATTGTTTAAATAATTAACAAAAATTACCCTAAAATTATTTCTTAAATGATATGTGGACAGGGAAAATTGATTAAAAGTTGCAAAAAATTGTTATTGTTTATTTATACTTGTTAAATAAATTTTTTGAGGGGCAATAACTATGGTAAATAATAATATTTTTGGAAGCTTACTTAAATTTAAAAAAAAGAAGACTTCATGTTGATTAATTTGCAAGATTGTTACATCCGCATAATCACGGATGTACGAAAAATCATTTTTCATTTTAATTTTTTTTTAACCTTTTATTATACATATAAATGTGCGTACGTATATATAATTATATATACGCATATACATTATGCATGCATATAAACATGCAATATTTGCAGTTCATTCTCCCGATAACATATATTTTTTTTAACATGTATTAATAAAAATAAAATAAAATAAATTTTATATTGGATAGTTAGTATTAAGGAATAATTTTAAGTCTTTTTATATTCGAAAAACCAAGTCAGTTAGCGAGGCGCGTATGCTATTCAGCATTTTTAGGCGCGATAAGAAGATATCCTCTGTCAAAAAATCTGAGACTTTGGAGAGTTTCTCACGGCCGAATTGGCCAATGGGACTCTTTTAAAGTTTTAGCAAGTTATATTTTTTGTCTCTTTTCTTCTTCAAAATTCGCATCTACCTTGCAACAAAAAAGATTTATTGTCAGTCAGTCCGCAGTTGGACCTCGCAAGGGTAACACCTTTTTCGACTTGCACATAAATCAAGTGTAAAATCGTAACAATAAAAACTTGTAACTCGCGCTTTATTTCCTTCTTAAATTTAATTACAAGCGAAATAACTTAATTTAGTCGCGCGCTTATTTTAACAAGTCAGTCCAATAAAAACGCGATTTTTATACAACTTACTGCTAGGGGAAAAAGTGTGTTAATACAAAGAATGTTTCCTATTTTATTTTCAAATAAAAATAAATAAAAATACTAACGAGGTTTTTTCCGATTTATTATTGTAAATCTGCGCGATTCACTTATCAATAGCTTGTATAACATTTGTAATAAAATTAAATAAATATCATTTACAAAAATATACAAAAATAATCTCTGCGAACATAAGTGCCATTAATCCAGTTCCTAAATAATTAACAAGCGGGCAACCAGAGAGGAGCACTGCGCTCTTTAGTGTAAAGTTTATTGAGTAGATAAACCCCTTTACTTTCGACCACGCAGCCAGCAGTTAAGACAAGGTAAGCGATTAAGCTCCTCTACCTCGCAGTCTTTTCAAAATAAAAAAATATTTACCAATACCAACAAGGAATATCCCAAACAAACACATGTCCGAGTAAACCTATTTAAGGTGACCGGACAAAACAAGATAAAAAAAATTTTTCCCAATGGATTACTTTGAACTTTTAGAATCAGTTTTGTTGTCACATGGTTTTTTAACTTTTCCGATTTTAACTTCTATCTTCAGAGTGATTTCAAAATTAAATTAAAAAATATAATTGAACTATTGATGTACCGCAACATTTTTTTTTTAATATTACAACTATCAACGCAATTTTTGGTTGATGTTGCGTTTCTTAATTTGCAAAAATAAAATCGTAGTGATTTTTTGGAAAAAAAAAAAAAAAAAAAAAGAAATTTTGACTCCTACAGCACTTACAGAGTTAATTAACCTCTTAAAATCTGAGAAAAAATACCACCTGTCCAACGAACTTACTCTTATTTATCTACGACAAATAGTTTAATTGCAAATCGAAAGCTAATTAGCAGGAAAACGATTTTTTTTATATCGCGATTTCGAACAATTAAATTTAAAAAAATCGATTAGCCACCAATTGTACAGTAAAGCAGAGATATTGAACTCTTAAAATCACTTTGATGCATCCTCATACGATGCATAGCGGCTGAGGAATAATCACGCCAATATGGTCTATTTCTAAAAAAACAATTTTAATTATGCAAAAATTATTGGATATTTTTTCTTCAAATTTTTACTGTAAGCTGTCTATCATCAGAGCTTGACTTTCACCAATTATTAAGCCCTTACTTATTTTTGTAACGGAGTAATAAACAATCGCTAAAATAGCCATTTTTGGTGATTTTTCGCGATTGGCGAATAAACAAATAAAAATAATCAAATTGTACCGAAATAAATTTTGTTGGTCTTTTAAATATCTACAAAGTTTACTTAAAATATTTTGTCAACAATTGATAGTTTTTTTCCCTACTTCAATCAAGTGTTTTTTTATTCATTAATTTGTTAATAAAAATATGTTCCTACAATAGGATTTTGGCTCATTCAACGCATTAATGTTCCTGATGACTTTTCCTCCCAAAATCCGTTCAGAAACCCTGGGTTACAATTTGTTCGAATGAAAATTGTGAGCGCCCGAGTATGTACGGCCCTGAAACCGTACGATACTGGAAGATGCGCGCGCAAACACTCAAAAAGACCAAAGTGGTTGAACATGCAAGCGCGCGTATGTACCTATACGCGCTTGCATGTGTAAGCTCGTGACTCTCGTCACTCTTGGATCGGCTCTCTCAGCATCAAGACACGCTTGCTCGTAGCACAAGTGGCGAATGGCCTAACACGTGCTACAAGCAAGCAGCTCTTTGTTAAGCGCGAAACATTGTACTTTTCCATATTGTAATTTATCCGATTTAATAAATAAATAAAGAGCAAATCCAAGATAAACCTCTATCCTATTAACTCAGTGCAAAGCCCCGAATATTAAGGCATTTAGTCCTTAATAATAACGGGCTTTACACATAACAAACCCAACATTATTAACAAATATATTTTAAAAGTCAGCTATAGCTAGGCAAGGCGTCCTAGCTATAAACGACTTTAACAACAATAAAAAGAAATACAGGGTCCGAAATAGCTAGGCATGGCGCGCCAGCTATTTAACGATCCTTTAACGCGTTTCGATAAAAGAATACTCTAAATAGGATTAATTAAATAATAAATGATAGGATAGAAACGTTACAAAATCTAATTTGACTTCCCTATTAACACCTGAAAAAAATCTCAGATTAGATAGTGTGCCCATAAAATAGGTTAATTTGACTCTTATATTTAAAACAGGTAAGAGAGCTTGATGACTGGTCTGAGAAAAGAGAAAGAGACGCGGTGTAACAAATGAAGCGCGCAAACGTAGAGCTCCGTCTCTTACATTCGACTCAGGCGTTGGAGTTCGTCCGATTAGCCCAAAGGAAGAGGGATGCCAAAAAAAGAGCGCAGAAATACGCGAAAAGTGCGTACAGTTTCATGGCTGAATTAAGGGGGCCAGATACTATTAGAAGGTGAAATATATTGTTGAGATATATTGATATAAGTTTCTGATGTTAAAAAATAACTAATTTCATATAAAAATACATTCCATTTCAAACATTTTTTGGTTTAAAACATGTTCTATATCTTGAGAATTAAAGTGGTGGTGCTCGTTGAAAGTCTGGAACAAAAAATCCTTTACCGCAAGGTTTCTTCATGAGTTTTCATTGGATTCACTTGAAATTTTTCGGAGATATTCAAAATTATAGTAGAATCCATATAAGCGTAAAACATTCATGATAAATTTAAATAATTAAAAAATTTAAAACAAAAAAACAATTTAAAAACAATTTTTTTTATTAATTATTATAAATAATAAGTTAATAAATAAATAGAAATAAATTAATTTAAAATCTGCTCTACTTATATGGATTCTAATATAATTTTCAATATCTCCATAAAATTTCAAGTGAATCCAATGAAAACTCATGAAAAAACCTTGCGGTAAAGGGTTTTTTGTTCCAGACTTTCAACGAGCACCATCACTTCAATTCTCATGATATAGAAAATGTTTTAAACCAAAAAATGATTGAAATTGAATGTATTTTTATATGAAATTAGTTATTTTTAAACATCAGCAATTTATATCAATATATCTCAGCAATATATTTCAGCTTCTAATAGTATCTGGCCCCCTTAAATCGGTGAGTTATTATTTTTGATTAACTACAATTACATTGTACAACAATTTGTAGAATTTTGATAGAAACAAAAAAGATGGAATTCCACAGTGCTTTGGAGTAAGTTTAAATAAAAATTCAATGTCACTTCAAAATTCATTTTGAGAATGATTTCTAGGCCCATTACGAACATTCAAGCATCATTTTTAAAATTGCTTTACATGATCGATTTGGAGAAATATAGGTAAGAATGAAGAAAAATTATTTAAAACCAAACAATTTTATTTTATTTCATTTATTAAAAAAATGATCAGGATTTAGGTATAATAGTAAAAATATAACAAAACAAGAATTTCTGCCTTATGCTATTGAGCTATTGGGCTCGAATATTAAAAATAATGTCAAAAAATAGTTCTATAGCTACTTACGTACAGTATTCAAAGAACGTAAATATTTACATCGATGATATCTATTAATATACACTTTAAGTAGTAATTTTAAACTTGCACACTAATAAGGTGAGGTCCCCATACTTCTAGGAAACAGATTTGTCTGATACTGCAGGTTATGATTCTTTGATAAAAAGAATGAATCCGTGTTGTTTATTTTTCTTTGATAAGCCCAGAGACAGAGATTAAGCTTTTTTTTCGAAAATATAGTAACAAGAAGCGCTTATAAGAATTTTAATAACCAAAAAACTAAAACTCTTACCAAAAAGTGTATGGAAGATAAAAAAAGTACAAGTTGAGCACTTTACTTTAAACCTTTTGGTTAAAGAAGAGTTCTTAGAAGAGTTTTTGCGGTTCAGAAGTTATGCTGAATTAAATATTACTACATAATTTTTAAATATTTTTAGCATGTAACACAACGAATTTTCACACTATTTAATTAGCATATTTTGATCATCTATAACTTTTGAACTAGGCAAGACTTCCTGATGCAATAGAGCTTAAATCAAAGTATTAAACTTATACTCATTTTTATTTTCTTGACATTTTTCTGTGAGAGTTTTAGTTTTTTGGTTAATCAAGTTTTTATAAGCGCTTCTTCTTGCTATATTTTCGAAAAATGGCTTCAATCAAGTTTCAAATTAGTACTGAATTGCTCGAAACCTGACATATGATTTGAACTCCAATAGATCAAGGAGCATATTAAAAGATGACATCAATGTGAATATTTACATTCTTTGAATATTATGTATCTATACGTAAGTAGCTATAGAACTATTTTTCGACATTATTTTTAATATTCAAGCTTAATGGTTCCATAACAAAAGGCAGATATTTTTCAGTTTTGTTATATTTTTACTCAGGGATAGACAAATGACTAATTATCCATTAATAATTAATAATTTTACTCTGAGTTATCAATTAAATGACACTAAATTTGTCACTAAATGACGCTAACTAGTTTCAATTATCTGAAGTTTAATTGAGAGTTAAATTTTAATTATTAATTAAATGGAAGTTTAATTGATAAATAGATGTTTATTTATTAATTAAATAACCCGTAATTGATGACTAATTTCAATTATCTGAAGTTTAGTTGAGAATAAAATTTTAATTATTAATTATACGTGAGATTAATCAATAATTAAAGGTTTAATTATCAATTAAATGACCCGCAATTGATAATTGGTTTTGATTATTAAAACTTTAATTAAATTCTTGACATCTACACATCCTGTACAAGAAGTGACATATCTTTCGACTTCCCTCTATAACACTAAATGCGCTTCGTTGTAGATGACATCTCGTTAACTTGCTTGTCATCCTGAGTAGAAGAGGTCCGTGAAATGCAGACAGTTTGAGTGGAGGGTGGAGGGAGAAAGTCACGTCTGGTGGGGTACATGCGTTACACTTTTGGGTGTCTGTTGCGCTCCGGCTTATCGGTCTTATCGCTATCAACCGAAATTTTTTTTTTCTTTAGAACGGAGGAGGATAAGAGAATTTAAAATATGAATAAATTTTTAATAAGTATAAATAAAATGTGTGAGCGAGCCGGTCTGTGGCACAGTCGGTAGGAGCGTTGGATTCGTATTCTTGGGGAACCGGGATCGAGTCCCACTCTCGGTTGTTTTTCAAACGAGCACCTCTGTTTCATGTGCTTTGTACGCAGAACACACTTACGAGCTCCGTCGCTAAGGGATGAAAAAGTGCAGTTGTAAAAATCAACTGACCTTGCGTCCCAGTGGACCGGGGTTTGATTCCCTAGGAAAAATTAGAAAAAATAATTTTCGAAGTTTCTCCAAGGGAATAAACCCGAAAAACACGAAAATATATACAAAAAGTCCCAATGTGCAAAACACAAAAATTATAAAAAGTCCCACTGGGCAAACTAAAAATATCAAATAATGAAACCTGGTGATGGCCTAAGATTGTACTCATCTAATCAAGAGGCTAATAAAATATTAAGAAGAAGAAGAAGAAAATGTGTGAGCAAAATAAATTTATAATAATATTTTTGGAGTGAGATAGGAGATATATGGGAGAAGGAAAAACATTGTAGTGGTGCATGCTGTATGTATAAAATGTGTAAGAAAAATAAATTTATAATAATAATATAATATATTTAGAGTGAGATAGGAGATATATGGGAGACCGTTGTACTTTCGCATGTCGTATAATATGAATAAAGTATGTGAGAAGAATAAATTTATAATATTATTAGAGTGAGGTTATTGTTGTTTACACATACTAAACAAAATAGACTTATAATATTTTCAGAGTGATAGATACGAGATATATGGGAGAACATTGTAGTTGTGTATAGTGAAATGTATAGAGTGAGGAGAGGAGAGGGAAGGCCAAGTACAAGCAATACAGATCGTCAGGATCTCTAAAACGCAGCTTTGGATTATTTCCGTATGACGTCACAAGCATTACACTTCGTCGCGTTCTTTTAGGCTATAAGGTCCTAAGCATTACACTTTCTCGCGCGCATACTGCTTCGTCTAATCTCTGACGTCACAGTGTGTGCATGTGTGTGTGCGCACGCGCGTGTGTGTGTTCGAGTAGGATGAGAAAGAACATTGGAAGTTACATATGCATGCGTTCTTGTAGGCTGCAAAAGTGCATTCGTTCTATGCCCACTTATCTTATCTCTCTCAATATCGATGCAATATCTCGAGATGTGTAAAAAAAACGGAGGGAAATAATTGGGCTGTATAAATGAATTTAAAATATTTTTAGTATAAAATTATGTTGTTAGTAAAGTTGGTATTGCAGCAGGGTTTAAATATTGAAAAATAGATTTAAAATTATCCGCATGCAGGTAGATGGAAAGTATTACAAGTTGCTCGTAGTCGGTAAAATACCGAGAGTATTGAATATATTATGAGATTAAAAGTTGTTAAATAATATATGTCTCTATAAGCTTTACAGAGTGGGGTCTTCCCGCGCTGCGTCTTCGAGCTTGATAAGCGGGTAGACGATGAAAATGCTTGCAATTTTGATAAGGTTTATCTCTCGCGTGCACGCGCTGTTAGCTTTATAGCCGCCTTCTATACAGCTGAATTATCTATTTTGAAAAATAAAGTATACATTTAAAAAAAAGAGAGAGATTAAATATTCTGCTTAAAAAAAATGAAATATTAAAATTTTCTAGTTTAAAAACTGAAATGAGAAACAAGATATATTTTTTATAATATAATTCAAAATGAAAATGATTTTGCAATATTTACGAAAGAAAAATTCTCTATTCTATAAATTAATGAAAGATGAAAAAAAAGAAAGATTAAAGAAAAATTTCCAATTTAAAAAAAAAAATGTAAAGAAATATTTTTTATTTTTAAGTTTACAAGAGAATAAATTTTAAGAAAAAAGTATGACAAAGGGTGGATATTGAAATAAATAGAGAAGTGTTTGGTTTGCTAAAAAATGAGAGAGTACTGATAAGTTGTTACATATGTTTTATCGAGAGTTAAAAAAGTAAAAGCTTAGGAAACTGAGCAAAAATCGGTACATATTTTTTTCACCCGGTCGAATACTACTGTCAGCATGCAGTCCTTGATTTTTTTCGAAAGTTGTAAAATTATTAAAAAAGAGGTATTTCAAAGGTTTTCTATCACACATTTTTTTATTAAAGTATGTCCCCAACGTTTTTTTGTAGAGAAAATAAATACGTCAAATAGTTTGTCGCCTTTACCAAGTAAAAATCGCTCCTACTACTATTTAAAAACCCACACGTTTTTAACTGGTTCTGTGTTTGTTTGTGCACTTTTAAATTATTTTTAACAGTGTAAAATTAAATATTTTTGTTTTCGATAAATAATTTTATCGAGACTCAACAGTCAAACTGTGTAAAAATACTTAAATTATTTACGTTTTTATTTGAAAAAAAAAAAAAAAAAAATTTTTTATATGTCAGCAATACTAGTTCTAGCAGCTTTAATCAACGCAATCGAAGGTGTAAATAGAATTTTCGAAAAGACGGTACAGGAGGTATGCGATATTCATCATACTGTATGTCCATTGCTAGTTTTTGCTGAGGGCAATGAGCGAATATTTTGTTACGCTCACGAATCTCTACATTTAGTTGAAAGGATATCGCAGAACCTGGGCATAATAATCTTTACCATTTCTCTTGGATGCAGCAACAGTGCGTGCAACAAAAAATTCAAACAAAACTTTCGTGAAACGGAGTGGGAGCTGATTAGCAAAAAAGCGACTGAAGTAGAGACGCGACTTCAGTCGAGAATAAATAACTACCTCAACTTGATTTCAATTGTAGTTTACACCCGTAACTATAAAGTTAAGTTCAGTTATAAAGAGCTGAACCCGCTGGTTATAAACTGGCAAAGTGAAGATCGCTTCGAGTTCGATACTATAAAAAGATAACTATTAAAAATGAGGAATCCAAATTGATATGGATTTCAAATCGATAAAGACTCATTTGTGAAAACTAATTTGAAAACTAAAAAATTGAAACGTTTGTGTGTGACATTTAGTTTATAATATCGTATTTGTATTAGTGTGTATAACCGTATTCTATGTAGTTTTTGTGAAACTATCCCGAGTAACCTTTTTATTACGGCAACCAACTTCTCTCAGTTGGGCCACCTTCGGCTGCCGAAGTCGGGCCACCGAATGGGTGAGGCGTGGTGGTGAGCGTGGTCCTATGATGGCTAGCCGAAAATCGTATAGATTTTGTCATAATATCGATGTGTATCTTACATAACCTCGAAATATTCATTATTGTATTTTCATGCTATGGTAAAACTTTTTTTTAATTGAAAATTAAAAATGAGTGATTGAATTAATAAAAATGATTTTAATAAAAAAAAAATAAAAAAATAATAAAAAAAAAAATAAAAATGATTTTCTTTGGACTCGACCTGAACTCGTTAAAAATTGATTCCGAAATTCCGCCCGCATACACGGACAAATACAACCTAAAACCAATTGATAAAAACATAATAAAAAACTGATTATTCTCGTGGAAATGAGAACTAATTACCACAGATAATATAATTGATAAATTAACTAGTTATTCGAGTAACTCAAGTTCTTCATATTTTGTCGAGTAATTTAGATTTTCTCGAGTACTCGAGTAATTTATATTTTTTCGAATACTCAAGTAATTTATATTTTTTCGAATACTCGATTTATTCGATCAATTCATATTTTTTTGAGTACTCAAGTGAATTGAGAAATTCATATTTTTTCGAGTACTCGAGTAATTCGAGTAATTCATATTTTTTCGAGTACTTGGAATGAAAACTCGAATACGCCTTCAAGTGTGAATACTCGATTGTCGAGTACTCGCGAGTAATTTTTTCTTCAAGTTCGAGTTAGGTACTCGACAAAAATATGAACTCGAATAACTAGTGTTACTCGAATAATTCGAATCATTTGAATAACTCGAGTTAATTAAATTTTTTTACTAATGAAAACTATTTTAAAAAGTAGACAGTTGCTTTAACAATCAATCGATCGGTTACTATTGGAAATCAGCTGTTTTTTTATATAAATAATTGTACATAAATTACGTTCAATTCTATGATTTTATAAGCTAGATTCGGCTGCCCTCTCAGGGCCCCGTTTCGCCGCCACGCCTCACACCGATGTGGTGCCACTGTGGCGACAATTCGGCAAGAGTTTCGGTGCCACTGAGGGTGATTCGGCACCGACTTCGGGCCCTCTGCACGCCGAAGTGAAAAGGTTACTCGGGATTGTAAAACTTATATAATTATAATAATTTTTATAAAAAATAAATGTAACATTAGTTGTAAGTGTATTCGATAAATTCGATATAGTTTTTGTAAAACTATTGTAAAACTTATATAATTATAATAATTTTTATAAAAAATAAATGTAACATTAGTTATAAGTGTATTCGATGAATAAAGTTTTGTGTGTATTATTTAGTTTATAATTTCATATTTGTATTATTTTGTGTAAAATCGTATTCTGTGTGGTTTTAAAACTGCTATAATTGTAATAATTTTTATAAAAAATAAATGTATTAAACCGAATACTTCTCTATTTATTTCATAACCTCCAACCTCCATCATACTTTTTTTAAATTTAAAGTATACATCTTAAAAAATTAAAAACTTTTCTTCAATTTTTGATTTATCTTTAAAATTAAAATATTTTTCTTTAATTTTATCGTTGATTTTTCAAATAGGAAATTATTTCTTTAATCTTTGAATTTCCAGGAAAAATTTATCAGCTCGTAGTATATACCATGAAGATTATTCAGTAAAATTTTTAAATAAATGCATTCATTAGTTTTAAAGAATTTTAAGGTTCTAATAGTCAGCTCTAACAAAGAATAACACATTTGAAATGAGCGAAAACTAGCACATTTTGTCGTTTAGTCATAGTAAGGTACGGCTAAACACGCACCATTATTCGAAAAATAACACATTTGAGAAACATCATATTTGAAATGCTTCCACGAAAACTAGCACATTTCGTCGTTTATCATCGTATGGTACCGTTAAATATGTATTGTTGCTCGAGGGATAGCGTTGAGATGTGCTACTCTTGGTGGGAAAGCCGAATCGTGCTACTCTTGGCCGTAAAAATGAATCGTGCTATTATTCTTGGCCGTAAAACTGAATCGTGCTACTCTTCACGGTAAAAATACATCAAGCTACTCTTCGCCCTAAAACTAAATCGTGCTACTCTTCGTCGTTAAATACGTAGTGGAAAGGGCGCGATCGATTCATATTATTCTAACCAGCATCAGTTGTGCCCCCTACTCTACGCGAATGGTAATAAGCTTGCATATAACGCTATTTACCACCACTGCTCAGATGGTTAGAAAGCTCGCGGGTGAAAGGTTAATGGAAATCATCTTGCTCAACGAGCCGTCGTCTATCAGCCTCGAAGACTCGTTAATCCGGACCGTGGGAGGCATTGCGATAAAGCTTATATATATAATAGAGAAAAAAAAACTGATTTCGTGACAAAAATAATATCTGAAAACTAACTATGCCATCATATTAACGGTAGTCCCTGTTGATATTCTGATATTTTTGGAACTCCCTAATATTATAATATTGTCAGTTAATTTGTTATAAACATTTAATTGCAAAAAATCACACTTTTTTCCATTTTTAGATATGACCGCTGTACAAAAGTGCTTTATATTTTCGACGAAAATGTAACCCTTTAAAATATGTTATTTTATGATAAAAAACGTATTTTTATAGCAAAATAAGACTATTATGAGGCTTCCTTAAAATGTATGTATGGATGTATGTGTATGAGAAATCAAGTTTATGAATTTTCTCGATGAGTTTTTATCCGATATAAATAATTTAATCTGGGAATTATTTAAAATAATAACACAAGTAAACGTTCCTATTTTGAAAAAAATCATTAGAAGCATTAACGATATGTATTCGAATATTTGTTTTAATATTCTTTGAATATCAAATAGCGAGCGCGAAGCGCGAGCGTTTTCGGTCACGCTTCATATGCAAGAAGCGATGATTTTGCCTGCCTTGCATCGCGAAGCGATGCAAGCCACAACAGCCCTTCAGGCCGCTGTGGCGAGCTACTTTACTTATAAAATCAAAATTAAAGAACCAATTACGATAACGTTGCAAAACAAATAGTAGGGAATAAGAATGCGCACAAAACGAGATGTTAAAGGACTCAATCGGATAATTAGAAACGAAGAAAAGTTAGAAAAAACCGCGAAAAATCAGGACTTTTTCAAAAATTTATATCTTTACCATTTTTCAAGCTTTTGTACAATTGCAATTTTAATTTTTTTAGCATTATTTTTCAACGGAGCTGGATGCGTTATGGATAGTCCGGATTTAATTTTTAAAAAAGATTTTTAAAGTAAATATGTCATACTACAAAACGTATATTCTAGTTTTGCGTTGAAATATTGGAAAATGTGTTTTAAGTGTTGTAAAAAAGATTGCAATTCGATTGAAAACTGCCAAGCGCAGGTAAATATGCAGAAAGTGGGGGCAAAAACAGTTTAGGAGAAATCTATATGTATATATATATATAGTAATAGTAATGCTTTGCGCGTTGCTCCAAATCTTTTTATTCGATTATTTCAGGAACTATAGCAGCTATTGAAAAGTTATTTTTTTTATTCCGAGGTGAACTTGAAAAATGGCGGAAACATAAATTTTTTAAAAAGTCCTGATTTTTCGTGGTTTTTCCGAATTTTCTCCGTTTCTAATTATCTGATTGAGTCCTTTAACATCTCATTTTGTGCGTATTCTTGTTCCCTACAGTTTGTTTTGCAACGTCATCGTGACTGGTTCATTAGGTTCGATTTTATAGGTAAAAAATGGAAAAAAGTGATATTTTTTGCAATCAAATGTTTATAACAAATCATCTGACAATATTTCAGAGTTGCTCTGATTGTCAGAATATCAACAGAGACTACCGTTAATACGATGGCATAGTTAGTTTCTGTATATTATTTTTGTCACGACAATATGCTCTATTGATTGGCCTAATAGAAGTGTCAATTGATTTATCATATATTGTTTTTATTAAAATATTGTTCTAGTTATAAAAGATGAATGTTTTGTGGCATCATCCTTTTACTTGTATGGTGGCAGGCCCCACAGGCAGTGGAAAAACAACTTTTATTAAAAAAATATTAAAATTTCGTAAACAAATGATTGACAGTAACTTCGATCGGATTTTATTTTATTATGCAGAGTTGCAAAATGGATATAAGAGTGACGAGTTCACAAATGATGGGGTTAAAATTTTATTTCGCGAGAGCTTACCTAACACGGGTGATTACTCAAACGATCTTAATTTGAAAAAACTTTTGATTATTGATGATTGTATGCAAGAATCGTCGAATCATGTGATAGTCGATTTATTTACCTAAGGTAGTCATCATAAAAACATTAGCGTTTTGTTTCTTACACAAAATATCTTTCATACAGGTACACATTTATAAAATATAAGTTTGTCTCTAACTCTTTCTACATAATTTTATTTGAAAATCCTTGAGATCGCGCACAGATTCAACATCTGGCTAGACAAATTGTCCTTGATGATTCAAAAATTCTACAAGAAGTTTATCAAGACGCAACAGCGGAAGGATTTGGATATTTAATGATTGATTGTAAGCAAGATACATTAAACAAATTGAGATTTCGTACGAATATATTTCAAAACGATGAGTATATGTACGTTTACTTACCTAAATACTCGCACAGTATGTACGCTTTAAATTATTAATAAAAAACGTTACCAGCATCTTCGATGATTCAGTTTAACTCAGACTATGGCAAAAGTCACTTCTAAAAAAGCTCAAGTAGCTCAACGTTTACAGCAAAAAAGTAATACACCATTTAGTGAAAAGGACGTTGCCCTCTTACAGGAGCTTAGACATTCCGATAAAAATCAAGGCATTGCATGGCTACGCTCAGCGGACAAAAAACTAATAAAATATATTTGTAAGTGCGCGTTGAAAACGTTAAAAGGTCATGTAAATTCAAAAGAGTGTGAAAAAAATGAATTAAAATAACATAATAATATTTTAAGAGAATTAGCTCAAAAATCTAAAAATTCTTAGAGAGTAAAAACGTGTTATAGTCAAAAGGGTGGGAGTTTCTTACCGTTTTTGCTGCAACCTATACTTGACACATTATTCTTAGTGTAGACGCCAGGTAGGTTCCCGTAGCCTTTTCAATTCTAATGGATACATCCAAGTTTTACTGAAGAATTTTTGCCTGCTAAATCCGAATTTTGATGGTGGATCGCCGAAAAAATGGCAGATAACTAATTATCAACAAATTTTAAAAACAAAAAAAAAATTTTATTTCTTTAGCATATTTAGAAGCGAAAATATTCTTATGAATTTATTCGTACGCTGGATATTTTTCCAGATAAAAATTATTAAAGTTTTAAAAAACGCGATTTTTCGAATTTTCAAGGCCTTGCCATGAGCTAAATAATGACAATTTTTTAATGCACCAAACGTTAAAATTTTCTTTAATTATACCACTACGAATATCCAATTAGTCACATGCATTTAAATTCAATCAAGTCACATATTTCCATGTGTCTTTTAGAGCGTTTTGTGAGTGATGTACTCGTGCCAGGTGTGTTTCTTTAATGTTCCATTCGACGGGCTATATTAAAGGTTTTTAAATGTATTTTTTCTACTTAATTTGAATTTCGATAGTGGATTGTGTAAAAAATGGTTATTGATTGGTAATTTGTTAATAAATTTTAACAACAATTATTTTGGCTTTTTTCACCCAAACTATTTTTTTAACAGTTTTTTATATTTATATAATAATAAGTAATCAATTATTTAATTATTACTGGCATATTTATATTTAAAATAACGTTAAAATATTTAAAAAATTATATTTCATAAGACTAGTAATTGTGTATTCATACGTTGTTTGTACCTTCAATCTTTCCAACTACCTTCACAGCTACATCTCTTTACAAACTTATGTAACAAATAATTTTTTGTGTTTTTCATAGTATTATTTAATTGTCTTTTACATTTATGACAAACAGCAAATGTTAATCTAAATGCAAAATAATACGTTTACTCTTATCTAGTTGATTTTATGCTCTTTTAATAGGATTTATATTTGTTATTAGTTTCAGAAATATTTTTTTTTATACTTTACTGCTAATTTTAGTAGATTAAAAAAATGCAAAACGTGTTCTAGAAAAACTTGTATTTGTGTTGTAGCAGAAATACCTTGTTCATTTTGTTTCAGCTCTAAACACAAAACGTATGAAAATAAATATGAAAATAAATGTAGAATGTGAAAACGAATAGATGTCGTTCAGACTCAGATTTAACAAAAATAATTTTTGTTTGTTGTTAGATATTTATTATTTTTGTATTTATTGTATTTGATAAATTATTTCATAAATTATTTGTTACATAATTTTATAAAGAGATGTAGCGAAGGTACTTGGAAAGACTGAAGGTACAAATAAGATATGGATACACAATTACTAGTCTTATAAAACCTAATTTTTTTAATATTTTAAACGTTATTTTCAATATAAATACGCCAGTAATAATTGAATAATTGATTACTTATTATTATATAGATATAAAGAACTGTTAAAAAAAGTTTCAGTGAAAAAGCCGAAAAAATTGTTGTTAAAATTTATTAACAAATTACCAACTAATAACCTGTTTTTACACAATCCACTATCGAAATTCAAATTAAGAAGAAAAAATACATTTAAAAACCTTTAATATAGCCCGTCGAATGGAACATTAAAGAAACATATCTGGCACGAGTACACCACTCACAAAACGCTCTAAAAGACACATGTAAATGTGTGACTTGATTGAATTTAAATGCATGTGACTGATTGGATATTGGTGGTGGTATAATTGAAGAAAATTTTAACGTTTGATGCGTTAAAAACCTCATTATTTAGCTCATGGCAAGGCCTTGAAAATTAAAAAAATCGTGTTTTTTAAAAATTTAATAATTTTTATCTGGAAAAATATCCAGCGTACGAATAAATTCATAAGAATATTTTCGCTTCTAAATATGCTAAAAAATATGAAAACATTTTTTCTGGATCAAAAAAATGAAAATTTCTTTTTGTTATTAAAATTTGTTAATAACTAATTATCTGCCATTTTTTCGGCGATCCACCATCAAAATTCGGATTTAACGAGCAAAAATACTTCAGAAAAACTTGAGTGTATCCATTAGAATTCAAAAGGCTACGAGAACCTACCTGGCGCCTACACTATCTCGTTAATGGTAAAAAAATTAAAATGGATAGAACGAAGAAAATAATACTTTAATCAAAAGACCAACTTGAACGTATACAAAGGGGAAATGTAAAAATTGACGAGGGTAAAATAGAGTTTACCGCTGCAATACCAACCACACTGGAATCTATTCAAACGATAGGCAATACATTATTGCGTTGAGATAATAGAATGACAAAAATTCTTGACTCTATGACTTATGAAAATGACCAAGAACAATTTATAGATTATTTAAAAACCTTACAGAGATATTTATTTTTCATCGAAGACGAAAAATGAAAACATGCACCGAAAACATACGAAGATGAAACCTTTGCTTTAGACAGTTTTACGATATTGGAGAGTGTACCAAATTTATATAAAAAGAAAGCCGAATTCTTATTAAATTATCTGTAATCCACCAAAGATAGTATTACTTGAAACAAGAAAGGCGTTATATACATAGATGGAGAAAAAGTTCAAGATTCAAATATCGGTGATTTAATAAACGATGCTTCATGCATAGAAAAAAAGTAAAAGCTTTGGGCAGAGAACAGTTTGGAAGAATGCTTCGAGATATTGACACGACGATTGAATTTGTCGGCAACGAAGAATTGTAGGAATTAAACAGTCTTAAACAAACTCAAAATAAAAAAGTTAATTATCAGGATAGCATAACGACCGCTGAAGAAAACAATACTGCGTTTGATGATTTATCAACATTATATAACGATACACTGAAAAAAGTATAGATAAGCAGCTGTGCTAAGGCAAGGTTAGCTGAGCTGCCATTAATATGGCGCAGCAGCAGGTTTTGTTTTAAGCGAAAATTTCTCCCAAAACCGAGCGCGTTTGACATCTTTTCATTTAAGCGAGTATTTCTCATAAAAGCGCGTGCAAATTTTGACCTTTGAGTTCTCATTCATCAAAAAAAAAGTTTCTTCTTTTATATTATGAGCTAAATAAAAAAAGGAAAGAACAAAGATTTAAAAATTAAAGAACTAATGAGATAAATCAAATAAATACTAAAATTGTTTAGGTAAAATTAAATAAAGTTTTAAATTATCACAAAAATACAATCTAAATTCTCTTGTAAACTACACTGAACGGATATTTTTATGCAATTAAGTAACATGTAGTTTTCAAAAATTAGGTTAATTTTAAAAGGTTAATTTTAAATATCATGGAACGTACAAAAATTTAAATAAATACATTGAAAAAGCTCTTTTAATTCAGGAAAAAATCGGTTAAGAAAAACTTCCATATTATTATTATAATTTCTTCGAAATCACTTTGAAAATTAATGCTGAACAAATACGTAAGCAACCGTACAAAATGTCGCTCATAAATATAAGCTGTCATTTTATCAACATAGAGTCAATTGTTTATCAATAGCACCAGAGCCGAATTTTCACGATATTGGGAGAAATTTTCTTCCAAAAGAGAAAAGCATTCAAGCCAAAAGTGTGTGTGCAACTCTCAATGCGTTTAGTGTAACAGGTTTACGTGTTGGGTGAGCGGCTTTCTTAAACATTTTTCAGTGTAGTTTTTTACCATTTACAAATACCATTGTTTTTTTTAAAAAAAGCTTCAACACTAGCTCTGAAAAGAAGACTGACTCCATTCAAGATTCATGCAGGCCGTTACTGATCGAATTTTTTTTTCTCTTCTAAATGATGAAAATACCTTCCAATACGTATATAAAGATAAAATTTACCTCACAGAACGCTCGAAAATATGTTATTTCCTCTCTACAACGTATTTAGTGTTGGATGTAAAAATAAAGATTAAAAAATTGAAAATGAACCTCAATTTTGAAATTGCCGTAGCTCCGTCAATTTTTGACCTTTTTGGACGTTATTTTAATGAAAATGTACGCAATTTAGTCTAGTTTTAAATGCCGTTTGATTTTTGCAATGCTAGTTGATGTCTCCGCGTTATTCATAAAATACCAAAAAAATTTTCCAAACGCAATTTTCTCAAAAACTATATTTTTTTTTTTTCAAATTTTAGTTTTTTTATACATAAAAAATACGAAATTTTAAGATAGGTGAGAATATGCGATTTTACCTTATTTCTTTTTGAACAAATTTTTAAACGTTTTTTTTATACACGGAGAGAAATCCTATAGTAAATATAATTATAGATTGTATAAAAAATTTCTTTATTATATAGTACGAGTGGGACATTTCTCCGATATAATGAAAATTACTATATTACACAGTGAAATTTGTGAAAACAGCTACGTAAAAAAAATTATTTTTTTTTTTACCCAAAATATGTTATTGAAAGTAATATAATTTATTTTATTTATTAATTTAATTTTTTTTTAAATAAAATACCTTTGAAAAAAAACGGACCTGAAGTGGAGTGGAACCCGGGTACCTCGAGAACGGAAAGCGTGAACGTTACCGACTGCGCCATCATGACATGTTACTTACAAAATTTTGAATCGTCTACATATGTATAGGTGAGAATGAGAGTGGCATAAGTCACACTTTTAAAAAAATTTAGTTAGTGGTATATTTCATTTCCTTAACATTAAAACAACTTATTTTTAAAAATAGAGTGGCTTTTTTGTTTATTTTTCTTTAATATTATAAGCACTGTAAAAATGGCACTCAATAGAAATGTATATTAATTTAAGACTTTAATATCGAAAATCTCGAAATTAAAAGTATGTGACTTATGCTACTCTCATTCTAACCTACACATATGTTACAGAACTATACTTTCAATTCGGTAGAAAATTTTGAGGTTAAAAATAAATTTACAGATCATCGACTCAACATTATTATATTCATAATAAAATTTATTATATGCATAATAATATTTATTATTTTTGTAACATTAATTCCAACATGAGATATCAAATATTTTTACTCTGTCATAACAAATTTTACTATAGCATAATTTTTACTATGTAGTATAGCAATTTTTCTAATAAGATATAGTTTCATTTTTTAAACGATGTTGCCAACCTTATCAAATTTTATAGTAATATTTGTTATAAATGTAATAAAAATCGTCATAATGCAGAAATGTCCCAGCTCTTGTATAAAATATAGTATTTTTTATTACTATCCATAACTAAAATTATTTTTTATTTTTCCCCGTGTATTTTCCATTTTAAAGCATTGATACCATGGCGCGTCGTGCCATCTCTCCAACTATTACGTCTTTTTATAATTTGTTTATGCTTTTATTTATCAATTTATCAAAAATATTAACAAAAATCTTTAAAATGAACCCTCGATCAAATTTTTTTATTAATTAGAACCGAAGTTATGACGATTTTAACTTCATAAAAATAGAAATTTTTTTTCGTTGAGAATTAAAATTTTTTATCTAGTTTGAATTTTTCACCTACGATTTAAATTTAGTTAGTAGGGAGTCGACATATGCTACCGCTAGATGTCAACGATTCGCTTTTTGCATTCTCATTAACGACTTGACGCATTCAAGTATATAAGACAAGTAAGATCAAAAATAAAATTGTCTAACAAAAAATTTTTTTCTCTGTCGAAGAACTAATTAATAATAATGGCATCACTGGTTGCTAAGACTAAGTGCAAAGATATGAAAAAAGGCACAAAAAGTTGTTTACGATTGCTCCATTTGGAGAATTAGGTGATTTAACGGAGACTTTGAAGCGCTTGTATCCAAATACTTCTTTTTCTAGAGAGGGTAAAGTATGTCTTTCATGTTACAGAATATTTTTTGATAAAGTGAAAAATATACCTATTTCATCTACCTTAAGAAGGGGCCGAACTATCTGTCTTTGTCTAATAGCGTTTTTCATCATTTATGTAAACACTATCCGGTATAACAAGAAAAAAATATCAGCCTCCGCTAGATATTAGTATAATAAGTAAATTTTGTAATAACAACCAAATTTTTTCACTGCGTAGTTTTTGAATAATTAGAGACCTACCAAAAAAAGATAGGTTATATTCTAGATTGCTAGTAGGTCTCTAATTAGTCAAAAACTATGCGGTGAAAAATTTGGTTATTATTACAAAATTTACTAATTATACTAATATCTAGCGGGAGCTGCTATTTTTTTCTTGTTATACCGGATAGTGTTTATATAAATGATGAAAAATGCTATTAGACAAAGACAGATAGTTCGGCCCTTTCTTAAGCAATCAATAATCTTCGGAAGAAGTTTTTTATAGTGAGGCCGTGGTAGAACAGTTCAATCAGACTTCAAGTAATTTGGAATTAAAAAGGGTACCCCCCGTTAAGATAGTCAATTTTGCCCTGTCCCTGAAATTTTTGTTTGACCTTTTAACTTTGTTTTGGATCAAAAAAAAATAGTTTTTGTCATATTTGCAGACCGCGACCCCCCTCCCCCTGTCCACAGCATGGAAAAAATTATTTTTTCACTATTTATTTTTTTTCTCCGCATCTAGTCGGCATAAAAACCCCAAGAAAATCGTGCTTATAGCTTAAATGATTACAAATCATGTAGAATTTTTTCATAAAGATTTGATGATGCTATATAACCTAAAAAGATGAAAAAAAATTTTAAACCTCTCCTGTTTTCACGGGAAATGCGGTACAGGGCCAATTCTTGCAAAAAAACTTGTATTTTGTTTAAAATTACTTGCTTGAATTTTTCCAGATATTTCCTGTTGGTGCGCCATAGTGCAAAATGCAAAAAACTCATTTTTTCGATGTTTTTGGCTGATTGTAGCTCATTTGCAGACTTTGTATTATTATTTATATTATGAAATTATATTCAAGAACTTTATTTATGAATTAAATTATGCAATCAAGTCAGAAAAATAAGATTTACAAACATTCGCATCATATTTTTGCACGAATCCATATTTTAGATTAGGTATTTAAACACTTCTTTCATGATTTTGTTGATATTTCACTACTTTATATGTGATAAAATCTTTTAAATATTATATTGCTTTAATAAAAGGAAATGTTTTGATAAATAAGTCATTTCAGAGGTACAGCTATAAGTACAGTCAAAATATTAACTTGAGATTACATATGAATTTATATTTCGTAAGAAAAACTTATCAATACAAACATTAGAATCATGATTCAATAATATGAACCTTGACTTTGGCATTTTTAGCACTATGTAATCTAAATCTTCACTTAAGTCACACTTTTGCGAAAGCTATGTGGTCTATTTTTACACTGTATAAAAAATGTGAGCATGCGAATACATTGAAATCTTGTTTACATGTCTCATATTAATATTACAATATTAAATATATTTTTGTTAAAAAGCGCATATTATTCGCAATTATTTTATGACATTCGCAATCGTTTTAAAGATTATAAATAAAGTTTGCACTTATGCCATGTATTGTAATAAATTATCTCCATTGACGTAGGTACGAATTCAGTAACGTAACTCAAGTAACAATCGTTAGGCTGGAAGTTATAGTCTTTACTTAGTTCTTAGATATTCTATCCATGTTCTTACCCTTTTTCCATAAGCAGAATAAAGATAGAATATTTGAGAACTGAGTAACAACTATAACTTCTAGCCTTAGATTAAGTTGGGTCTATGAATTAGAGCCATAAAAAAACATTATGGCCCGAATTCATAGTTGTGTCTTGAGTATTAAGTATGACTTAAAACTTAAGTGTCGTTACTTGAGTATCAGCTGTTCATTCAATTGAGTGTTACATGAAGAAGTTATTACAGTTAGTTATGAGACAAAATCACACAAATAAGGTAGTCATCGGTAAAGATGTAATACTCAATTGAAGTGACAGCTGATACTCAAGTAACGATACTTAATTTTTAAGTCATACTTAATACTCAAAACACGACTATGGATCCGGGTCCAAATTCGGGCCAAAGAAAAGTAACATGTAAAATATTTTGTAAATAGAATAACGAATATTAGTATTGAAACAGTATTACGAATATTATTATAAAAAATTAAATCCTATTTCTATTAATTTTATATATAAGTTAAGGATTTATTTCTAACGAAATTGTAGTTTAAGACGATAATATTATTTTATGGGCTATATTACAATATTAGAATAACATTGTATAATAAAAATTGATTCCATATTATATGGTTCGTTACAATTATTATTGTAGATGTTTAAGAAGATCTTTTGATGAAACGTTAGGGTCAAATATTCGAATTATAATTTGTATAAGGTTAAGATAATAAATCCAAAACCTTTGATAATATATAGGACTATTACACGCTAGAAAAAGAACAGGAACAGATATAAGAAATACATTGCTTCTATATCTATATATATATGAAAAATAAGCGCGTTGTTCCCAGCAACAACTCGCTATTCCTCATATATATAGATATAGAAGTAATGTATTTCTTATATCTGTTCCCTGTTCTTTTCTAGCGTATAATAACCCTAATCACCCAGTCATTAATATCATCGATAACTTTAAAACTTGTTTAATTCTCACTGTTGACAAGATATTATGTAGTATTCATATTGTTTTTATCATCAGTGGTATCTTATGAAATTCATCTTTAAGGTTTTAATTTTTTAGTTAAAATTAGCACAAATATAAAAAGGTTAACATCATTATACTTTTAAAGTAAGAATAAAGATGTTATGATATAAAATAATCAAATTTAAAAATTTCAATTGGCTTATGGCCTCTTTTTTTCTGTAACATTTCAATCAGATTTTATACTTTTATAAATTCATTTTAAGCTATTAAAGATGAATTTATATCAATAATTCAATGTTGAGAAAAATGTTAAAATATAGGTTGATATAAGTTTTATAGTGATTGACTGCAAATAAGCACTGACATATTATGGACAAAAATATAATTATGCTTTATGTTCATCTATTAAAACAATTAATAGATAATCTTATTCGAGCAGTTGGGTAAAAATAATAGTCTCATTCAAAAAAATAAATGTTGACAAACGATATGCCAATGTTCAAAATTAATATTTTTGTTAATACTTGAAAGATAATCAAGAGCATGATAAAAATAATCGTGTACTAAATATGTATTTTTATTTAATTTAAATATTTATACTATTTTATATTATTTTATGTATATATATCTTACTTAACATCAATATCAAAGTAAATTGATAAAAATTTCTTAATGATGGTGATTTAGTTAAAATTAACAAATAAAATAATTTACTTTTTATCAATATTTAATATTTCTAATGCACTTACTTATTAATTAAATGATCCTATTAATTAATACTTTTATATTTAAACTAATAGAATAATGTTGGCTATAACAATTCCTACTAGTTACAAGTACGTAGTTTTATTACTTTATAATAGCAAGTCTTTTAACTTTGATAAAATAAGTTAATAATCTTTACAATTATTTGTTTACAAACACTAGATAGAAACTTGAGTTTTTAATAATTTATAAATCCATGTGTTTCGAATGTACCTATATTTGTATACATATAATTAATATTTTCAAAAATCAGCTTGCTATTGTTGTAATGAAATAATGAATTATCTCTATCATTTCAAATGTTAAAAGTATATTTCTTTAAAATAATTTTTTGTCTTCAAGTTTCATCAGTTCTTTTACATTTACAGGTTTCTTTTATCCGTAAGTTTAGTTTCTGCATAGTGTACAAAAAAATTGTAATCTAGAACACACCATAAACTATTCGTAAAATGTATTCTTAATAATTGAGCAATTTTTGCCCAAATGTATTTAAATTAATTTAAAGGAAGAAAAATTATAGTGCTTACAATATAAAAAAATCCAAAATATCCCTGGTAGAAAGCTCACCATAAAATATGGTCGGTCCACCAATATATGCCCATAATTGTATGGTGTAATTACACTGTCATTCACTGTCATTATTTTTTTAAACTAATAGTATTCAAAGCAATGATACTCTGTATATTGCTTTAAAATATCTTCCTTGAACATAGTATCAATGATTATTAATGTTTAAACAAAACTATCATCCATACAACAACAGAAATTATCTTAAAAATGAAGTTTGGCTGATATCTTTTACCGTGCTAATCAAAGTTAAATTATAAATACCCACATTAAATTGTTTGATCATTGAGACTTTATTAGATATTTAAAGAATTGTACTTTATTTTTGTTTATTTAAAAAACTTTTTTTTTACAGCAAAATGAGCAATGTCGCTGACGAGCCTCCAGCCAAGAAGAGTAAAACAAATGATTCTAAATGTGCATGTTGCAATGTTTTCTTACAAAAAGTTACTGGAAGCTATAAAATATTCGAAACACGTGAAGAAATAGTTCAAGCAAATGAAGAGTATGGTAAAATTTTTATCTTGGGGGACATTGTTTGTACTAAATGTAGAACAAAATTTCGAAAGCAAAAAATGATAGAAAAACGCTGTGTTTCAGTTCAAAATGATGAATCTTGTCAACAATCTTCAAGTCAGATAATTTCAGATGATTTACAGATAGAAAAGTCTTCAGAAGATCTTTATGAAACACCTCCACAACAGCATTTTCCAGTTACAGAATCAAGTAGTACTGAATCTAGTCAGGTAACAACCTCATCTGACTCATCGTATCATTTATTGGAGAAAATACCACTTGAAACTGTTAACATCCCGTTTCCAAGAACTGTTACAACGCATGCCTATTGCTTTATATGTAAATCAAAGAATGATATTCAACCTGTACCTTTCAATGCTCGAATTCAAGTGTTCACAAAAAAACGAATTTTCATACCTAAATATAATAAATGTTGTAAGATTCATTTAATTAAAGATAGATTTTATGAACATGATTTAATAAATATTGTTGCGTTTTCAAATGAATCTTTCATTGAAGCAGAAGAATTGAGAAAATTTTTAGACTGCTTGTCCGATAAAGTGAACATTTCGCTTCACGAAAAAATTAAGGATTGTGCAATGTCCGAAGAGAGAGTCTTAGCTTTGACAGGTTACACGTGGCAAAATATAATCGAACTTCAGGATATCATGGTTACAATGAGGACTTCAGACAATAGAAGCGTTTTACAAGCTCTTGTTACATTTTTGATTAAACTGAGAACCGGAATCTCTAATCGATGTATTGCATCAATCCTTGAGCTAGAAGAAAAACAAGTCCAAAAACCATTGAATCAGTCTTACAAGGTTTTCAGAAGATTCTACCTCAATATTTTAGTTATGAGGCTCATCATAGAGATTTTTTGATTAATCAAGTTTCTCTCATGGCAAAAACATTACATAAATTAGATAATCGTTTAGCTTTAATATGCGATGGAACTTATATGTATCATCAAAAAAGTAGCAACAATGCTTACCAACGTAAGTCTTATTCTGGACAAAAAAAAAAAGTTTGTGCAAACCTTTCACTATAGCAACTACAAACGGTTTTATAGTAAATGTTGAAGGCCCTTTTAATGCAAATAAAAATGACTCTGAAATTCTAAAAGAATTAATAAAATCACCAACTGGACTGAGCAGTATCCTACAAGAAGGTGATATTTTTATCTTAGATAGAGGTTTTCGCGATGTCGTTTCACTATTAGAGAGTAAAGGATTTACGGTTTTAATGCCAGCACTAAAGGGTAAAAGAAATCAATTGACAGTAACAGAGTCAAACGATTCTAGGCTCGTAACGAAGATAAGATGGGTTGTTGAAGCTGTTCATGGAATCATAGGTCAGAAATTCAAACTCCTTCATAATCAGCTTTTCAATGCTCTGTTGCATAACGCCCAGCTTTACTGTCAGATTGCTTGTTTTTTAGTTAATCGATTTGGAAAACGTTTAAATTCAGACGTAGAACAATTTCAAGCTATAATTGATAGAATCAGCTTAACAATAGATTTGACAAACACGCTCTCTGATTATGTTGAAGAAAATAATTGGAATCGAAAGAGCTCGCCATTTGAAACAGTTTCTTCAAAAGATATTTTAGATTTTCCAGAAATGACAATTGAAGAGTTGAAAGTATTTTTTACTGGATCTTATCAACTTTCTCAAGCAATTTCGTATTTAGCTGAGATGTTGGAAGAAGATGAAACGTTAGTTTTAAATTACTCCAAGGAAGAGAAAAATATAATTAGATTTCTGGTTAAATCTCGTCATGTTAGCAGCAAAACGTATAAATGTTATGTAGAATATAAACCTAATACAAATGGAATTCTTGGAATTAATCGATATTGTTGCAACTGTGCAAATGGAAATCGTACAGTTGGTTGCTGTTCTCACGTTGCTGCTCTTGTTTATTATTTATCGTATGGCAGATATTTATCAAGAATAATGAGACCAGCAGAGCATTTAACTAATATATTTGATTTCAAAGAAACAATAACAGTCATAGATGAAGATAGTGAAGAAGACTAACCAAAGATGTCCTTATCATTGTTTTATTACAAATAAATATTTCATTTAAGTCATTACCTTTATTCAGTTCTTTTTATTCTCCAGTTAAATCTAATTCCTATTTTTAAATGCAAAATATTTCATGAAAATATAATTTATGACAAAAAATGCTAAAGTCAAGGTTCATATTATTAAATCATGATTCTAATGTTTGTATTGATAAGTTTTTCTTACGAAATATAAATTCATATGTAATCTCAAGTTAATATTTTGACTGTACTTATAACTGTACCTCTGAAATGACTTATTTATCAAAACATTTCCTTTTATTAAAGCAATATAATATTTAAAAATTTTATCACATATAAAGTAGTGAAATATCAACAAAATCATGAAAGAAGTGTTTAAATACCTAATCTAAAATATGGATTCGTGCAAAAATATGATGCGAATGTTTGTAAATCTTATTTTTCTGACTTGATTGCATAATTTAATTCATAAATAAAGTTCTTGAATATAATTTCATAATATAAATAATAATACAAAGTCTGCAAATGAGCTACAATCAGCCAAAAACATCGAAAAAATGAGTTTTTTGCATTTTTCACTATGGCGCACCAACAGGAAATATCTGGAAAAATTCAAGCAAGTAATTTTAAACAAAATACAAGTTTTTTTGCAAGAATTGGCCCTGTACCGCATTTCCCGTGAAAACAGGAGAGGTTTAAAATTTTTTTTCATCTTTTTAGGTTATATAGCATCATCAAATCTTTATGAAAAAATTCTACATGATTTGTAATCATTTAAGCTATAAGCACGATTTTCGAAAAAAAATAAATAGTGAAAAAATAATTTTTTCCATGCTGTGGACAGGGGGAGGGGGGTCGCGGTCTGCAAATATGACAAAAACTATTTTTTTTTGATCCAAAACAAAGTTAAAAGGTCAAACAAAAATTTCAGGGACAGGGCAAAATTGACTATCTTAACGGGGGGTACCCTTTCACCCATAAAAATACCTCAGACTATCAATATAAAGATGCGAAAATCCTATGCTCTTCGCAAAAAAAACAAATAATCGATGCATTTGATTCACAAATAGCAAGTAAAATTATGAAAGTCTACGATATAACGGATTTGTCCACATTAAATAAAAATAACGAATGTGAAACATGTGATAAATGGCTCGAAAATATTAAAATTGCTTTAGATAATTGTTTAAATTTTCTTCAGAAAGTGCGGTTATTAAGTCTTATACCAAGCAACATTTCCAAAAATTATTTATTATCACCAAATGTAACTGTTTTTATGATTGATCAAACAAGATCATTGGTAAATAATAAAGATATTTACAAAAGTCCTGAGAATTATTGTGGCTATTTTTTGAATAGTGAAATTATAACGAAAGTAAAAAATTATTATTTGAACGATGATTTCAATTGTTCTCGTCAAAGTGCAAATAAAAGTGACACAATATCTGTTAAAGAAAACGCTATAATCAAAAAAAGTGAAAGGCTTTCTTACGCGAAGCATAAAAGAAATATATCAATTATTTATAGAAGAAAATCCTGAAATTAAAACGAAAATCGGTAAATTAATATTTTATGCCTCAAGACCAAAGTGGGTTATAACCCCATCCACTCAACGATTCGTGTTTTTGCGTTTATTGCGAGAACCTGAAACTTGTGTTGGATGCTTTGAATAAACATAAAAAAAAAGAATAAACATGACATTGTGGATTTGGAATTGAAAATATATTCTTTATTTTTTTGTTCAAAAGATGATATGAAATGTGTACTATGAGAATGTAAAGAATGCCCAATCGGAGATAGTATTGATTTAAGAGTGATTTCTTTGACAGAAGAAGATTTATATGAAGAAATAACTAACGGTGTTTGAAAAAAAATCAGATTTACTGAATAAAATTAGCACAATTGAAGATTTCTTAATTGAGTTAAGAGAGCACGCTCTTACTTAAAGTACTTATTAAATGTTTAAAAAAATTCAACGTGATGCAATTCAAGAGGTTGAACTTTTACCAAAAAAAGTCAATTTTAATTAGTTATTCATGTTAATTTTGCAGAAAATTGGACAGTTCTACTTCAAAATGAAATTCAAAGCTACCATTGGAGTAAAAACTTATTATCAATATTCACATAAGTATATTATTTTGGAAATGATAAAACAGTCAGTTATGTCATCGTCTCTGACGATATTAAACATTATTCGTCTCATGCCCTAATGGCTATGAATTTAATTATTAACAGCTTAAAAGAAAAACAAATTTTGCAAGAGCTTGATGAAATCATAACAATTTCTGATGGAGCTGCAAGTCATTTCAAAAACAGACATCAATTTTATAAACTTCAAAAGTCAAAAATAAGCAGAAAATGGCTTTTTACTGTAACAGGTCATGGTAAAGGTGCTTGTGACGGCATTAGAGCCTCAGTAAAACTTCATGCTACTACACATAATCTGTCCAAGAAGAGTAGTGATTTTATTAGGAATGCTAGAAATTTCACCACTCATCTATCAAAGTATACTCCGTCGATTAAAATTCTTGTTATCCGCATGGATGAACTAGAAGTTTTTCGACAAACAAACAGAAATGAAATGGTTAGAAAATGCAAAAGGAATTAAAGGTATCCAAAAAATTCACTTTTAGAAGCGTGAACAAAACCAAACCTTCACTGCTAGAACTTCGAGACATAAGTGTCAAGAAGTAAATTAAAACGTTTTATTTAAATTTGGACTATTTTTGTTCAAATTGGTTGTAAATTCATTAGTTATCAATCGTTAATTTTTTTTGTAAAATTGTTGTTCATTGTAATGTTTTTATTAAAAAAATTACCTTTTTATAAATTAAAAATTGTAATAAATAACAAAATAAATATTTAATTAAACCAAAATCTAAAAAAAAAGAATAACTCACGTATTCTTTAATCTAAATATCAGTTTTTATATAATTTTAACATTTTTATAAAGTTAAAATTGTCATAACTTCGGTTCTGATTGATGAACAAATTTGATCGAGGGTTCATTTTAAAGATTTTTGTTAATATTTTCGATAAATTGATAAATAAAAGCATAAAAAAAGTATAAAAAGACGTAATAGTCGGAAAGATGGCACGAATTGCCATGGTATCAATGCTTTAAAACGGAAAATATAAAAAAAAAAGTTTAGGAATCTGTTGAAAAAAAATAAGGCAAAATCGTATATTCTCACCTATCTTAAAATTTCGTATTTTTTATGTATAAAAAAACTAAAATTTGAAAAAAAAAAAAAAAAAAAAAAAAATAGTTTTTAGAAAATTGCGTTTGGAAAATCGTTTTTTTCGGTATTTTATGAATAACGCGGAGACATCAACTAGCATTGCAAAAATCAAACGGAATTTAAAACTAGACTAAATTGCGTATATTTTCATTAAAATAACGTCCAAAAAGGTCAAAAATTGACGGAGCTACGGCAATTTCAAAATTAAGGTTCATTTTCAATTTTTTAATCTTTATTTTTACATCCAACACTAAATACGTTGTAGCGAAGAAAAAACATATTTTCAAGCATTCTATGAGGTAAATTCTATCTTCATATACGTATTGGAAGGTATTCTCATTACTTTGAAGAGAAAAAAAAATTCGATCAGTAACGGCCTGCATGAATCTTGAATGGAGTCAGTCTTCTTTTCAGAGCTAGTGTTGAAGCTTTTTTTTAAAAAAAACAGTGGTATCCGTAAATGATAAAAAACTATTGTTACGTAATGTTGATAAATCATCAAATGCAGTATTATTTTCTTCAGCGGTCATTATGCTATCCTGATAATTAACTTTTTTATTTTGAGTTTGTTTAAGACTGTTTGATTCCTACAATTTTTCGTTACCGACAAATTCATGCGGTGTGTCAATATCTCAAAGCATTCTTCCAAACTGTTCTCTGCCCGAAGCTTTTACTTCTTTTCTATGCATTGAGCAACGTTTAATAGATCAACGATATTTGAATCTTGAACTTTTTCTCCATCTATGTATATAACGATAATATTATAATAATTTGGCTTTCTTTTTATATAAATTCGGTACACTCTCCAATATCGTAAAACTGTTTAAAGCAAGGGTTTTATCTTCGTATGTTTTCGGTGCATGTTTTCATTTTTCATCTTGGATGAAAAATAAATATCTCTGTAAGGTTTTTAAATAATCTATAAGTTGTTCTTGGTCATTTTCATAAGTCGTAGAGTCAAGAATTTATTTCATTTTATTATCTCAACGTAATAATGTATTGCCTACCGTTTGAATAGATTCCAGTGTGGTTGGTATTGCAGGGGTAAACTATATTTTGGACCCTCGCCAACTTTTACATTTTGGGGAAAAAGAAAAATGTGATCTTATTTCTTTGACACCAGAGTCCAATAACAATTGGTCGACAAAACTTATTTAAGATGGATATTTTAGAAAAACAATATTTTTATCCTCAACACGAGGCTAGCTTTTCAGGCGCAAGAATTTTAATTAGAGTAAATAAAAAAATATTTTTTTGGAAGAAATTAAAAAATGGTTAACAAAACAGGATACCTACACTCTTCACAAAACTATACGTATGAAATTTCCTCATTTATATTAAAACGTTGACTCCCTAGATCAAGTTTGAGAGGCTGATCTCATATAATTAACATCTTTAAAAAATTGTAATGATGGTACCGGATATTTACTCGTCGTGATCGACGTTCTATGTAAATTTGTGTGGGTACAACCTTTACGAGACAAAACTTGCAAGGAAGTTACTAAAGCTTTTAAAAAGATAATCGATACGAGAATTTGTTGGATCGGCAAATTAGGGTACCAACCGTTATAATCTTCACAAAACGTCGATATCCTAAACTACAGTTCACACGGTCGAAATCCGAGAAAATCCTCTAACAATTTTGACGTTTTCTATATAAAAAATTACATTGAAGAAAATCGAGGTCTAGGTTTTTACAGCGAACAGGCTATGCAGGCGGTCTATTTTGATTTTTCTGGAACATGGGCTAATACAAAGTATCGTAAAATAATTCTCATTATGCAGATGAATTATTAAGAGCAGTCTACGAATGTAATAATTCAGTTACTTTAATAAAAACTGTGTATATGTTACCTGTATATAAATATATACATATATATATATATATATATATGGGGCATTCTCTGTCAACGCGACACCCCCTCTGCCCAGAACAATTTTGATCCAAATTAGGTCTACCTGGGCTCAAATGAAAGCTCTTGACTTCTACTTTCGAACGCCGTCTGGCGATTCTGAAAATTCAAAATGGCGGATCCAATATGGCGGCTGAAAGTCTTGGAATGATGGAAAAACAAGTTTTTCTTCACTTTAATAGCGAATCTGATACGAAAATTGTTATTTCTTGCCACTAATATGAAGTTAGCGACATATTTTCTTACTACTACCGTTCAAAGCGAGAAGCTAAAATTATATTTCAAGGTCATTTTAAAGGTCAAAAGTTATTTTCTGGATTTTCGAACTAGTATTCCACAAAACTAGTAGAAAACTTGAGTAAGATCATAATTAGACTTGACCTTGGATCATTTTTCAAGGTCATTTTCATGGTGAGTTTTAATTTTAATAAACCGATTCTTTCGCAGTTATACTTCTTTCATTTATGCTATCGATCGGTTCTAATTCGGAACAGTAACAGAAAAACTGTGGTTATATCCACACTTTGAAAAATTTCAGAATCACTGAAAAAAGTTTGGTGAAGAAGAAACAGGTTAGCCTAGAGTATCAGCACCAAATGCAAGAATTGTTTCATAACTAAATATTAAGTCCTTTACTCTCCCATTTTAGAGCAAATGTTGCACTAAAATTGTTCCGCATTTAATCTATTTCATCGTTCTTCACCTGTACAAAAGTTTAGGGCAGAAGAAGCACTAAAAAGTGTGGCAATGGTACAACACATTTGTGCTGCTACTGCTTTTTTGATTTGGTGCTCCTCCTGCACAAAAATCGTGTAGTATACGCACTGAGAGAAAAAACTGACGTGACGCCGTGAATGCTATAGTTGGTGTAAGACCGTGTGACTATACACGTATACAATGCGATCTAAAATTGCAAAATTTGAATTTTGCAATTTTTGAATTGACCTTGAAGGTCAACGACAAGGTCAGATTCGAGGTCATCAGACAATTCCTCGTTGAAAATTACTTACGGTATGACCTTAGTTTTTTGAAAAAATATCGTTTCTGGGAAAATACGGGGGTCCCATACTTTTTGATAACCCTGTAATTAAACTTTACAATGGAACATTTCTGGAATCTCTCGAACATTTTTTATTCCTCTTTCGAAACTCCTTAAGTACCGATGCTTCTCTAAAAGTTTAGTGCGGCTGCTACTCTAACTGTTTGGTGTATCTGTGGTTCTATATTTCGTGCATTATCTTTCCTAAACGTTTCGTACATATAGTTCCCATCGATTTACGGCTGCTACGGATCAAAATTTAGTACTACTACTGCTCTAAAAATTTAGTACGTTTGAAGTCTTATTTTTCGTTCCTCTTCTCCTCCAAACTTTTTTCAGTGATAGAGTGAATTTGAGTTATATCGTGTAAGTCTGTTATTCCACAGCTTTTTTCATTGGACTATTCGTAGTTATTTACTTATATTCATTCTCTGAGAATCATACGAACACATTTTTCGAGAGGATTCAAATTAATTCGAAGACATTTTTCACAACACCTGTTCTAACAGTCCTACGTTATTATATTCGAGTATTATCACTTACTTAGATGGATTGAATATGTCTACTGTAGCACGGTCCGATCGCTGTATCAACCCTCTCAATGGTAAGGGTCACATAGGTAATGATCTACGCTTGTTGTCGAACAACTTAAAACGAAGATTTCCAGATTTGCCAGATAATTCAAAAATTTGTAGTAAGTGTAGAAAGTTATGTGGATCTCCCATTTCATCTATTGGTACAAGAGATAACGAAGGCAACAACGAATATGAAAACATGGATATAGAGACGACATCAGAAAATACTGGTATTGATAAATCTGTTCAAGAAGCTACACGATCAGCTAGAGAAATCGAATTGGAAGACATGTTTTCAGAATTAAAAGAAAAGTTTTCTAGTTTAGCAGTTTCTGACCCTTTGAAAGTATATTTACAATCGCCCCATCAACTTGGAATATTAGTCGAATTTCCCGTGAATTCAATACATCAAGACATTTAGTAAGAAAGTCGAAAAACTCAAAGCCGATGGAGGTATTTAGCTACAACAACGGCTAAACATGGTAAAACTTTGTCAAAGACAGTAATAGAACTCATTGTTGAATGTTATAATAACGATGTGCACAGTCGGATGATGCCGGGTCGAAAAGATACTGTCTCTGTTATTATTGATGGAAAGCGGACTCAGGTGCAGAAACGTCTTCTATATTTCGATTTACGAGAACTTTACGAATTATTCAAGATAGCAGAACCAACAGTGCAAGTAGGATTCAGTACTTTCGCGAAATTACGACCAAAACATTGTGTTCTTGCTGGTGCTAGAGGAACGCATAGCGTCTGCGTTTGCACCATTCATCAAAATTGTAAATTGATGTTGGATGCAATCGATATTCAGAAGCTCACGAATAATCAAGAAGAACCCATTTGTAGTTATAAAGATTGTTTACAGCAAATTATGTGTAAGAATCCTACACCTGACTGTCACTTGGATGAATGTTCGAAGTGCCCTGGTTCTGAAAATCTTAGGTCTCGTTTACTTGAAATATTGGATGAAGCTAATATCTCACAAATTGAGTACTGTGCGTGGTCAGGAACGGATAGATCAACTTTGCAAAATTTAACTCTACCAGTTGAAGAATTTGTTGATGAATTATATGCCAAATTGGCGATACTCAAACCCCACTCATATATTGCCAATCAACAAGGTAATTTCATTGCTCAAACAAAAAGTAATCTAGGCAATGGAGAAGTTCTTGTAATGTTCGACTATTCTGAGAATTTCTCTTTTGCAGTTCAAGATGCATCTCAAGCCTTCCATTTTAATAATGACCAGTGCACTGTTTTTCCAGCTATTTACTATTATAAAGAAGATTCAGAGCTGAAGCATGAAAGTTGTGTATTCTTGTCGAATAGTTTGAAGCATGACACTTCTTCTGTCTATACTATTCAGAATTTATTGATTTCAGAAATCAAGACAAAAGTAAAAATACTAAAAAAGATTATTTACGTAACAGATGGAGCAAAACAGCATTTCAAGAACCGCTTTCAGATAGCAAATCTTATTCATCATGAGAAGGATTTTGGTATTGAGGCAGAGTGGCATTTTTGCGCCACTGCTCATGGTAAAAGCTGTTATGATGGTCTTGGTGCAATATTTAAAAGAGAAGCTTATAGAGCTAGCTTGAAGGCGAAACCGAAAGATGCTATTCTGACGCACACATCTCTTGTGACGTGGGCTAAAAATCATTTTGAAAATATAAGGATTTTTTATTTTACGCAGACTGAACATGATAAATTCAAAAGGAAACTCAATCGTAGGTTTCAAGATGCATTACCTGTCCCACAGATTCTTAAACATCATTCTTTTCAATTATCAAGTGACGGAAAAGTTATCATGAAAAGGTACTCGAATACTGCTAAGTCTGTATCTGTTCTACTTTAATTTTCAATGGGAAAATATACTGAATTTTTTCTATAATATTCAAGTTTTTCTATTTTTTATCCTCTTTTTTTTTAATTTTTTTTTATGTTCTGAGAGAAGTAGTACCTCCACGTGGTTCAGAATGGGTTATGCTAAAACTACTTGATAGTTCTATTGTGGAACTTTATCTTCTCTAAGGATTTTATACATGAAATTTTTAGATCGTTGGTCCCACGATATGCACAAAGGAACAAATGTCTCATAGGAGGTTACGTTCAACGAAACATTAATTATGCAGAGTCAGAAATCATGACCTTGAAAAATGATCCAAGGTCAAGTCTAATTATGATCTTAATCAAGTTTTCTACTACTTTGTGGAATACTAGTTCGAAAATCCAGAAAATAACTTTTGACCTTCAAAATGACCTTGAAATATAATTTTAACTTCTCGCTTTGAACGGTAGTAGTAAGAAAATATGTCGCTAACTTCATATTAGTGGCAAGAAATAACAATTTTCGTATCAGATTCGCTATTAAAGTGAAGAAAAACTTGTTTTTCCATCATTCCAAGACTTTCAGCCGCCATATTGGATCCGCCATTTTGAATTTTCAGAATCGCCAGACGGCGTTCGAAAGTAGAAGTCAAGAGCTTTCATTTGAGCCCAGGTAGACCTAATTTGGATCAAAATTGTTCTGGGCAGAGGGGGTGTCGCGTTGACAGAAAATGCCCCATATATATATATATATATATATACTAGGGGGGGTACCCCCCTGCTCGCCCTGCTCGCCAGCCCCCCAATTTGTGATGTACTTATTCTTGTGTATACATACGTATAAATGCCTCATCTCTGAGGCATACCCTAAGGCGTTGTAAGAGGAGGGGATGAGAAAACATTGAGGCGTCTCTAAGGCGATGCACAAGGCGGGACAAGAGGCATACAAAAAAAATGCCTTATCTCTGAGGCGTACCCTGAGGCGTTGTAAGAGGAGGGGATGAGGAAGCACTGAGGCATCAGTAACTATTTTTACGTTATTTTTAAAAATTTTAAAAAATATTACTCTCACACAACCTTGAGGTGTCACAAACTTGAGGTGTTTTGAGGAATTCCTAAGGCTTACCTGAGGCGTCTCTGAGGAGTCTTTGAGGAAACCTATGAGGTAATATGAGGCAACAAACGTTGAGGTGATGTCAGAGGCGGGTCGAGGAGGGGGGGGCGAGGGGAGGCTGGGGGAGGCATCGCACAGAGGCTGAAAAAAAAAACCTATATTTACGTTAAAAAAATTTAAAAATGTGAGGCTGGGGGAGGAGGGGGGAGGACGCAAGAATGCTATTTTTTGAGGCTTACGTCTATATAATATAGGAAGATATATATATATATATATATATATCTGCATAATTGGAATCATTTTATGATACTTTATACTAGCCTATGTTTTTGGGAAATCAGAATGGACAGCTTCCATGGCCTGTTCACTCTAAAAACCTAGGCCTTGATTTCCTTCAATATAATCTCTTACATAGAAATTGTACTTTTGGTGTTACTGAAATACCAAAAATACCTGCAGTCTTCTTATAGAATATTAATACACAATATTTTCTAATTACAATCACTTCAAATGCCGTCTATAGACCGATTCCATCTCAAATCATGCAGACCGACTGCACCCATCTCTCCGAACTGCTTAAAAATTTTTTATATTATTCTACTTTGAAAATAAGCGTATACGTATTTTTTTAATTTCAATATCATCAAAAATGCAGTTTTTATGCACTTTTTAAAAATGACTTATAAATTTTCAATTCTCAAAAATCGAAAATTTTTTTTTTTTTTTTTAATCGTTTTTATCCCTGTAGTGATCTTTATAAATAAATTTAGGCTCGTTCAATGCTACAGAGGATGCTCTTTTAATTCCACCGTCTTTTATTTTTTTTAACGAAAAAACGGAAGTGCAATTGCACTTTTTGTAAAAAATGAAAAATGTATTTTTCTCAAAAAAGCCATTTTTTTTTGTCTCAAATTTTTTTTATGGATAGGTGGCTTTAAGACCTATATTTTCATCGGTGTGGAATTTGGAATATTTTGGTTCAGTAAGAGATATAAAAAAAATTGAGAAAAAAATTTCCATATTTACATAACAGATGTATATATACGTAGATATCTAGATATACCGCTAGGTGGCTAAATATCGCATAGATAATTTAAGTGTCTTAGGTTTACTTAAGAAAGCAGCTATTCACGGTAGTTATCTTACATCTTTTATACCGTTTAATTTCTAGATATTGAGACTCATTTTGAAATATGTCTGAAACTTATTCCGAGAAGAGACAGAAGTATCCCAATTTTTTTGGATCACAAAAAAAATTGTTTATAATACCGCTACCAAATTTAGAATGTTGAAAAATTTAGCAGAACATCTGCAGCAACATTTGCCTGACAAGACGGTACATAGTTCTGATTATGTATGTTTCAACTGTTATAAACGCATCAAGAAAATTGAATCAACGAAAATTATTGATGCGATCGATTCAGATAATGATGCTTACTTGGTCCATACTGAAGACCACGATTTTCGTGCAAGCACTCCAGAGCGGATTGAGTATTTGAACGAGACTTTAATTTCAAGTTCCTTCGGTAATGTTTCACCGCTGAAAAGGAAGAGAGCTGTTGATGACTCTTCTTTAGAAACATACGTCACGAGAAAGAAATCAGAATTAATTTCTTCATTTTCCTCTGCAACTAGCTGCAAATTATCGGAAGCATACAATGTTTCAATTGATGCATCCAATGATGGTTTTTCTCAATGCTTCTGCGATGAATGGTTTAACAATTTGGGAGTAGCGCTTAAAATTTGTGGCAGTATCAATGAAAAAATTAGAATTCTTACGCTGATTCCTTTGTCGGTATCAAAATCTAAAATTTTATCTATCTTCCCCGAAGTGACTGTTTACATGATTGATAAAGCACGAATGCTTGTAAAAACTAAGGGAATATATTCTCAACCTGATGTATACACTGGTCATTCCTTAGACGAAAAGTCTACGAAAATCGCAGTGGAATATTTTCTGAATGACGATTTCAACTGTACACGTCAAAGTCCCAATAAATCTGACGTTGTGACTGTTAAAGAAAATGGAAAAAAAGAAAAAAAAGTAAAACGTTTTCTAACGCGCAGTTTAAAAGAGATATATAAATTATTTAAACAAGAACATCCAGAAATAAAAATGGGCATAACAAAGTTTTATACCTTAAGACCAAAGTTTGTTATGTTGAATCCTATTAAAGAAGTCTGTCTCTGCATTTACTGTGCAAATTTTGATTTATATGTGAACTGTATTAACAATTTCATCGAAGGAAAGTATTCAGATCTGAATAATCTTCGCTCCATGCTTTTATCAGCAATTGTTTGTACAAATGCATTAGAGCAGTGCTATTTCCAAGATTGTTCTATATGCCCGAGTTCTCGTGGTATTAATTTAAATTTGTTTGGATTGGAAACCATAAATGAACATGATGAGATCGTTTTTGCTTTGTGGGAAAATGGGCAACTCGTAAAAAAAACATTAATAATGTCCAATTTTATAAATAATCTTGCTATTTGGTCGGTGAAAACAAGCGTCCACATGTATATTAAAAACATACAACGAAAAGCCATAAAAGAGGAAAAAGAGATGGCCAGAACTAATTCTAAACATCTTGTACTGCATGGTGATTTTGCTGAAAATTGGGCGGTGATTCTCAGTAGTCCTGTTCAAGGCAATCACTGGGTCAATCAACAGATTTCTATTTTTACAGCTGTTTGTCATCAAGGAACAGTAACAAAAAGTTTTGCTGTCGTCAGTGATGATACAAAACATGATTCCGCTCATGCCTTGTTGGCGATGCAAAAAATCATTGATTTGATGAAAAATGATTCAACTGATTTAATAGAACAAATATCGATTATAACAGATGGAGCCGCAAGTCATTTCAAAAATCGATTTCAATTACATGAAATGAAAAAAGCTTCTAACAATCAAAAATGGTTGTTTTCAGCTACGGGGCATGGGAAAGGTGCGGTTGATGGCGTCGGTGGATTAGTAAAACACTATGCAACCAGACATAATCTTCAAAATTGTCATGTTGAATCAATACAAGATGCAAATGCTTTTGTAAAAAAAGTTCAACCTAACACTGACGCTATTAAATTAATCTTACTGCCAAAAGAAGATATTGAAGTTTTTAGGCAAAGCAAAATAAAAGAGTGGCTTAAGACCCCTAAATTTGCCGGCATTCAAAAAACCCACGTATGGAAAGTAAAAGTAGGGACAAAAAAAAAAATTGTATATGGCTCGAACTGCTGCTCATCCTTTCACAAAATTATTAAATAAAAAGAAAAAAAAGAAAAGAAAAATTACGTCAAAGAAGAATGTGCGCAATAAGAAAAAGTCCAAAACTCATAAGAAAGGAAAAAAAAATAGAACTTTTTTTTTTACATAATTTCTTATACTTAACGCAAAATTTATGTACTATATATATATATATATATGTACAGCACAACACCTATGAGTTGCATAAAAGCTATGTACGTACAAAATATATATATATATATATCTGAAATGCGCTTCTCCTGAAATATTTGTTGTATCTATGACGTATTTAAATTTATGTAAATATGAAAATTTTTTTCTCAATTTTTTTTATATCTCTTACTAAACCAAAATATTCCAAATTCCACACTGATGAAAATATAGGTCTTAAGGCCACCATCCATAAAAAAAATTTGAGACAAAAAAAAATGGCTTTTTTGAGAAAAATGCATTTTTCATTTTTTACAAAAAAGTGCAATTGCACTTCCGTTTTTTTGTTAAAAAAACTAAAAGACGGTGGAATTAAAAGAGCATCCTCTGTAGCATTGAACGAGCTTAAATTTATTTATAAAGATCACTACAGGGATAAAAACGATTAAAAAAAAAAAAAAAAATTTCGATTTTTGAGAATTGAAAATTTATAAGTCATTTTTAAAAAGTGCATAAAAACTGCATTTTTGATGATATTGAAAAATAAAAAAATACGTATACGCTTATTTTCAAAGTAGAATAATATAAAAAATTTTTAAGCAGTTCGGAGAGATAGGTGCAGTCGGTCTGTATGATTTGAGATGGAATCGGTCTATAAATAATTTAAAAACATCATTTGTCATAGACTTTATCATAATTATGTTTTACCAAATAATCTTAATTTTAACGTTATGCTTACATTGGTATATAACTTTAAATTTTCTTAGATATATTTACAATAATATTTGCTTAGAATATGTAAATAATTCATAATTCTATTCGGAAACGGCATTCTAGAAGTTAACTCATAAATTATCAACAACAAAATTTTTTTTATAAAAAGCAAATATAAAAAAAAATAGAATTTGAATGAATAAAAAAGTGCTCATTCTTCGATTTTGGTTTTTGTTTAAATTCCATCCTCAGTATGCCTAGAATTATATATAAAAGGAAAATCTGAGGTACAAGAACTTCATGGTCAAATTTACTCGAGGACCACTGTGTAATAATAATCAATTGTTTGAACATTTAAATAAATAAATTTGCTAACAAGAAAACAGACATTCATCATGAGAGTGATAACTAGATAATTTTGGACCTTGCCTTATATGGCTGGATCATCCCCTTAATATTTTTAGTTTTGGTAGTAGTTTTCTTTCGTGGAAAATATTGGGAAATAATGAGATGAAATAACAAAAAATGAGAGCGATGAGTAAAAAAATTTTTTGGATGAGAAAGAACGTTTCTCACCTTCTCCTATGGACGATACGCGTACCACATATACATATATAACTAATGTGAAGAACAGCCAAGCTCAGCCAACGTATCTGTTAAACGTACAGCATGACTCTAGCAGTCAAATTGAAGAAAAAGGTAAGAGCATAAAGTGGCGTGCGAAGCGCATCGCGTGAAGAAGGAAGAACAGCAATCTTGAGGTTTCATTCCTTCAGTTGTTAGTTAAGTTGGTAATAAAATTCTGTACAACTATCAATTTATTGGAAAAGCATGAGAGCTGTAATGCTTTAAGTGATTCCTGAAAAGACGTACCTTTATCTGAATCAGCAATAATTGGAGGTGTTGTTAGTAAGTATAAAATAATATATAATTATTTTATTTCTTAAAAAAGATTATTCTTTATGATTAAAAAAATTCTAGAATGAATTAATATTTTTACATTTTTTAGAAATAAAATCCTATTTAAAATTAACAGTTGGTTGATTAACCAAAAAACAAAGTACTTATTCTGATTACGGTTGTTTTCTCTTTCACATTGAGATTCTTCACTGACTTCAATCTCAACAATCTCGTACAACATAATGTACAGTTAATAAATTTAAATCTCTCTCTCTCTCTCTCTCTCTCTCTCTCTCTCTCTCTCTCTCTCTCTCTCTCTCTCTCTCTAGAAAAAGTGAATACAGATAAAACTAATTAAAGTCGCAATTATAATATTATATCATTTTAATCAATTAATCCTTAATTTTCATTAATTATGTACCGCATTAAAAATTTTTCTACTGCGAATTGTTCAGTCTTTAACGTGTATAAGAACGCCATTTTGAATTTTGTAAGTTGAGACAAGATTGCTGTTTTAATATTTTTTTTTAACTTGTTTTTTTTCTGCTCAGCAATCATGTGGAAACGCGCGAAAATATTTTAATTAATAAAGTGATTTTTTTTCTGTATATTATAAATATTGCCTTTTTCGTAATACAAAGAATACAAAATTATCATAGTTTGGATGGTATCCGTAGTTGGATCATTGACCTTATATTCAATTTTATTTTTAAAAATGTTATTTCATATTCAATTGTTTATTGTTATAAAAGTCAAGACATATAGTCTTGAGTAACGACTTTCTACACCACCTTACGTTTCAAACTAGTTATTATGATGAATTGCATTCATATATTTAATTTGATTGTATAAATTTTTTAATATTTAAATATAGATTATTTTTCCATCAAAACTTTTATCATTACGACAAACATCCTTTAATGTTTTGTCTACAATTTCTAAAGCTTTTTTGGGAATCATTGATGCTTCGTCCCATATAATTATATCTGTTTGTCTTAATTTTTTTTTATTTGAATTAAATTTTTAAAATGCACTTTCAATGTTATTCAAATCTAATGGTAATCTGTAAGTTCAATGACTTGTTAAACCTTTAGGTAATGAAATTGAAGCTCATTTAATTGTTTATACATTTTATTAAATTTTTTTTTACCAAAATCTATAGTCTCATTATTAATTTCTTCATTTTTTTCAACATACGTTTTACTTGGCTCTGGTAAACCAAAATTTTCACATGACATATCTTCTGAATTTAATATTTCATTAATATGTGATAAAGCTTTATTTTCTTTGTTTTCTTTAAAATCTTCTGTAAACAATTTTTTATATTTGTCCCAAATAATTTTACTTTGAATATTTTCACATAATAAAAAACATGCAAAAAATTTACGTAATTGTATTGGTAACATAACTTGACATGCTTCTTTAAAAATATAATAGATTTGATTTTCATGTTCAATTAAATTCATTGCTAAAGCTGTTTTTTTATAAGTATTATAATTTATATTTTCATGAGTTCGTAAATCGATATAAGATGTTGCACCTTTTATTCTGTTTAATATTAATTTAAAAAAAACGTTTACTATCTTTTGGAGATACTACATTTAATCTACCAATAGCTATGTTTTTTCTATTCTTTGATCGTTTAATCCAAGATTTTGTATTATGATTGAAAATATAATATTGTGGTATATTAACATATTTAGGTTTTTAGCAAAATCATTTTTTTTTATTAAAATTGAAGCATGCAGTTAATGTTGTTTGGTATTTATTTAATGCTGAATGTATATTATTTTCATCGAAAATTATTCTTTGTTGATTTTCTGTATGAATACTTAATCTTATTATGGAATGACTCTTTCCACATAATGGTAATTCTTGTAATCTCCATGCTGCTTCCATCGGGCTTAAATATCTACCATTTATATATTGAGTTATTTCATCATAGACATAATCTTTATTATTTTTTTCAATTTTACTTTGCTTTATTTTACAATATGCTTTATTTACTCCTTTATAAATATAATCATAAATATATTTAATACTTTGTATTGATACACAAAGTTCAGTATTAATATGAGCAGTATATTTTGCTAATAGAAAACTGTTGTAAGGAATTACCATTGAATTATTAACTTGTATAATTTTCTTTGTATTTTTAAGATTATAGATATGATTCTCACAAATATTATTTTTTCGTTTATACTGTGGATATTTATTTTCTTCAATTTTGGTACATTCAATAAATGGTTTAGGAAAATTTTTTTACACATATTTTTATTTTTATTATAACAGGGAGATTTATCAGTATGTGGTCCGTGTAGCATATGTTTAAGTACTAATTTTCGTAAATATGTATTTTCTGATGAAGGTATTTCAGCTGGAATATATTTATCAATAGATTATTTTTTTTCAGATATATCATGTGATTTATGAATATGATTGATTTTTCTTCATGTAAATGTTTTAAAAATAAGTTTTAATTTATCGATTAGTAATATAAAGAACAATTTTTTTAAAATCTATTAATAATTTTATATAATATTAATGAATAAATATTAAAGTATTGTACAATAAAATTTTACTATTAAAAATATAATTTCGTTTCCCATCAGATATACCACATTATATTTATTAACATATGATAATGCATAAAAGTTTTAACCTGTATCATTCTATGAGTGGGGGGGCAGTTGGGGGCGTGGGGGTACGGGGGATCGTGGGCGGGAATATAGAGGGAGTGAGTGGTTACAAAATATCGTAGAATTACAAACAATTTTATGTTATTTTGTGGGGGGGTCCTTAAAAAAACATTGCTGGGGAGAGTGGGGAAACCTGTGGGGGGGGGGACACGGGAGGGCTGCTGAAACTGAATTTTTCAATATATATATATATATATATATAAGTAACATGGCCAATTTGCCATATTACAATATAAATAAATACGTTATTGACAGGATATATGAAAAAATTATCGTAAGAAATCTGCAGACATGTTTTTTTAATAAAAATCAAGGGTGGTTAGTGGAAAAATATTAGCATTGAAATATTTAAAACCAGAGGGGGAGGGAGAAAATCTCTATGTAAAAACTTAATGTGTGCATTACAAATCTTAGATAGAGAACGTAGATTATAAAAAGACTTTTTTTAGAAATGATTTTTATTCATGCTAATCGTAATAATATTAACAGACAATGGGATACTCAAAAATTGAAACATTGTTTCAAGAATTTAATTGACAAAATTTTAAAGACTGAACTATAATTATAGTTGCCGTTCTACCTATAATTTAATCTATGTTTAATCCTTATTATATTGTATTCGCTCTACCATCATCGCGGTATCATATACTCTTGGTAAGACATTGTCGTTGATTGTATATATATTATTTTTCAAGAGGAAAAAAAAAATTTTTATTTTTTTTATTCTTAAAATATTGTATTTAGTTATATATTGTGTTTGTTAAAAGATTATTTTAGCCTGAACAGGACCGAGATATTATTACCTAAGGCGGCCGAAACGTCGCAAAATTTACTTGATTGCGTCAAAATAAAAATTATTGATGGAAAGTTATTAAAATTTATATTATCAACAAAAACTGATGACAAAGTTATTATTTTCTATTATGCTAATCCCATCTTTGTGGAATAGTCATAATTGTTGATATTGCGAATTTTCAGCATTACTAATAAAATTGAGTCAATGCCAAAATTTTTCAAAAAGATTACAGTTGAAACTGCGGCACTGCACGCTCTCGGGAGTCACTGCCCTCGGGCACTGCATTGAGTGTGCTCGCTAGCGGCAGCCAATCAGAGCATTAAGCCAGGAACGCATGTAGGCACCAAGGAAGCCCCAATAGTCTTTTTGATTAGGATGGATCTTAACAAGTATATTTTGAATATATTTTAAGCTGCGTACGAGTCTGAGCAGGCGTGCAGTGCAGTGAGTCAGCGAGCGTGCAGAGCCAGAGGGTGCAGAACTATAGGTTCGATTGTATATTTATTTAGTCAACAGCCATTGTGAAAAAACCTGGCACCGGCAGAAAAAAACTTAAACATAAATATTGATTAATCAAAGAATATTATTTTTACTTTTTAAAGCAACATATTTTAAATTGGGTTATATTTTTTTCAGAAATTTTTTTATTCATTTTTTTTACATTTTTTATTTTTATTATGGGTGAATCCATGGAAAATGGCGATCATATAAAAAAAATTTATTTTATTATCAGTAACACTAATTTTCACGTTTCCTTCTTCCTCTAATCCAAAATTGGTGGTACTATCTTCACTCGCGAATTGTATTTCATTTGGGTATTTAGAAAAGGTTTTGAAAATGTCTTTTAAAAATAGACAGTTTTTGTCATAAAGTCTGTATTTTCTACTTGAGGTACATTTTTTACGGCTACATTAGAAAATTTATCTCTTTTGTCTTTTCCAGACAAGGCTGTTATGTTTTCTGGTAGAAAATTCAGGATAAAAATATGCTCAGTAAACTAACGACTAGCGATATCTCGTCGCAACGCAGTTGTGATAAATAACCGATATATGCGCGATTAAATATTGAAGACATTAATTACAATTTCATATATTAGATGAAAAACATAACCCTAAAAACAACTAATTGAAACTCCTTTTTGATTATTCAAAATTAATTATATATAATGAAATGAATTATAAATAGTTATTTATTTCAATTAAAATTAAATAATTTATATGTAGCAGGTCTATATACACAAATATATATTTATATATATATATATATTCCGTCTGTCTTATATCTTTCCGTCTAAGTCTTTCTGTTTCCGTCTTTCTGTCTTCTTTTCTCCGTCTCTCCGTCTCCGTGTCTTTGTCTCTCCATCTCCGTTTCTTCATCTCCACCCCTCTGTCTGAAATACATGATTAAAAAGAATAATTCCTATCATATTTTTTCATTAGTTTAAATGGAATTCAGTAAAACAAATTTTTAATTTATTATGATGATGTGATTTGTATTTAAACAATTTTTATGCAAATTGCTCAAAATATGCTACCATTGCTTGCTTTTTATAATTTCTTTAAGTTCTTTCCATTTTGGATTTTTTGTCATTGTAATAAATAAATCTGGTTTTCCTACTTTTCTCATTATTGCCATAGCATCTTGATAATATTGCTGCATATATCTTGGACTTCCAATATAAGTAGCTGGTAAAATAAAAAGGTTTCCTAATCTTTCTTTATTTTCAAAATTTTTTGAAACATTTAAAGCACTATTTTTTATATGATCTAATAAACCTCGATAACATTCTATACGTAATTGTTTTTCATTATTACGTAAAAAATTTATTCCATTATTTTCAATCACTATATGGGTGATTCTATTCTAACGGGTAATCATATGTAATCGTTTAATAACAATTTTTATGCAAATTGCTCAAAATATGCTACCATTGCTTGCTTTTCTCTGATAAACGCTGCCATTGAGCTATTCATCATTTTCTGTTGTGCATCACAAAGTATCATTTATTCTCGATAGCGTATTTGCCACTACGATATTTATGATGAAATTACACAATATGTAGACGGTAGATATTTAAGTTCAATGAAAGCAGCTTAGAGATTAGAAGAATTTCCATAATGTGGTCAAAGTCATAGTGTTATAAGATTAAATATTCATACATAAAATAAAAAATTGTTTTTGATGAAAACATTCAAGGAAATATAATTTGGAAAAAAAAAAAATTTTTTTTAAGATTTTAAAGAAAATAAAGAACTTATCCAAATTAATAAAATTTTGATGTCGGAAGAAATGTCATGTAAAGATTTTAGTATTCCTGAACCTAATGAAAAATACATAGAAGAAGAAATCGAATTTAGTACTGAAAATATTGAATATAGTGAAAAAATGTTTGGTAAAATGTTTTATGAATTAAATATAGATCAAAAAAAAATTTTTAATAATATAATAAAAAAATAATAAAAATAAAATATATTTTATAGATGGTCCAGGAAGTTCAGGTAAAACATTTTTATATAAAACATTAATATATTACTTTATTTCAATTCAAAAAAAATTTGTATCAATGGCTTGGACAGAAATTGCTTCAATTTTTTTACCAAATGGTATGACTAGCCATAGAACATTTAGACTTTCAATTGATTCAAGTAATATTGAGAGAGCATTTTTAAAATTTGAATGTGATAAAAAAAATTAAGACAAACAGATATCATCATTGGGGATAAAGCTCCAATGATTCCTAAAAAAGCATTAGAAATTGTTAATAAAACATTACAAGATGTTTGCTCAAATAATATACTTTTTAGTGGTAAATTAATAATTTTAGGTGGTGATTTTAGACAAATTTTACCAGTAATAAAAAATGGATTTTAAATACAATTATAAAAGAAACTACAAAATATTCATATCTTTGGCCATTATTTAAAATTTTTAATTTAAAAAAAAATATAAGATGTAATATAAAATATAAGATATGTGTAAATATAAGATATTTATTAGGAATAATCAATATTCTTAAAAAAATTTTATGACATACTATAATATATAATTATAATATAAAAAATTTAGCAGTTACTTTTACTATATATTTAAAGTAAGTATAGAATAAATGATTAAAATTGTTTAGTTATTATATATTAAAACTATTAATAATGTATTTTGTTAATATTTAGTTAAATACTTATATGAAATATTTAACATATTATTGAAAATATTTAAAAATCATAGTGAAAAAATTATGATATATCTTATAAAATATAAAAATAAGTCAAAACATATCAAATAAAAAATATAACAAAATAATCCTCTAAATCTTAAAAGATTCAAATAAACATTATTATATATCAATTATTATATTGAAATAATTTTAATTAAAACTATTAATTACATTTATGATTTAAGATTTATTTAATAATTATATAAAATGTTAAACATTTTAGTTAGATATATCTATTATAATACTAAATTTATATTAATCAAAATCACTATTATCTTAATCAAAATCATAAATTTATTAAGGTAAGCTAATTTTATTAAGAAGATATACAGGATTAAAAAATTATAAAAGTAAGTATTGTACAAAATAAATCTAATATTTCAAAATTATTATATATATATATATATATATATATATATATATATATATATATATATATATATACAAATTAAAATAATCAGAATAATATACTGATTTAATGATCTTATAAATATTACTAATGATTACGTCACTTATTTTTGAATATTAAAATAAAAAGATTTTTGAATTTTAGTAAAAAATTTTTTATACATCTGTAAATGTAAATTAAGTCAAAAAGATATCAAAAAGGAATTATACTAAAATAATTCAATAAATCTTAAAATATAAATAAACATTGTGATATATCAATAATAATATTGACAAAATTTTTATCAAAAGTAATTACTTTAAAATTTTATTATAACTTTGATCATTAATATTATTTCGTTAATAAGTTATTTTTTTATTTATATTTTATATAATATCAATATTTTTATTCATATACAATATATAAAATGAATTATATTATAAATATATAACATGATATCATACAACAACAAAAAAAAGTGGTTTTTAAGGCTCCTGGCGAAGGTTTCCATTAATCAAAAAATCTAACACGCCATAACGGTACCTCCATATTTCACAAAATTAAAATGCATTAGATAAATTGAAAATTATATTTAAAAATTGAATAAATTCATAAAATTAAATTCAATAAATAAATGCAATTCATCATAATATTAACTAAAGTTTGAAATATAAGGTGGTGTGGAAAGTCGTTACTCAAGACTATATCTTGTCTTTTGTATAGATAAACAATTAAATGTAAAATTACAATTTTAAAAATAAAATTGAGTATATTATAAAGTAGATTAAATAAGTATTAGATATTAAAAATATATAACAATATTTTTAGTTAATGTATAACTTATAAGCAATATATAACATATGTATGTAAAACATATTTATAATAAAATAATTCAAAAAATTAGAAAATAAATTATTAATTTCTTTTTATATATAGAAAAAAAATATTATTTAAAATAATATAATGTAACCTATGATTAATAAGATATACATAAAATATGACAACAGGAGGTCCATCATAAATCACCCCATCTTTACAGAAGTTGGCGAGCGGAGCGAGCAGGGGGGTACCCCCCCCCCTAGTATATATATATATTCAAATAATACGATTAAATCAATCTCAAGATAATAACACCCTCCACATCTACAAAACAATCGTAATTTAAAGCATGCTATTACGGATTATGGTTTTAAACTATATTCGAGCATAGTTATACTTGACGATGAAATAATAATAAAAACAATCAAATTTTTTAAAAAGATTTAAACAATATTTTTTAGTAATAGTTAAGATACTAGTCACTACAATTATGCATATCGCCTTTTACACTCGAGAAGGCCATCACTTTTTAGTGAGGTCTGGAGCGATGCTGTTCGTGTACAAAGGTTTGTACAGAATTTTTGTATTCACAAATTTAATTACTTATTTTATAACACAGACGAAATCATGCATACGAGGCTCGGAGTCAGTTCACTAATTAATGACAGTTCTTTTAATCAATAAGTAATGTCGTTCTATGACGCACGCTGCATATATTTTAGATTTACGGCATAACACGTCTTACCAATTGTTACACAATTCGCATGTCACCGTAAAAACAGTTACAGCTTTATTTATCTCTTAGAACATTATGACAAACTACCTTCAATGAATTGACAATGACTTTTATTTTTATCATACTGATGAATTATTTTTACATATCATTAACAATAGCATCATACAGATTTAAATATTATGGGTCTTCATAATTCAAGAATTATTGATTTTACTTTTGTTTTAGAGTATTATCGAAATCTTATTGCTTGTTTTCCTAATTCAGTCGCGAATCTAACGTAATCTGAAAAATTTTAAAATCGTGCTCGAATATAATTTCAAACTATGGTATATAATATATATTCGTACAGACTATTCACATATTTTTCATGATAAGAATTATATTTGCATGCAATTCAAGTCCAAACATTAAAAGTAAGGTAATAAATTTATTTTATTATTAAACTATTCGCCATGGAGGTCAATTTTAGACCTTTTTTACCGATCAAAAGTAGCTAAAGAAGAAATTTCATTTATTTTTTATTAAAATATATATTACTATTGTTTTCACTTGGAAATATATATTTATTTTAACAAATGAGAAGCGGAAGCGTTTAAATTTGTCCAAATAAAAAGAATAAACCAAAAAAAAAAATCAAATCAAAATATCTTTTTTAGTTATTTTCGATCGGTAAAGTTAGTCGAAAGCTGATCTTTAAGTGAAAAGTAATGCCATGAAATACAATGCAAATTAAATAAAGTAGCCAAAATAAGAACTACTGACCCCGGGCAAGATGCAATGGGTCATAAGGCTCTACTAAATTTATCGAATATGATGATGTTCTAGTATTCGAATGAGTGTTTATAATATAATAAGGGCATAATGAAGTTCCCCCTTCTGATAATATTTCTAATTAAAGTTTATGAGTAAATGGTGCATTTAATCAGGTTGTTTCACTTCAATAAGAAAGTAGTATTTAACTTGAGGGCAGACTACTAAAGAAATCCACCAAAATCTTATACTTAAAAAGTTATATACAAATTTTCAATGTATAGTATTTTAAGGTTAAGTTTGTCGACTTTGATATCTAATTTTCAATCTAAGTTCATAAAAAAATAACAGGTCTAAAGGATTTTTTTATTTTCACTAAAATGATTGTATTAATATAACTTTGGTGCGGACAAGTCATTATATTTGTTTAAATTATGAATTTAAAAAGATATCAATAATATAAAAGAAGCAAATATCAATTTCAGTAGCTCCGACATCCCGTTAAGAACAAGCCTGAAATTTTTTATTTCAATTACTAATTTTTTTTAACAAATAAATTTTTCATTTTTAACTTTATGACAATGATATTCATATTTATGCTGAGAAAAGACTACTTTTGTCTCAAGGAATGGTAAAGTTTATCAATATGTAGCAATGAAACTTTGCTTCAATTTTTAATGATGAAATATTAAATTATTCACTTAAGGTTTTTCTGGCTATATAGTCCGTGTCAAAAGTTAGTTTTTTCTATGATCTTTTATATTTATCAGTGAAAAGTGTATATTCAATTTGAACTCACCAGAGTTTCTAAAAAGACGCTAATTCAGAAAAGCAATTAATAACATGATAACTTGGTGCGAGTGCATGAAAAACTCTGCGTGAGTTAACATGTTTTAATGTGCTCTTCTGCATTAGCGTCTTTTTAAAAACTCTAATTAGTTAAAGTCTTTCTATCCCAATCGGCATTTTTTTCAACGCTTGAACGAAGCAGTAGATTGTTGCTCTCACCCAAAGAATTGATTTTTATGGGTTATTGTTAAGGTTGTTTTGGATATACAGTCTCTGTCAAAAGTTAGTTTTTCTGTAATCATTTATATTTATCAGTAAAAAGTATATATTCAATTTCTAGCTCAGTAACTTATTACATAATATTGAAACAATGATTTCTAAGTTTGTTTGATAAAAATGTAAAAAATTATAGCATTTTGAAGTTTATAACCTTAAGATAAATCTGATGCAATCATAAGAATTGGTGACAATTTTTATCTTTAATTCAAATGCATTGCCTATTTTCTACGACGAATCCGTAAGTCTCATCTAAGATATATATAGTTTTTAGCAAAAAATTGGTAATAAATTTGAAAAATAATAAAAATGAAAATTCTATTATAGTCAGATTTCACATTTCAAACCGAAATAACAAACTTCATTGCTGTCAAATAGAATCATTTTTCAAACTTTGGCATCATTTTTTATACTTGCATTAGATTTATGTAAAGTTATAAACTTTGACATATTATAGCTCTTTAATAATTAGTTATATTCAAATAAAACAAAGTTCAAAATGATATTTTTACTATTGTTTTATTATTATCTAATAGGTTAGTGAGCTAAAAATTAAATTAACACTCTCTGTCGACAAATATTAACTTTTATCAAAAAATTAACTTTTGACTCAGACTGTATATCCAAAAGAACCTTAACAATAACCAATAAAAATCAGTTCTTTGGGTGTGAGCAACAAGCTACTGATTCGATCAAGTGTTGAAAAAGATGCAGATTCGGCTAAAATCTTAGAAATATTTTAACTCACTTGAGTTTTCAAAAAAACGCTAATGTAGAAGAGTGCATTAAAACAAGTTAATTTATGCAGAGTTTTTCATGCGCTCGCCCCAAGTTATCATGTTTTCATTTGCCTTTCTGAAATAGCGTCTTTTTAGAAACACTGGTGAGTTTAAGTCTGTCTAAGAACTTGGCCAAATCGGCATCTTTATTAAGGCTTGATCGAATAAGTATCTCACTGCTCCCACCCAAATGAAATTAACCCAAATTTGAATAATAAAAGATCAAATAAAATCTCCAAAAATATTGATGTATTTATATATATGCAGAGTGCATTAAAACATGTTAATTTACGCAGAGTTTTTCATCCGTTTGCGCTAAGTTAACATGTTTTCATTTGCTTTTCTGAATTAGCGTCTTTTTAGAAACTCTGGTGAGTTTAAGTCTTTCTAAGAACTTAAGAGGCCGCTGTATCTCTGTCCTTTACTAATTAAAAAATTGACTTTTTTCCCAAAATTAGCAACAAAAGGCAAAAATAAAGAAATGGTTTCGATGTGTTTAATAAAATGTAATATTTTCTTTGATTAGTATAAATTAATTTTATTGCTTCGTTTTTAAGAAAAGTTGGAATAACTTAAAAAATTAGAAATTAGTGTCAAATAATGGGATTTTCAAGTTATTCCAACTTTTCTTGAAAATAAAGCGGTGGAATTAAATTATTCTTATCAGAGAAAATATTGCTTTCTAGTACACGAATCGAAACCATCTCTTTATTTTTGCCTGAAGCTATTAGTTTTTATAAAAAATAAATTTTAAATAGATTCGGTAAAACAGGTAACTGTGTCGGTATACGGCTGACTCTTAAAAGAAGAGTATTTGACCTCCGGGAAACGGATTTGGCTGAAATTGCAGCATATGATTTTTTGATGAAAAAAAAATGAACACGTGTTTTTTTTGTGCTAATAGGCTCTACAGACGGAGATATAGACATTTCTTCGAAAATGTAGTGAAAAGAGAACTTTATAAAAACTCCGGGAAACGGATTTGACTGAAATTGCAGCATATGATTTTTTGATGAAAAAAAAATGAACACGTGTTTTTTTGTGCTAATAGGCTCTACAGTCGGAGATATAGACATTTCTTTGAAAATGTAGTAAAAAGAGAACTTTATAAAAACTTGAATAACTAAACAACTAAAACTCTTATAGGAAATTGTATAAAAAATAAGAGAAAGTTCAGGTTAAAAGTTTTAATATAAGCTTCGTTGCATTAAAAAATCTTATATGGTTCAAAAGTTACAGGCGATTGAAATATGCTAATGAAATAGGGTAAGAATTTGATCGTATGTTGCATGCTAAAAATATTAATAAATATATAGTGATTTTCAATTAGGCAAAACTTTTGAATTGCAAAAGCTTTTTTGATGCAATAAGGCTTAAATTAAAGCTCTTAAACTGTAATTTCTTCTATTTTTCATACATTTTTCTATAAAAGTTTTAGGTGTTTAATTATTCAAGTTCTTATAAACGTTTCTTTTCTCTATATTTTCGATGAAATGTCTATATCTCCGTCTATAGGGCCTATTAGCACAAAAAAATACGGGTTTATTTTTTTTCATCAAAGAATCATATCTTGCAGTTTCAGCCAAATCCGTTTCCCGGAGGTCAAATATTCTCCTTGTTAGCCAAATCGGCATCTTTATCAACGCTTGATCGAATGAGTATCTCGTTGTTCCCACCCGACGAATTAGTCTTTCATAGATTATTGTTAATTTCTAAACTCATAAAATAAACCCAAGTTTGAATAATAAAAGATCAAATAAAATCCAAAAAAATATATATATATATATATATATATATATATATATATATATATAACATTTTTATTATAAGCTCTAAAATATAGAACCGATATTAAACGTAAATATAAAGATGATGAATACAATAAATTATAAATTTGCAGAGGTACTCACATGATGTATTTCTAATGTGCTATTATACATCTCCCATTAATAGTAATAAACTTATTTTAAAAAGTATCCTCTTCTTATATCCACAGGCAGAACGCTGACAGGGTTACTAAGCGGTTATGCGTCAAACAATCCCAATGTGTGTGTGTGTGTGTATGTGCGTGTGTGTGTGCGTGTGGGTGTGTGTGTGCGTGTCTGTGTACGTGTGAATAGGTGGGTGGGTATGGGTGTGCGTGTGCGCAGTGTGCATTTATATCATTTATACACGATAAAACCGCGAAATTATCAAGAATCGCCTTAAAACATTTAGTTTTTAGACTTTTATTTTATTTAGTGTTAGTGATTGTTTATTCATAATTTTAACTTGTTAATATACTATTTTCTACAGACATGAAGAAAGACCCCATTAAAACGGCGCGCGCGGGTCGATAACCCTCGGTGGTCTAGTTACGTCTGCGCATCATCGCGTGAGGACCCACATCCACGCTTTTACGTCTCATATTACAATTTTAAGTCTTAGACCTGATATTTTGTATTTCATGGCATAGTCGGTTATCAATGTTATCACACAGGCACGGGTACCACACGCAGCGATAGCACAGACTAGTTTATTAAGAAGCGAAAAGAACACAGTCCGAATGTGACACAAGTGTTCGGTTCGTTAGACACATTCGTCTTGCTGTTTTGTTAAATTACTGTTATATGCATCGCTGCCCTAAATCATGAACAATGAGTCCGCAGCGTGCAAGCCATAAGGCACGAAGCACGAACCCTGCTCGGGCATCACCGTCTGACCCTGAATTAGCGGCAAACAAGAGCGAATATGTAGGTCCTAACGAGTTTGATAATGAACTCAATACCCTAAAACCTAATATTTTAAAGGACTCAATACCTTAAAACCTAATATCTCATGCAATTACCATCATAAAGTATTTTTCCTACAATTCCACGCACTCTTGATATTGTTGTAGTCTTGACATCGCACAAAACTATCACAGTCACGCGGTGACCATCGTCGTTACAATTGTCAGTTTCATTCACAGCATCACACAATCAGTATTATTTAATTACAGTTATCACTCACGCTATCGCATGATCATAAGTATCTCTCATTTACCGTTGTCAACTTTATCACTACTTACTTATCACATGATCACAGTTATCACAAACCACAATTACCATTTAAGCACAGTTACCATTATAACACAACCACTATTACTACACTATTACCATTATTACGCAATTTTGATAACACACGATGACTCGGTTACCGTTTCAAAAGTCATCTCTATCACATTAACACCAGCAGTACACGTTATCACTACCATGCACATACTTAGACACCACTACTATTACCACTATTTTACAGTTACTTCATCATGATCATTTAACCTTATAGTAAGTCACTATACACAATCCCCTAACCATCCACACAGATCACAATCATTATTTCAATACAGTCACCTTTGTAGCGCAATGTCCGCCATCATACTACTATCATTAATACCCAAACTAATACAATCACTCAGCTACCGTTCTAACAGTTACCAACACACACTGGAAAATACCGTGCACTCGTATCGTTAGGTATTTTCACTTACTTGAAAATACCCGCAGAAATCCCCACATATATATGTGCACGATCACCACGACGCAGCACTTTGATGATGATCATGAAATTATGGACAAATGCAGATTCCCAAATCTATATATATTTTTAAACGAGCATGTGAAGGTATACACAAAAATAAAACAAAAAAATACCGTAATTAAAATTAGATCCAAAACACGCAACTAAATTGCAAGTCGGTAGAAACATTATTTTGACCTCTAGAAGTGCTTTAAAGTATTCTATAGCATCCATTCTATCTTCCAGATATGGCTGCGCACGCCGAAAAATTCTGTGTAAGGCCTGCGTACCCATACCGCGGAATACTTTTACTTTCTTTAAGATACCTGCGAAAATTTTTATATATACATTCACACATTCGTTTGTTTGTAATGCTTTTGGAATAATCATTGAATACTAAATAAGTATATATTTCTATATCTATATATAGATGAGAAAGCATGTGAAAGCATGCGTGAAAATGAACCAGTAAAATATGCCTCAAATCAAGTTGATTAAAAAAAAAACGCAACTCACTTATAAGTTGGTAGAAGCATTATTTTGACCATTAGAAGGGATCAAAAATATTCTACGACATCCAAATTATCAGACAAATATGGCCGCGCACACCGGAAAATTTCGTGAAAAGCCTGCGGAGCTGTACTGCGAAATACTTTCGATTTTATTAAAAACATCCGCAAAAATCTTCACGCATACATGCATACGCTTATATCCAGTATCAATTCCTAAGTATATTTACATTAGTGAAAAAGCATTTGAAAGCATATGCGATGATAAACTAACAAAAATATGCCACAATTCAAATTAATTTCGAAAACACACAACTCAATTATCAGTCGGTATGAACATTATTTCGACTATCGAAAATACTTAAAAGTATTCTACAACATGCAATCTAACTCACGAATACGTCTGCGCAGGCCGGAAAATTCTGTGAAAGGCTCGCGCAGTCGTATCGCGGAATACTTTCGATTTCTTCAAAAGTATCCGCCAAAATCTTTACGTATACCTGCATATGCTAATTCTATTCGATGCGTTGGGGATTACTTAAAAATAGTAAATAATTGTATGTTTTTAAATCTATATACATTGAAGAAAGAGAATGTGAAAGCCTACACAAAGATAAACTAATTGCTTTAAATTTTCCATATTGTAATTGAAGTCAACAATAAACATTTTCAGCGTGTTTGAAAATAATTTTCTAACATAACTATTGACCATTTACATTTCAGGCATGCATATTAAGCTAGAAATATTTTGGCTGAGTAACCGCTACACTGACTATAAAAAAATATTTTAATTATGCAAATATTGACTATTATTCAAATGTTAATAAATTATAAATTTATATGATTTTTGGCTGTGAAATCGCTACATACGAAACATTCAAATGTTTTTTTATGGTAAATTTGATAATAGTGCCAAAATTACGAATAATATATCATTCATGCATACTTCGTCTGAGGAATTTAAACACATGTAATTTTTAAATATTTGTTGATTATAAAAAAATTCATAATAGTCTAAAAAATATTGTAAATTTGCAGTCATATTTATTGTAACTGATATATCAGCACTATTGTAATGCTTACAAATTTTTTTGTACAAAAATTGTTAATAATATAAAAAATAGACAATAAACTATAAATTTATAATGGTTTTGGCTGATGAATAACCATACATGTAATATTGAAATGTTGGGTTAAACAAATACATGTTATATAATTATGTATAAAATCCGCGAAAGTATAGAGTTATACATAGTTTGGCTGAGAAATCGCCACACGTTAGATAATAATTATAAAACAGTTATTAACGCGTTCCAAATGAAAGTATTTAACATTCAAGAAAATGAATATTAAAAAAAAGAGAAAAATATTATTAATCTATTAGAAACAGTTAGTATAGAATGTTAAATTTGGAATATAAAGTAATAAAATAATATATAATCACACTATGTATACTAATATGGGAGTCGGTATACGGAAGCTACTTCTGGGCGTTTTCGTTGTATCTATACTGTTTATGATAACGATGCAGCGAATTTGGCAAATAGAAAGCTTTGGCCCGAAGAGGAATACCTCGCAAAAAACATGGGATTGTTTGACGCATAACCGCCTAGTAACCCTGTTAGCATTCTGCCTGAGGATATAAGAAGACTTTCTTGAATAAGTTTATTACTATTATTGGGAGATGTATAATAGCTCATTAGGAATACATCATGTGAGTACCTCTGCAAATTTATAATTTTTCGTATTCATCATCTTTATATTCACGTTTAATATCGGTTCTATATTTTAGAGCTTATAATAAAAATGTTATATATATATATCAATATTTTTGGAGATTTTATTTAATCTTTTATTATTAAAATTTGGGTTAATTTCATGCGTTCAAAAATTACCAATAATATATGAAAGACTGATTCTTTGGGTGGGAGCAGCGAGATACTCATTCGATCAAGCGTTGATAAAGATGCCGATTTGGCCAAGTTCTTAGACAGACTTAAACTCACCAGAGTTTCTAAAAAGACGCTATTTCAGAAAGGCAAATGAAAACATGATAACTTGGGGCGAGCGCATAAAAAACTCTGCGTAAATAAACATGTTTTAACGCACTCTTCTACATTAGCGTTTTTTTGAAAACTCAAGTGAGTTAAAATCTTTCTAAGACCTTAGCCCAATCGGCATTTTTTTCAACGCTTGATCGAATCAGTAGCTTGTTGCTCACACCCAAAGAACTGATTTTTATGGGTTATTGTTAAGGTTCTTTTGGATATACAGTCTGAGTCAAAAGTTAGTTTTTTGATGAAAATTAATATTTGTCGACAGAGAGTGTCAATTTAATTTTTAGCTCATTAACCTATTAGGTAATAATAAAACAATAGTAAAAATATCATTTTAAACTTTGTTTTATTTGAATATAACTAATTATTAAAGAGCTATAATATGTCAAAGTTTATAACTTTACATAAATCTAATGCAAGTATAAAAATTGGTGCCAAAGTTTGAAAAATGATTCCATTTGACAGCAACGAAATTTGTTCTTTCGGTTTAAAATGTAAAATCTGATTATATTGGAATTTTAATTTTAATTTTTATTTAATTCATTACCAATTTTTTCCGAGAAAATATGTATGTCTTAGATCATACTTACAAATTCATCGTAGGAAATTGGCAATGAATTTAAATAAAAGATGAAAATTAAAATTCTATTATAATCAATACATCCTATATTATATTAAAGTGAAACCACTTTTTTTCGTTTCTCCAGTTCTCCGATTCTTAGGTTCTCCGCATTTTTTAACTGTGTTTAATCTTTTGGTAATAAGAGTAGCAATTTTTTATTGGGTCCTATATAATTAGTACTCATTAGTCATAAGCTTCTTTTTAGGCCATATTTTTTTGGGCCTTATATTTCTTTGGTCTCTATATTTTTTTGGGCCCATTATTTTTTTGAAACTTATATTTTCTTGGGTTCTATAAGTTTTTATGTCCTATATTTCTTTTAGCTTTATATTTTTCAGGCCCTACATTTTTCTGAGTCCTATTTTCTTTGGTCCTATTATTTTTTTTTGAGCCTTATATTTTCTGGGCTTCTTATTTTTCTGAGCCTTATTTTTTCGAACTTTATATTTTTTTAGATCCTATATTTTTCTGGGCCTTATATTTTTCGGAACCAACTCTTTTTTGAGTCCTATTTTCATTGGGCCTTATATTTTTGGGGCTGATATTTTTTGATTTTTATAGTTTCTTCGGATCTATATTTTATTTGGCCCAATATTTTTTTGATTCAGATATTTTCTTGAGTTCTATAATTTTTGCGCCCAATATTTTTTTGATTCTTATATTTTTTTGGCCCTAATATTTTTTTGGTTCTTATATTTTCTTTGACTCTATATTTTTTTGAGCCCAATATTTATTTGATTCTTATATTTTCTTGGACTCTATATTTTTTGTGCCCAATATTTTTTTGATTCTTATATTTTCTTGGGTTTTATATTTTTTTGGCTTAATATTTTTTTAATTCTTATATTTTCTTGGGCTCTATTTTTTGGGTCCAATATTTTATTTATTTATTTATTTTTTTTTATTATTATTTAAAGTCACATCAACCTTCTGGTCATTAGTGACTATTACATATAAAAATATAGTACAATTTTTAATCTTTACATCTATTTTTACATAATATAGGGTTTAAACACTGTTATACATATTTATTTCTTTTAGGAACATTATTAGTTGTTTGCAAAGTTTTTCTTCATTTAAAATAACTTTAAGTTATTGTTGCAGTTTGTGTTTTCTTCTTTCTTGTTCATATCCGGGACAGCTTATAAAATGTTGCACATTCACAAAATTGATACATAGATCACATACTTTTTGAGCCTCTTTTGTAATCAGGTGGATATGGGAGAAGTTTGTATGTCCTATTCTCAATCTAGTAACAATTGCTTGGTCTTTTCTTTTGAATTTAGTTGCTGGGCTATTTCCGAATGAATTTTTTCTTTTTGACGTAATTTTGAATGATGTGCTAATCTCCAATTTTCATCTTCTTTTATCCAAATTTGTTTTTTGGTGAAGGTTTTAAAGTCGTTATAGTCTATTGTTATTTTTTTAAGATCCAGTTTACAGGCTTTCTTTGCCTCATCGTCTGCAATCTCATTACCAAGGATCCCTATATGCGAAGGAATCCAACCAAAAATTACCTCTTTCTAAAATTTATGTGAATTGAGTTCCTGTAGGTTTTCTCTAATTTTTATAATAAATGAATTCCTAGATCTATGACTTGAGATTGCAGACAGAGCGCTCATTGAATCAGAAAGTATTATATATTTATTTCCTTCTAGGTTTTAAATGCTCTCAAGCGCCTTCTGAATTGCAAAAACTTCGCTTGAAAATATTGAAAATTCTTGGGGCAGTCTCTCAGCTATTTTTAAGTCTGAGGTTATTACAGCAAAACCTGTGCCTAATTCAGATTTAGAAGCGTCAGGGTGGATTTGTTTATAGTCTTTAAATATTTTTAAATTGTTTTCAACCATTGTTTTGAGCTGCATTGGATTTGTATTACTCTTTGAGTTTTGATTTGCCAAGTTGTGTATTTCAGGTGCTTCCAAGTCCCATGATGGTATTTTGCTGTATCCAGTTTCTTCCAAAAATGGTGTATTTATACCTAAATTTTCCAGTTCATTCGTCATTCTTATGTTCAGTGGTTTTGGATAGTATTTTTTTTGGTTAAAGGTAGACCTGAATTTTGGCGACCATATCATATCTCTTATTGGATTGTTCAAGACAGATGCTGCCTTCGCTCCGTAGTTAAAGGTGAGAATCAAACGTCTCGTTTCTAGTGATTCAATTTGTGCTTCGGCTAGTAAACTGCTTGTTGGGCTTGTTCTAAATGCACCACAGATCATTCTTGCTCCAGCGTTGTTAATTGAATCTAACATACTTTTGATATTTTGGTTTGCTGAATTATATATCACTGCTCCATAATCTAATTTAGAAAGCACTACCGATTTATAGGTGTTTTTAATAATGTGATAATCTGCTCCCCAACTTTTCGAGCTGATGACTTTGAGAATGTTTAGGCGTTTTATGCAGTCTTTTTCTAATTCTTTTATATATAGTATCCATGAAAGTTTTTCGTCGAAAGTTAGTCCTAATACTTTTATTTGGTTTGTTCTATTGAGCTTTTGATCTTCCAAGGTCAGAGTTATTTCACCTACACTTTTAATAAATTTTGAGAACACTATGTATTTTGACTTTGTTTTGGATAATTTAAAACCATTTTGATTTGAAAAATCTTGTATCTTGTCAAGTGTCTTTTGCATGATGTTTTGTGTAATTTTAGTATTTTTTCCTGAAATTAGTAAAGTGATATCGTCTGCAAATATAGATATTTTGACTGGGGCCTCTATTACGTCGATTATATTATTCATAGCCAACAGAAATATTGTGACACTTAGGACCGTTCCTTGAGGAACCCCGTTAATTAAATCTACTTTGTTAGATAGTGTTCCGTTTACTCTAACTCTTATAGATCTATCAGAAATAAAATTTTTTATTAAATTGTATATGTTACCAGTGATCTTTAGTTTTTCGAGTATATCAAGGATTCGGTCTCTCCACAATAAGTCATAAGCTTTTTCCATGTCCAAACATACAGCTATTAAGAATTCTTTATATATTAAAGCTTCACATATATTATTTTCTATAAACGCTAGACTATCTTAAGTAGATTCCTAAGTCCATTTTGATGCTGTGAGATCATATTGTTGTTCTCTAACCACCATTTTAATCTCTTGTTTACTATTTTTTCTAACAGTTTACATAAACAACACGTTAATGAGATTGGTCTATAGTTTTCTGCCAACAGGTCGTTTTTACCCGGTTTGGGGATTGGAATGACAATAGCTTCTTTCCATTTGGTTGGAAAAATATTTTTCTGATATATTAAAAATTTTTTGTATGTATGTTAAGGCTTTTTCTGGCAAATTTTCAAGTAAGCTGTTGGGAATTCTGTCCAAACCAGCACTAGAATTTTAGGGTGAATTTAATTTCCTCTAGTGTAATTTCTGCATTAATTTTTGAACAGCTGTTAGACTCCTTGGTTGTGTACTCTTCTTGTTTTTCTATTTGAAATTTTTTTTATTTTTGATCGTTATTGGATCATAATTGTCGTCACTAAAGGCTTTTGCGAAAGTCATGGCGAAGTGGTCTGCTATTATCTTCGAGTCATGAGTAGAAGAATTTCCTGATGTTTGGATAGCCGTAATTTTTTATGTTCTCTTTTTACCACTTATTGCATTATATTTTTGCCATATTTCATTGCTGGACGCATTTTGGTTCATAGAAGAAATGAATTCAATCCAGCTATTTCTTTTACTCTGTTTGATTACATATCTCGCAATCGCCATTTTCTTTTTAAAGTTTATTTTATTTGTTTCTGTATTATGTTTTTTATATGAATTTAAAGCTTTCTTTTTTTCTTTAATTGCATCTTCGCACTCCGAATTCCACCATGGAACATTCTTTGTTTCCATTTTCCCTGTTGTTTGGGGAATTGTGTCATTTGCCGCTTGAATTATAATATCTTCAAATTTATTTACCATCGTGTCTATATCCTTCGGATCTAAGTATGGTTCTTCTGTAATTTCGTTAATTTTATTTTTGACTATCTCCCGGTATTTTTCCCAATTCGCCTTCTTAAATTTCCACCTTGGAGTAAAAATTGCATTAGTTTCTGATACTTGTTTCATTTTTAACAAGATAGGATTATGATCACTATCATACATATCGTTCAATGTACTCCATTCGATTGAGTTTATCAAGTTTGGGTTACAGAAGGATAGATCTATGGCGCTTGAGGAACCTGTAGCAACATTAAAATGTGTATCAGAGTTGTCATTTAATAAGGATATCTCGTTGTTAATTACTATTTTTTCTATTATCTTTCCTCTAGCATCTCTTTTTCCTGATCCCCAAAGAGCATTGTGACTATTGAAGTCCCCCATTATAACAAAGGGTTTTAGTAGTTGTGTAATTATTTGTGTTATCTCACTTTCCTGAAAGTCATAACTATTAGGTAAGTACATATTACATATATGTATGCTTTGATTATTTAGCTTTGTTTAAATAGCGACTACTTTGAGATTGCTTCTTATTTTTAAATCTGAATATTTTAATTTTTCATTTATGTATATTGCCACACCGCCGCTAGCTTTGGAATTTGTTACTCTGTTTTTGAATACGCAATTACCCTGGTAGAAAATAGACCATTCAGAAATGGCGATTAGTCATTTATTAGTCATTTTTTTATGACTAATTTTTTAATCACAAAATGACCAAAATATGGTGAAATTGCTAATATATATAGATATATACTTTATGCAAATAAATTCATAGATATATTTTTTTCTTCAATGGAGAGAATTTCTTTACAAAAATTAACTTGCTAATACGATAAAGTTAAAACGGATCACAAAAAGCCTAAAAATTATGTTACAGCATGGTAAAAATGGCAGTGACTTTAAATAAATATTTTAGAGATTTAAGGTTAGTTCTCAGGCTGCCATGACTCTGTTTTAACCTTACCTTGCAAGTATGCTAAAAGAGAGTGAAAGAGAAAGAGAAAACGAGGAAGAGAGAGAAAAAGCGTTAGAGTTTCCAAAACTTGAGAGAACTGCAAAATAGACACAAATTAATAAAGTAGTTCATTTTTTGAAAAGTACGGAGTCTTTAAATAAGAAAAGAAAATTTAAAAAAAAGGAATAAAATAGACTAATGTATTAAATCAATAAGTTTAACAAGTCTATTGGAGAAGAGTATATAGGAAAGTGTAAAATTTGAGGTTTGTAAAAACAGTGTAAACAATGATTGCAGTGAAAATGAATTGACTGTTGAAGAAAGTTGTGATATAGTTCTCAAGACTGTGATTTAGAAAAAATTTGTCAACCACACTAGCTGATGTAATATCGTGAATGGGATACATAAATTTAATTTTTTCATCGAACTCGTTTCTCATTAAAAATAATTGATAAAAGTTATATTTGTGGTTACAAATTTTATTTAATATTAATATTTTTTCATAATTTAGTATAATATTTAATAATAAAAAAATAAATTGATGTATTATTTATTATAATAAAATAATAAAATGATTTATCATATTTATAGCAGTTTTTGACTATTAACCGTCCTCAATAAGCGGATAAATTGGTCATTTTCTGATTAATATTGGTCATTTCTTGGTCATTTTTTCTAAAACTGGTCAAAATATGACCAAATAATAGTGAAATTTTCTACCAGGGTATAATTTTTGATTTTAATGAAATTTAGGTCTTTAAAATTTGTTTCTTGGAAGCATTGTATGTTTGGTTTATAATCACTTATGAGTTTTTGAACGAAAGGATATCGAGTGTTTAATCTGTTAGTATTCCATTGAATAATTGAATTTTCCATGCTGATTTTAGTTTTAGTTTGTGTTTTGAATTTGGTACATTGATTGGCTGAATACTTCGTCATCAGATGAGTTAAATAGCGTACTTTCGGTCTCTATTTTTTTTTCAATTTGTCTTAATTTATTTTTAAGTTTCGTGAACCTCCTTTTCATGTTTGAGTCTAGAATACGCGGGTAGAGTTCCTCTAAAAATTTAGCAAGTTCTTCTAAGTTACTGGAGAATTGAAGGGCATTGTCCTTTGTGTTGGTTGATCCTTTTGTTTTATCTAAAAAATTTTTCAATTGTTCAAAACTTAACAATTTTCCTGTTTTTTCTATAACTTCTTTAAGTGGTTCTAAGGATTTTTCCATATCGTCTTTACTATCTGTTGTTTCTCTTATTCTCTTTCTAGCCAGTTTGATTTTAGTAGGTGCATGTTTATTTTGTTCACTCATATCATTATCAATTGTGCTATTTGTTTCATCTGTAATTTGAGATCTTGTTCTTTTAAAACCTGAAATTTGTTGATCGATATCCATGTCGGTCGGTTGCTGTGTCGTTTCGATAGGTTTTATAATATTTGAGCTATTTTCATTTATCTTCACTTGCCCGTCGGTCTTATCATTGCTTTGTTTGTTTACTGTCGATGTATCTAAATTTGCGTGATTTTCACAGTCTTTGGCTAAATGCCCCTCTGGTTTACAAATATAACATTTCAGGAGAGTAAAAATAATTGATTTAGAAGAATAAAATAATAAATTTAGAAATTAACAGTTGAAAAAAATTTTGAAATCTTAAGTCGAGCAAGAAAATAAAACAAAAAAATCTGTGTGCAAGACTTGAAGAGATAGAGAGACTATTAATCAATTATGAAATGAAAGTTTTACAAAATAAAAATAAAATAAAAAAAATTGTAATACAGTTACAAGTTAGTTTCAAAAATTATTTTCTGTTTTGATTTCAATTCCACTGCCTATATTATAGTTGAACTTTTATATCATAATATTGTTAAGGAAGTGGTTTAAATATAGAATTACTTATGATATTCAAATATGGTTTAATTTAATATAATAGACATTATGTACAGTACCACCTTTACAGACGGCTATCCTAACAAGTCTAACAGACTCGCGTCTTCAAGCGCAAGAAGCTCCTATCACGAAAGTTACGCTTGTGCACTGTTCATCTTATACACATATAAATGTATCGTATATTACTAACACACCTCCTTACATTTATATGTAGTTACAATCTTGATTTTATAAATTGATATTATCTAATTACATCAATTTTAACATTTTACGAAATTTTTCAAATTTATCTCTGCATAAGGACTTTGTAAATATATCAGCAATATTGTTCTCAGAATTTACTTTCACAATGTTTATAACTTTATCTTTAACATACTCATGAACATAATGATAATGAACCTCGACATGTTTTGAATTTTTCGTAAAATTGCCATATTTAGCTATATTTAAGGCACCAGAATTATCCTCGTAATTACAAATTGGTTTTATTAACTTTACATCGAAATCTTTTAATATTTCTTTTACAAAAATCAATTCGCTTACAGCTTCCGATAAAGCTACATATTCTGCAAATGTTGAAGCCTTTGTTACACTTTGTTTTCTAGATCTCCAATAAACAATATTTCCAAATAATCTTATTACAAAACCTGTAGTTGATTTTCTATCTAAATGGTCACCTGCCCAATCGGCATCAACAAAACAGTCAATAATATCATTATCATTATTTCTTTTATAAATTAAATTTAAATCTTTCGTTAAATACAAATATTTCAAAATTCTTAACGCGTATTTAAAATGTGTTTCATCATAACTATTCTGAAAACGACTTAAATAGTTTACACTAAAACTAATATCTGCCCTTGTAGCCGAACTTAGATATAATAATGCACCAATTAAATTTCTATATTTAATGTCCTTTTCACAATCATCAGATTTTTCAATTTTTAAATTTACTTCCATCGGTGTATTATAAAGTTTACAGTTTTCTAATCCGTATTTATTTACTAATAATTCAATGTACTTAGTTTGATTTAATTTTAATAAATTTTTAGACAAATCATAATTTACGTTAATGCTTAAATATTCTTTAATTTTTCCAATATCTTTCATTTTAAATCTTTTTGACAGTAAATCTTTGATTCTATTAATCTCTTTTTTATCTTTGCAACAAATTAATAAGTCATCAACATATATAAGTAAATAAATAGTACAATATTCATTTTTAAAAAAGTATAAACAACAATCAGTATTGCTTCTTGTAAAACCTAAATTTATCAAAAACTCATCTAAACATTCATACCATATACGAGGGCTCTCTTTTCAACCATATAAAGTTCTAAATAGTTTACAGACCTTGTTTGCCCCGTCTTCAAATCCTTTGGGTTGCTTAATGTATACCTCAGATTTTATTTTACCATTTAAGAGCATGATGAAGCTGTCCGCCTTCTAATAATATTTCCAATCATAACTTATGAATAAACGATGCGTTTAATTGAGTTTCTTTGCTACAAAGAAAAAGTTTGTAAGATTAAACTCTAGTGCGGATAACTCAAGAAATCCACCAAAATATTATACATACAAAGTTATAATAAAAACTTTCAATATGTCGTATTTTAAGGTTAGGTTTGTCGAGTTTAATATCTAATTTCCAATCCAAGCTCATAAAAAAATAACAAGTCCAAATGATTTTCTATTTTAACAAAAATTATTGTATAAATATAGCTTTAGTGCGGACAAGTCATTATATTTGTTTAATTTAAGAATTAAAAAAGATATTGATAAAATAAAAAAAGCAAAACTCGATTACTGCAGCTCCGACATGCCGTTAAGAACGCCGTTTCCACATCCATCTGTTCTATTTTTAAGCCCATTTGACAAGAATAAGATAATAAAATTTTTAACGTTTGAGTTTTTGTTACTGGGGCATATACATCATCAATTTCATCAGTTTGTTGAAATCCTCTAACTACCAATCTCGCTTTATATATATTATTTGCCTTTTTTGTATAGACCCATTTTACATCCAAGATTTTTTTTTCTTTATTTTCAACAATTTTCCATGTATTATTTTCATTCAAGCTTTTTATTTCTTTTTCCATTCCATTTCCATTTTTTACTTTCGCTAGAATTTATCGCCTCCTCAAATGTATACGGAATATCGGTACTACATAAATTTACAAAAATACTATTATTATACATTTTGTAGTAATCATATCTTTCCGGACAACTTTTAGATCTTGCTGACCGTCTTGGAATTTTTAATTCATTTGTTTCATCTATTTCTTTAGTACATTCCGTACTTTCATATGTTTTGTCTAAAGAATTTTCACTTTCGCTTTTTACATCATTTTGTTCATTTTCTAAGTCTGATTCATCAAAATCTAAACCGATACAATTTTCATTTTCTTCAATTATTTCAACGTGTCTAGCTACGATAACTTTTCCATTAATTAACACACGATAACCGACATTACTGTATCCTATCAAAATTCCCATTTCAGCTTTTTTGTCCCATTTTGAAGTTCTATTTTGCTCTGGCTTTCTTACAAAAACTTTACTCCCGTATAAGCGTAAATTAGAAACATCCGGTTTCTTTCCGAAAAATATTTCAAACAGTGTTTTTCTTACGATGGTATTTGTTAGACTACGATTTTTTAAATAAGTAACTGCGTAAACTATTTCCGGCCAGTATTTTTTATCCACGTTAGCTTCTGCTAGTAAGCAACGCGACATTTCCATTATGGTTCGATTAAAACGTTCAGCCGTTCCATTTAACTCATGAACATACGTACACGGAAAAAGGTAAATACCATTAAAATCAATACTACACGTAGTATGTATTATTTCTGTGATAAAATATTGAAAAAAAATGTAATAGTATAATTTTAATCAATACTATACTTCAAATTTTAACTACTAATGCTGGCATAACTATATTACGAACTGAGTGCATGAATTTCCGCTACGTAGTACCTATTTTTTCGGTACTAGGACTGATATTTCACCTATCCGATCCAGGGGTAAAATTTTGCAGAGAATATAATTGCTATATATAGAACTGATTTTCCCATACTAGAATTAAAAATTGATGATTCTAAAATCATTTTTATAATATATAACCCTTTTAAATTACTAATAATTAATTTTCAACTTAACAGGATGTCAGAGCTGTTAGAATCGATTTTTGCTTTTTTTATTTTGTTGACATCTTTTTAAATTCATTAATCAAACAAATATTCTAACGTATCCGCGCTATAGCTATGTTAGTACAATTATTTTTGTTAAAATAAAAAGTCATTTGAATTTATTTCTTTTATAAACTTGGATGGAAAGTTAGATCAAGCTTGACAAGCCTAACCTCGAAATACTATACATCGTAAGTTTGTATATAACTTTTTATGTATAGCATCCCGGTGGATTTCATGAGTTGTCCGCACTCAAGCTTAATCTTACAAATTTCTTTATTGTAGCAAAAAAATTCATCTGCTTTTTCCCGTTTATAATAATCAACTAAAGTTTAAAATTAATAATTAGTAATTTGAAATTTTTACATATTATATGATCGATATTATATTTATTGATTGCTAAAAATTTTTATGCAATTTAATGGTTTTTACATTATGATAAATTAGCTGTATTGAAGTTTCATATTCGACAGCGCCACAGTAAATATTGTATAGGTACTATGTTAGTAAAAGATAATTTAGTCCCGTAGTACGGAAAAATTCGGTACTATACCACACAATTCTTGGGACGAGTCGCGTTAAAAAATGTACTTATATAGGTCGTTTTAAAATATATACTGAGTATCAATTAAAAAACGACTGGTAATATTCTTTCTAGTACTGACTCAAATTAGTACATTCTTTTCAGGTATTTTCCTTTTTCCGTGTAGGACACGGATCAATTTTTATACCTTTTCCACGAACAAAATCAAAAATTCTTTTATTCAAATATTCCTTTCCATTATCGCATCTCAACACTTTCATTCTTTTATTCATCATGTTCTCACATTCATTTACATATTCAATAAAGCATCCATATACTTCATCTTTCGATTTAATCGCGTATACTTTAGCAATTTTATTATAGTCGTCAATCAAGGTTACAAAATATTTTTCGCCTTTAAATCCCGTTGTTTTAAAGGGTCCACATACGTCAGTATGTACAATTTCCATAATATTATTCGCTCTTTTTCTATTGTTTACAAAAGGAATATTATGCATTTTATTTTCAATACAAATTTTGCATTTCATGTAGTCAGTTTCAATTTCTTTAGGTATTCCATCTAACAGCTGATTTTTACATAAAGTATTTAAATATTTAAAATTTACATGATCTAATAAACGATGTCATTTCTCTTTTTTTGTCATATTTTTCAATTTATTATTTGCAAAATTTGCACGGTAAGGCTTTTTGTTAAGGTGATTATTTGAATTTAATTTGCTTTTCATAATATAAAGATTATTAATTTTTAAAGCAACTGCAGTAATATTATCAAATTTATCAAAAATCTTTGTAAATCTACCTTTTGACTCGATTTTATTATTTTCAGTAACTTTACTATAACTTATTAAATTTCTTTGCATATCTTTTACATAAAATACATTTTTCATATTTACTAAATTTTCTTTACCGAATGCATTGAAATAACTTAAAACATTGCCTATTTTTGTTGCTTTAACAATTCTATTATCACCTAAATAGACATCTATAGGATTTTTCAAAGTTTTACAATTTTCAAAATATTTATCATCATTAATTATATGATCTGTGCAACCGCTATCTAATAACCAATTTATTTCATTACCATTTACTTTACTTATATCCATAGTGTTTGCTACATGATCGACCGTTGTTACCCAAGCGCTGTTTTCACTCTGCTGTTCTGGATGATGCGTACGCATATCTTGTTTATTTGAATAATACGCACCTCTACCGCTCTGACCACGACCGAAGTTACCACGCCCACGAAAGTAGGCCCTTCCGGTTCCTCGTTGTCCACGTGGAGAACGCCATGTTTCTAGACGCTGCGTCGTTTGTCCGCCATTAAACTACATTTGGTTAATGCCGCCATTTTTGCAGTTCTTTTTCACGTGTCCCATTTCACCACATTGATAACACGTTCGTTTATCCGCCATAAATGTACTGCTCCTTTTTCCAGAATTTTCATCTTTTCCTTTTTTCATTTCGGCCATTTGAATTTTATTCTTTATATAATCTGCTGTTTGATCTTCTTCTTTTAACGTATCGATCAAATCTCCAATGTAACTACATGATTCAGGCAGTGCATTTAACATATAATTTAACTTTTCTTTTTCAGTAATTGTAGCACCCGCACATTTCAATTCATTTACAGATTTTTCAAAATCATTAAAGAATATTGTAAAGTCGTCATAATTTCTTAATCTTAGTTTTTCCAATTTATTTCTACACAAAACTTGCAATGCCGTCGATTTCTTTAAGTACAAATTATCAAATTTTTGCATTATCTCATTAGCCGTCTGTAAATCACTTATATATTCTAACTGTCTATTTGAAATCGCACCATAAATGTAGTTTATTGCCTTCACATCTTTATCATCCCAATCGTCTTTATCTGTTTCTAATTTTGACCTTGTCGTCACAATCACACATTTTTTCATTTTTAAAAACATAATTATTTTTTTTTTCCACATGCTGTAATCTTCGCCATCAAACACTGGTATTCTTACTTCATTTTTATCATTTGACATTTTTCACTTTTTCTTTAATAACGAGAGTCTATATCAATTAATATACTGTACAAACCACGCTTTCATACCATGTTAAGGAAGTGGTTTAAATATAGAATTACTTATGATATTCAAATATGGTTTTATTTAATATAATAGACATTATGTACAGTACCACCTTTACAGACGGCTATCCTAACAAGTCTAACAGACTCGCGTCTTCAAGCGCAAGAAGCTCCTATCACAAAAGTTACGCTTGCGCACTGTTCATCTTATACACATATAAATGTATCGTATATTACTAACAAATACAGATTTGTATTATATGAAGCGTATAGCTGGGCAGAGGTAGTTATCTCCAAAAAATTTTTTTTTACAGGAAAGAACGTTTTTTGCTGTACTTAAATTTAAAAGTCAGTATATTTTGCAACACACCATATTTTTTTTCATCCATAAAAAAAGACTATACCTATATTTTGGTTAAATATGATTTTTTTATGATAAATTTTAATGTTCTGTATACGAAAATGCAATAAAAATGAAAAAATGGAGGTAGCCACCTTTGCAGGTACACGCTTCATATGAAATTGATTTTAAATATAAATAATTATTCTTTCAATCATAAGAGTGTATTTTTATTACTATTAAAGCAACGAACATTACATCAACAAATTAACTACTCAATATTGCATGTAAAAACAAATTACACTACTGTCCACCTTTCCAAATTATTTCTGTCCAGATATGTCTGTCAGCTTAAAAAGATAGTCCAGCTTTCGCTCCTTAGAAGCCTCAAATTAAAGTGCTATATTTCTTCATACATCAAAGATATTTGTTTTTATACGACAATTAAGAAAGTGACTAAGGCCGTATAAAGTTCAATATATTTACTTGACAGGAATTTGAAACAATTTTCGCAAAAATCAGGCTTACATGCTTTAGACTCGGTCCCGATTTTGCCTACTTTACCTTACGTAGCACGCTTTTTGTGATGTACTGCAAGGTGCTTAATATGCTCACCTAACATTACCAATTATATTAAACGTATTAAGGGGACGCTGTATCTCTCTATCCTTTTCTAATTGAAAAATGTAAGTTTTTTGAAAATCTAGTGATTATTGATAGAAATTAAAGGTTGTCCGCTATTTGTTTAGTAAAAAGTAATATTTTCTCTGATGAGGACCAATTAATTTTGTTGCTTTTTTTTCAAGTAAAGTTTGACATACTTACAAAATCCTAAGTAAGGCTAGAGAATACGTTATTTAAGTATGTCAAACTTTACTTGAAAAAAAAGCAACAAAATTAGTTGGTCCTCATCAGAGAAAATATTAATTTTTACTAAACAAGTAGCGGACAACCCTTAATTTCTATCAATAATAACTAGTTTTCCCAAAAATTTACATTTTTTAATTAGAAAAGGATAGAGAGATACAGCGTCCTCTTAAGTCAACTACAGAACCTGTAGGACTGTTTGCATCGCTAAAAATTGATTGTTAATTCTTACCCCTGTTACTTTTGAGCCTGGTATACCCTATTCTTTATTTAGAGAAACATTTATTTTTTATATATTGGAGTAAAACTTCTTTACTGACGGTATACACCTCCCATAAGAGATGAATCAAAAAAATTATACGGAAGTGAATTGATTTTGTGACAGGACATGCAACGGAACTAATAAAACGGGAGTGTATATATATAGGAGGAACGTCCGCGCCTTAACGGCAAATCAAGGTACTAAATACGTATAAAGAAAAAGTCGCGGGACTGACTTGATGTAAAATGCACAGATATAATACATGTATACATGCATACTATATATGCAATACAAATATCTGAATTTGAATAAATAAAGAAAGCAATAGCATGCGTTTTACCTCTTTTTCTTTCTTTCTTTATAATGTTTTATGGTAAATCCCTCTCTTCTCTACATTGTTTAAACATGTATGCGCAAGCAAATGTTTTTTATTTTAACTATCACAAACCAATCATTTCAAACATTACTCGTGTTACAAATGATAATAGTTTTGATGATTGCGAAAAAAATCAAAATATTGTATTTTGGTAAAATAAATATTATTAACAAAAATTTCATACAATGTTTCATTTAAAATTAGAAAAAATTAATTCCTTAAATAAACTAAATTATTTTAATTTAGTTTTAGAATTATTTTAAAATTAGATGAAACAGTGATGGAAATTAAATAAACATTTATAAGTTCTATAATTTCGTGAAGACGTTTCACTTTCATCGACCAGTCCCGAAGATTGCCGGTTTTTTTTTACTCTATCACTCCTCACGGTCTGTACATACATATGTTACGCGTGTATGAAAAAAAATTATCTACTAGTTTTACAAGTTTTTGAGCGACTTTAAGTCTTTAAATTGTGTAACATGATAGAAGACGTGTCTTTTGAGTGATCAGATGCACGTCTGTCCTAAAGCGCTCATAACAAGCCAGAAAAAAAAACCGATCAATCTTTGCATGCATGGCTGGAGAGAGCTCCAGCTTTTCATTCGTTTAATTTAGCGTAGCTCTCAGTTAGCGCTTTCTCGTCGCTTGCTTGCGTGCCGCAAGTTGAATGTAGCTCTAAAAATCGCGCTAGACCATAGCGCTTGCGTTCAACTGCTAGGGGGCAAACATCTTCTCGTACTCAAGCATAGTACCCGCGCTCAGCCGCTACTCCCGCAACAGGAATAGCAAGCTCTAGAGCATATAAAACAAACCATCGAGCCAGCAGGTAACTCTTTTTCCCTTTCGCTGCGTAAGAGTAAGATTACTCGACACAGTGGGAGATATCCTTACCTGTATTCCTTTCTTTAGCTACGTAATCTAGGGATTGCCCGACGTAGCCTTCGAGTTCTCCGTCAGTGTTAGGATGGGATTACCCGACACAAACTCCTGATTACTGCCTCCACCATCTCTGGTCGGGGTAGACTCCTCCATTGGTCTTTGGCCAAACCTCCCCCCTCTTCTCTCTTCGTGGCTTAGAGGGTTACCTTCCTGGTTTTTCCTACTTTACCTCACTTAACTTCGATACCGGCTGCACTCTAACCTTGCGTTAACTACCGACGGTAAAGTATTTCACGAATTTAACCGCCAAAGCTATATTTTTTATTGTCTTGCGTACCCACACAGCATGTAAGATTTGGAATATTTCCGAAATATTCCTATGTCTGCAAAAAACCCATGTAAAAACATTTCAAACATTTCATGAACCCATGTAAAAGTATTTCAAACATTTCATGACATTTTTTTACATGGGTTTTCCGCGGACATAAGAATATTTCGGAAATATTCCAAATCTTCCATGCTGTGTGGGTAATCATTAACTATTGTATTTTTTTGGGCTTTGTTCGTTACAGCTGACAAATACTAGGTTTCGCCGCCTAGAGACCAAGAAGAGAACTAGAAAATTTTCTTTTTCTTTCTGACGCACGGAACACTAAAAAAGATTGATTATTGATTTACTTTACTCATTTTTTGCCGGCGTTGTTATTATTTTGTAGACTATTATTTGTATTATTTTCATTAATAAATACAAAAAAAAGTAATTCGAGTTAAAACAAAAATTGTCGTTTTCAAACTTAATCACCAATTCCGAAGTACCCATGCTGTTCCTACCTTTTAACACTGTCACTTAGTATGCAAGGTTAGGTTTGCTTTGTACGATTTTGATTATTCATATTTAATTTTTTTTTTGGAGTAAATATTAAATTGCGAATGATTTTTTTAAATTGATTTCTTCATTATAAATTTCTTACTACTATTCTCATTAAAATAATCCCTTGATTTTATAAAGTACGATTAGTCTTAACTTACAAGGAGAGTGCATTGCATTTGGGTCTCGGATTTTCTCCTAACTTTGAGATGTTTTTTCTTACATAAAATCATGAAAAAAGCCGCATCCATTCGGTCCAACGCTCGATTTTTTCCGAGATATGAGCAGTTTTGTCTGTTTTGTGAAAAAATTTGCATCTGCTTTATAGTTTTACAGTTTTCAAACTACTTATTCTATATGGTTTTCACTAATTGCATTTTAAATTGAGATTAAAACCTATCGATTAAAAAAAAAATGTGTCCAAAAATCTCAAGTTGTTCAAAAGTTATGAAAGGATAAAAATTAAAATGAAATTCAGACTAAAATATAGCATTAATTTTCTATGCATATTTTCAACTAAATATTTGTGCTATTTTTAGTCCCTTATAACTTGTAAACAACTTCAGATTTTTGGACACATTTTTTTTTCAATCGATAGGTTTTAATCTCAACTTTAGTATGCAATCAGTAAAAACTTTATAGGATAAGTAGTTTGAAAACTGTAAAACTATAAAGCGAATGCAAATTTTTTAACAAAACAGACAGAACTGCTTATAACTCAGAAAAAATCGAGCGTTGGACCGAATGGACGCGGTTTTTTTCATGATTTTATGTGAGAAAAAATATCCTAAAGTTAGAAGAAAATCCGAGGCCCAAATGCAATATACTCTCCTTGTTAGTATGTAAGTTATCTTGAACCTTGGCTTCCAAAAATCAACGATATCTAGCATTCTCTAAAAGCCTGACACCGTTGACATCAACAGTTACCCGAGGCAAAAAAGCCAAACGTTACATGGCGCCCTATATACAGAGACTCAACATCTAAACCAGGCTATTAACTTAATTCTCCCTCAGATCTAATCACGCCGGTGCTCTTTCCGTTTTTCGCAAATAAAAAGTTGCTGGCGCTCGAAAGCTAAGTAAAAACTGTCTGTAAATATGTATAATTATTTCATTATTGTAAATAGACAGCTGTCTGTCCTTTCTCCCTCTTCCTTTGCGTTTCGCGTTCACTGGTAACTTCTTTTTTTTCTCTTTTTCTTTCTTCTTCTCTTTGGTGATAATTTTTTTTCTTGCTTTTTCTTTCTTCTTTCTCTACTGCATCTTTTGGTACGTTCTTTTTAGATAGTAAGTGCTCCCAGCGATAGCAAACCCTAAATGGAAAAAATCTTTTTGTGTTAAACTGGTGAATAAGTAATATTTTTCTTGGTCATCTTAGACGAATAAGCTTATAAATTTTTTTCTCGTCGTAGATACTCGAATATGGCAATGAAGAAACAATGGGTTTATTGACCCCCACCGACCTCGCAGAACACTCAAGCGACGCTCGTCTATCGACGGCCGGAACGCTCATAAAACAACGCGCTTTATTTCTGGATTACATATTACGTGACTCAGATATGTTCAAAAATGCAACCGATAACCCCACCGATTACGACGAAGAAACGGATAAGAACGCCCATCTTTTGTTAAGGGAACAAAACACTTTTATAACCTGCAAACACAAATATTCAATATTCATTATATTTAACTTAGTTATTTTCTAATAAATGAAATATCTAAAAGTAGACTCGAATACCTTTAATTTAAGCTATTATAAGCAAATTTTTCTTTAGTTGTAAGCCCACAATCATTCGATGAACCTTTGTACTCATAAGCTCTTGACCGTAAGGTTTAAGCTGAACCCATGGGTGGATTTAACTCTTCCAAATGGTTTTAGCTTCAATATTACTACCATTCTCGCATGAATAAAGGAATTTCTGAAACACAAATAATTTTTTATTTTTTAACAAAAAATATCAATTTTTTCAATAAATTTTAATATTTTTACCTTATTTTTGGGTTTTTTTTACTATTTCTAGTCATTCGATTATAAAATCCTCCATTCATGCAAGAATAATGCTAATACTGAAGCCAAAACCGTTTGGAAAAGTCAAATCCATCCATGGGTTCAGCTTAAACCTTAAGGCCCAGCAACTAAAATTTAAAAAATTTAATATTTAAGAAAAACAGCTTTAAAGTTTTTAATTATTATATCTTAAAATTATCAATGCTATACGTATCTTTCATGAAATGATTCTTTCCTGGTAATTCTTATTTATTTTAGCGAACAATATAAAAAGGAGATACCAGACAAAAGAACCTTGTTATCGACTAGATAAAGCTGAAATGCAAAAAGATATAAGTTATTAAAATAATCAATAATTATAATCTTTCTTATTATAAGATATTTTGTCAGTACTTACCCTTATTCACCAATGAAACTGTGTATTTGTTGTAAGAATCAACAAATACTGATAGCTGTTAGAATTACTCGTACTAACCTTGAATCAGCTGAAAACTAAAAAATAAAATTTAATATGGAGTAAGCATATTATATTTTATTTTATAATTCAAATTCAAAATTAAAAAGTAAAATTTAGATTTATAATTTATATTTCAATTAATATTAAAATTTATAAATAGAATTCATATCCAAATATGTAATAATAATAAGAATCATACACTTATATGAATTTAATATGCACCCGGTGTGTAGAAATCCATCACACCTATTCGTACTTTTCTTTTCAGAGTATGTGCTTCTTTCGAATGAGACTAACTTTATCATTCTACCATTGAATTATCTTCTATCATTCAAAGTCCTGACACACTTGACAGATACATTTCCAAGTTCGAAGTTCAATTTCTCCAACATCTTGAGAAAGTTATATCAAGATCAGCACTATTTGGGGAAGTCCATTCAAGTTATTTTTTAACAGCTTCAGATGTAGAACCTTTTGCCACTTGTTCGTATACTTTTGTTATTTAACTATTTATACCACTGAACGCTAGCTTTGATAAATCTATTAAACTACAAAAACTAGACAAACTTGCAAGTCCATGGTCAAGTACACGAGTAGCAAGAACATTATATCTGTTAAGTTTATACGTATTGTCCATAAGCACTTTCTCTCTTGTTAGAGTTTACAGTTGCTTATTCATCACAAAAATCACAAGTCATATTAATTTTGAATCCTTATCCTCAAAAAGAGGTTTTAATAAATGTTATCTTATGATGGCACACGCTGCAACACAATTTTTCTAACATAGAAGATAGAACGTTGATATCAACATTTCTATTTTTTACCTTGGAACTTGAAAATTCTGTTATTTTCAGTTTAGTAAAAGAAGTAGAGGGTCTACTTCTCTTAGCTTCAGGAGAATTATTTTTACTCCTACCAAGAAATTTCCTTGGACTCTTTTTAGATCTTCCTGTAGATCGTTTTCTATCTTGATGATGGTTATGAAATCTGCCTCTTGTATCTCTTTCATTATTTGACATTTTTGAGGTTCGTATTCTTAGTGTCCATTCAAGCTTTTTACACTTTGAATACACTTTCTATTTAAATAAACGTAGAATTTCAGGCGCAGATAAAAACAAATGAAATAACTCGCGAACGTGTAATTTATTAAAAATTAATAATTTTACGTAAACCACAAAACCTACTAATAATTTTTTAAATGCACTTTAAATAAACAAACTTATTGCAAACTGACCATACAATCAGCTGAGACTGACTGTCATGTAGCGAAATGATACGAGCCGAAAGCGGGAACGCGCCAAATTCAAATTGTTAAAAAATTACATGAATAACTATGTACCACTCGTTTTTTTACAAAATCAAAACGGAATCAAATATGGATGTAAAACTTTTCAGAACCTAAATCAAGATAAATATTTTGTTAAAATTAAAAAAATAAACTCTTTTTTTTCAATTAAACATAAAAAAAATCAATAAAAATTTAAAATAATTCTTAAAATTTTTTGAATTTGTAAAAATTATATCATTATAGACTTTATAAATAAAAACAAAATTAAATATCTTAAAAAAAACTTTTTGGAGATTAATTTATGATTTATGAATTATTGAATCAAGTAATAAAAAAATAAGTTACTAGCTAAAAATTTGAGAAAAATCTCAAAATAGCAAAATTAACAAAAAAATCAGTTAAAAGTTTATTTTACTAATTTCTTCATAAAAACGAAACTAAATGAGATAGGGTAAAAATACTTGTTGGAGCTTATTCTACAGTGAATTTCCTATAAAAAAAAGCAATAAACCAAATTTGATGTTGGACCAGAAAAAAGGTGTTTTGTGCCCTTAAACGCTGAATTATCAGGTTCAATCGATGCATATAGACAAACCGACCCTGACTCGCTGCGAGTAAACGCGCCGTTATCTTTATCAAACTTTGGGAATTCTACTAGTAATACAACAATCATCGTTCAGCTCCCTAACTACACTGCACGCACTATTGATCAAATGAGAAAATGGAACGTACACTTCGACGGGAGGGATATGTATACCTTTTTAGAGAGTTCAAAATTTAAAAAACGCATATGTGATTCCGGACGCGAAATCCATCCAAGGAGTTCTTGAATTGTTACGCGGAGAGCCACAACTACAGTGCAGGAACTGCGCTCCTGAAATAAACATTTTCCAGCAATCAATCATGCGCTTACGCGATTATTATTTGTCCCCCAGTGAATTACGTCACCTTGATTGGTTAATAATAGATCGCAAGCCAGAAGAAAATGAAGACAGCCGAAAATATATTACTTTATCAGCTACTCTGATGCTGTGACACGGAAACTTAAAACCAGAACAACAGGTAGAAAACATTTTTAACAATATGAAACCGGTCCTACGCCTGCATATTCTAAGGTCAGATTTCGCCACAGTCAAATAGCTGATACAACAAGTCAAGAAAATAGAAAAAGTAAAAAATCAACTCTTGGAAACACAATCACTCTCAGAGCCCGCCCGTCCGAACTCCCCCATCGCGACATTTAACATACAATCGTACTCCCGGTCTAAAAACTGTTGGAAGTGCAAGGAGGAAGGGCACAGTCACCAGGATTGTTCGAATAAAATACGACTATTTAGCTCCTTTTGCGGGAAGATGGCGCCATGATCAACAACTGCAAGTGCAGGGGGGGCGAAAAACTTAAAACGAGTTGGCCGGCAATAAAGAATCGTCCGACCCACGGCCTACCTTATGCTCATTTTTCTAACAAAAACCGGTACCTTATTTATTTTCATGTTGGCGATGAGTCACTGACAGCTTTAGTAGTCCAGGGTTAATAACTTCTTTTGGCAGACCAGAAATCGTCAACCACTGCGTGAGATATGGTTGGAAAATCAGCGAGGAACACTGCATAGTAAGTCTAGCAAACGGAGAGACATGGTCTAACCAAGCTACTTCCGGTGTACTCACATACGAAGGCCGTCGCATGAGACACAGTTTCGCAATTATGGAAAATTAAGTTTCGATCTCTTACTGGGCATGGATCTACTAAAGAAGTTCCGGATTCGCATAACGCTAGGACAGGAAATCAAACCCATCAAGCCCACTTTATACAGCCAATGTACTCAAATTTGTTTAGCTGACACGATATCCAGTTTGCACTCCTTGTCTGCAGATGAAGAGAATCGATTAAACGAGATTTTAAAAACGGAGTTGCAAAAATTCGAGAACGTGAGCGGTAGACCGCCTCTTATCGAGCACAAAATTAAGCTACTTGACCCCATGCTGATCAAGCAACGATATCACCTCCGCAATCCAGCTACGTAAGCCATCATTAACCAGGAGGTCGACAAAATGTTAGAAGAAAAAATAATCCGTCCTTCTTACAGTCCATGGAATTTATCCATCGTGTTAGTCAAAAAGAAAGACGGAAAACCTTGTTTATGCATCGACTTCCGCAAGTTAAATGCAGTCGACAAAAAAGACGCATATCCACTGCCACAGATAAACGCGATTCTCGACCGCCTGCGAAACGCTTAATATCTCTCAACAATCGATCTTAAAAACGGTTACTGGTGAGTGCCCTTGACTCTACAGAGCTGCGCCACTACTGCCTTCACAGTAGCTGGCAAAGGTCTTTTCGTATTCAAGGTCATGCCTTTCCGTCTGCACTCGGCAACTGCCACTTTTCAGCATCTTCTCGACCGAGTAATTACACCGGACCTGTCACCCAACGTATTCGCATACTTGGATGACATTATCTTCTTTAACCGACTACGACAAGCTAACTGACGACCTAGCCCCAAAAAGAACGTTAAACAATTACGCCGGTTTCTCGGTCTTCTCTCGTGGTATCATCGTTTTGTCAGAGATGCTTCTCGGGTAGTAGCTCCATCAAATTTATTACTGCGCAAACAAACGAAATGGGCCTGGAAAGAGGCTCAACAAAAAGCGTTCGACGAGATAAAACGACCGCTCCAGTGTCCTGATTAGACTAAGACCTTCTCGCTTCAGACAGACGCGAGCCTGAAGGGTTTTGGAGCTGTTCTCACACAGAAAATAGATGGCAAGGAACACGTAATTGCTTACGCTAGCTGATCTTTAAATAAAGCGAAACGAAATTACTCTGTAACAGAACTCGAATGCCTCGTCGACGAATAGAAGATGCGCGATTACGTTGTGGGTTACCGCTTCGTGATGATCACCGACCATCTCTCTTTAAAATGGTTGGATAAGATCGACAATCCTTCGAGACGTCTAGCCCACTGAGCGCTAGAACTGAGTCAATGGAACAACGAAATACGATACAGATGCGGCGTAGACAACAGCCTCGTAGACATTTTGTCCATGCAGCCATCCAACATGTGCACCACGGCTACTGGGCAGCATTTTCCATGGTACGATGACCTTTTTGCTCAAGTAACGCAAAACCCGAAAATTTATTCAGATTATTGCATTAAGGACAGTCGTCTTTTTCACCATCGCGTTCACGATTTGACACTAAATTATTTAGATACCGGTCCATCGTGGAAAAAATAGTGTATTAACAACTTTCAGATATTCCTGTTACAATCCTTGAAAACCACCCTTATACGAAAATTTCAAATAAACTGCTTTTCCCAAAATAAAAACCATTCGACCGCATTTCTATCTATCAATTGCAGCATATAGCTGCACAGGTAGTTATCTCCAAAAAAACTTTCTTTTACAGGAAAGAACATTTTCTGCTGTACTAATAATTAAAAATCAGTGTGTTTTGCAGCACACCATATTTTTTCCGTTTCATAAAAAAAGACTATACCTACACTGAAAAAAAAACCCGAAGCAAGCGCTGCGAAGTTAATCTGAGCGGTTGCATGCGAACAACATTCGAAGCGAGTGATTACAGAAAATCGTAATGTATGAATGCGTATCCATGTCGCTGTAAATAATTACGACTTTCTGTGTAAACGATTACGCTAATCCGAGCAGAGCGCCACAACTGTGTTGCGAGCACGCTTGCTCCGACTCTCCGGCATCGCGCGTGCAGAAAGACGAAACCAAGCACTGCGGCAGAGCTGTGAGCTTGCTTGCTCCAACTCTCCGGTATCGCACGTGCAGAAAGCCGAGACCAAGCACATCGGCAGAGCTGCGAGCACGCTCTCTTTGACTCTGTGGTATTGCTCATGCAGAAAGCCGAGACCAAGGGTAAAGACAGAGGGGCGATTCAACCTATGCTACATATGTATGTATCACGGTGATATGTATGTACATTCGAACGTAAGTTGGTAGCACTGCTAAGACAAGTCGTCGCGCGCAAAAATTGTATCTACATGGAAACGGAGACTTAAGGTCTTGACGGTTCGACAGACGATTCAATGCGCGCGACGACTTGTCTTAGCAGTGCTACCAACTTACGTTCGAACGTACATACATATCACCGTGATACATACATATGTAGCATAGGTTGAATCGCCCCTCAGAGTTACAGGCTCGCTCACTTTGAATTTCTGAACATTGACGTACCAAAAGCGAGGCCAAGCACTCTAAACGTTAAAAATTTACATTTAAAAAAGCAAAATTTCTTTTTTTTTTCTTTTTTTTGTAAGTTTTAACACTTTATGTGAAGTATAATTTATTTAAGTAAAATTCTATAATATTATAAAAATTAAATTTTATTTCATAAAATTTTATTTAAAATGTTTCTTAACTTAAAAATTGATGTGATATTTTACTTTTACCATTATTCGCCTGAGTATATTAATGTAATAATGTAAGTTTATAATTTTGATTTATTTTTAATACCTTACTTGTGCGATTATTAGTGCTTTTATACCTTTGAATTGATGTTAACTTTATTTTAATCCTTCTTATTTTTTTTTATATTTATAGATTTATTAGGACATATTGAAACTCAGAAAGTACAAAGTAATTTGGAAAAAAAATTCTTTAGGTATTTATAAGTAGTCATTATTGACTTATTCTTTATAAACTATATTATTGTATTGTTACAAGTTTCTTATACATGGGGTTTGCTTGGCGTTAGAGGGAAGATATTTACTATTGATTTTTGGGTCGTAGTTCCAATTTTAAATTTAATAATTTCAAAAAAGTAGCAGCGTTATTTCTTTTGTCTTTTATAAATATTATATCAGGGTTGCAAATATTTAAATCATTTTGGGCTTTCAATAAATTTTAATTCACAAATCCTTTTTGAATTCGTAATTAGAGTTTTATTTAATTAACAATTCCTTTTAAATTAATAATTAAAAATATTTTAATTAACAAATCAAAATCTAATCGTGAATTGAAAAGGCTTTAATTAAAAAATCAAAAGGAATTCTTAATTAAATAAATTTCAATTAAGAAATCAAAATGTAATCGTGAATTGAAAGGGCTTTAATTACAAAATCAAAAGGAATTCTTAATTAAATAAATTTCAATTAAGAAATCAAAATTTAATCGTGAATTGAAAGGGCTTTAATTCCAAAATCAAAAGGAATCCTTACTTAAATAAATTTCAATTAAGAAATCAAAATGTAATCGTGAATTGAAAGGGCTTTAATTCCAAAATCAAAAGGAATTCTTAATTGAATAAATTTCAATTAAAAAATCAAAATTTAATCGTGAATTGAAAGGGCTTTAATTCCAAAATCAAAAGGAATCCTTAATTAAATAAATTTCAATTAAGAAATCAAAATGTAATCGTGAATTGAAAGAGCGTGTTATGATTATGATTTGTGAATTCGAGGGCTTTAATTAAAAATTCCATAATTCCTTTTTAATTAAACGTTTTAAAGGAATTTTCATCATATATATGTATATAGAAAAACAGATGTGGACGCGCACATACATACGCACCTGGGCTCATATATATGCAACATTTCGTGTCGACCCAAACGCACACATACAGACAAGTTGATATATATATATATATATATATATATGTATATATACATACATACATACATACATACGTGGGACATTCCACGTCAATTAGAACGCACCCACAGACAGGTTTATATATATATATGGGACATTTCATGCCAATGCGCATACACACACACAGGATTATATATGTATATATATATATATATATATATATATATATATATATATATATATATATATATGGGACATTTCATGTCAACTTGCACGTACTGCAAGCACAGATTTTTCTATATATATATGGGACATTTCATGACAACTTGTACACACCTATCTAAGTACCCTTAGGTTTATATATATGAGACGTTTCATGTCAATTCGCATGCATGCACACACGCGTTCATGTACGTGGGACTTTTCATGTCGACTTACAAGCATGATATAAACATATATATATATATATATATATACATAAGGGACATTTCATGTAGAATCGCACGTACACACACAGGTTTATTCAAGTTTATATGGAACATTTAATTTCAACTCATACGCACACGCACACGCTCACACATACAAACACATATTTAACTTTATATATATACATACTTTACCTTATCGATGTAGACAATATTTAAAAAATAGTTATTTATTATGCTGTGGTACCCACGATCGCCGTCTTTGGATACCTAGGTGTTAATGACAACTTAAACATCATCTACAGCTAAAACTTTTGAAATTCAACTTATAGTTTAATAACTACTTTGAAGTTGTTTCAAATGTTATCTAGCCAAACATGGATGTTCTGAGTAAGATAAACATTGTCTACAAGAATATCTTTTGAAATTTAGCCATTATTTATTAATAACATGTACGTTTCCCGAGATGACATCTCACAATATCCAGGTGATCCTGGCTACCTGGAAATCGTCTATATGAATGAATTTTGAAATTTTCCATACCGATTATGAAGTTTACAAATATTTGCAGGGACTATGTCAAATGAAACTTGGAGATTCTTTTAGATTTCGATTCTAAGGTTGTTTGATTAGGTCGGAGAATACTCGGAAATAAAAAGATTTTAAAAGAACAATTGTTTAAGATTCATGCAAGTTCCATGAAATATGTTGATTTACTCGTAGTCGATACCCATATATAAAGATCATTCATACAAATCATCTCGCATATAAATTTGCGGTAGTATCCCTACTAATTTATGAATTTTTCGTTCGAATAATGCCAGCGAAATTTAACTTCGAGGAAGCATATTACTATTGTAATTAGTGAATAATTTTAACATTTTTTCATCAAACATCATTCCGATATACAGGTAATAAGCGCTATTATTTAAAAAATTTAAAAAAAGTTAATTTATTTATTTTATACTTTTTAGTCTATTTATTCAATTATTGTATTTTATTTTTAAAGCATGTTTTTAAAATTTTGTATTTTCTATTTTTAAGTTAAAATTGTTTTTATTATCATTTAGAGTTACATTGCAACCAGACTTTTCGAAGATTACACTCAGGTACATCCGTTATCGGCGACTTGGTACTCCAGTTCGACCTCTTCATCGTAAATCATTATTATGCATTATAGATTCACTTTCAAACCTTGAATTAGGTTTTAGCAGCCCCGGAATCCCCCGGGGAACCCACCTCGACCCAGAGAAAACCTCTCCACTTGTACTTCCTCGGAGACGACGTCCATGCGTATTCTGGACAACGTGCATCACTTTGTGGCAATTGTTTGATCTCAAATTCGGTTTTAGCAACCCTGAAAACCCTCGAGAAACTCGCCTTGACCCAAAGAAAGCCTCCCCATTTATACTTCCTCGGAGATGACTTTTCACACCCATTATCATCGACCTGGATGTCCAGGTACCAAAATGACAACTGATTATTGTATTGTCATCCAAGACCAAAGTCTATGCCAATTGTCAGAATTTATATCTGTCAAAAAGTGCCTGAAATCGAGCGCGCAAGATTTGATTACAGACAGACAAACATGCAAACAGACATGAAGGCGAATATAAGAAAAGCGTATATAAAAAAATAATATTCACCTACGTTAAGTCTGCTTTGAGACTAATTATCTTTCGTTTTTTATGACAAAAACAAGTAAATTGAATTTGAGAAAATTTCTATAAGTTACTTAAATTTATGAAAAAGTCAATATAAATTGTCATTTTTGCAGAATTATGAAGATTATGATTATTTTCCGGAAATTATAAAGTTATGGAAATTATTTATGGAAACGTTTTCGATTGGAAAATTTGTGATTATTGCAGTTGAATTTTGTTACATCATCATCAGTTATATCCTCGTTAAAATGACCCGAAAATTTCTAAAAGAATCGGAACAAATATTTTTCCGGTCTTTAAAGAATGTTTAAGAACTATTATGAAATGAAAATTGATAAATGTTTCAAGTTTTCCGAATCGTTCCGACATTGAAATTTCAATTATAAGCCGTTACTCATAAAATTTGGAAAAGTCTATTGTATGCAACTATTTTTCCAGTGATTAAGTTGTAATTTATAAAATTGTGAATTTGGGTGATTCATTATGTTTCTTTCCGTAATATTTATCTGATGTTGGAGCTACAGCAATCAAGTTTTGCTTTTTTTATTTCATTAATATCATTTTAAATTCGTAAATTAATAGTATATTGTGTAACGAGTAAGGTTTAGTTGACTATTGCGCACGAGGGCAAGTTGGCGCACGAGCGTAGCGAATAGCGCCATTGCCCGAGACTCTCTCTCTCTCATATCTGCCGTACTACTGACTCGCAATAGTATATTTCAATACTTTTTGGTACTATTATTTGTAATTAAATTACATACTTTTAGTTCACCAATTTCACGTTTATACGGAATAATTACGATTTCGTTAATGTAAAAATAATACAAGAATAGATGATACGATTTACTTTGTCAGAGGTTAAAGCGAGATAGAGTATAAAATTCATCATATGGTCGATGAGATACAGTATGAGGGCGCTGCGCTTGTATAAACCTTTGCGATTTTACATTAATTAACGCTTTTGCGTGACATTATTTTACAGAATGTAACGTATTTACGTGATTTAATGCAAAATAATATTATACATAGCTGTGAAACACACGCTCTCAAAAAACAACACACGCAGCGCGCGCTATTAGCTACTTACTACCCCGAAAACGCATGCGCTATAGGCCGCTTACTCAGCACGGATGAGAAAAACAAATATAATGACTTGTCCGCACTAAAGCTATGTTAATACAATAATTTTTGTTAAAATAAAAAATCATTTAAACTTGTAAATTTTTTATGAACTTGGATTGGAAATTATATCAAGCTCGACAAACCTAATCTTAAAATACGTTACATTGAAAGTTTGTATTATTACTTTTTATGTAGTATTTTCGTGGGTTTCTTGAGTTGTCCGCACTCGAGTTGAATCTTACAAATTTTTTCTCTGTCGCAAAAAAATGTTATTAAACGCATTGTTTATTCATAACTTGGGATTGGAAATATTATTAGAAGACTGGAAGCTTCGTCATGCTCTTAAAAATAAAAATAATGTTATCTAATTTTAAAAATAATATTAATCTGAAAAATATATCCTCATCAGAAAAGTTATTGTAATTTATATATTTTTAGAACCTTTCCAATTTCATGTGTACCACTATGGTATTATATGGGGATATCCATCCAACTTTAAATTCTCTAGTAACAGGTCATTATTTAAACTAGGTTATAATCTTTTGTGCTATCCTGTAACTCTATTTCTGATGTATTTTGTAAATGTGCCACAAACGGCGCAGCAGATAATTCTATAAAAAGTAAATTTACACATAAGATAAATTACGGTAATTTTTTATGTGTAAAAATGAATGTTTCATAGAAATATCTACTGCGCCGTTTGTTAAACATTTAAAAAATACATCAGAAATAGAGTTACAGGATAGCACAAAAGATTTGAACCTAGTTTAAACAATGTGCATCATGCGGTAACCCAGTAACAGCTGTAATATGACCTGTTACTAGACAATTAAAAGTTTTGTGGATATCCCCATATATAAAAAAATATGATTATGACTTCTTCAGATTCTTTATGAATTTCTAATATATTGAATAGTGATTTTTGAAGGGCATATCATAGTATTAATTAAATTAACTTATTAATAAACTGAAAAATTGCCTAGTATTAATAAATTAGTGCGATTTATTGTATTTATTCACAAAAAAAATTTATAGCTTAGACGTGTAAAATGGCTTTATTTCCACTATCAAACAATTCCATGGTATGCCTAACTATTTCAAGAGTTAAAAAAATTTAATAATATGTATATTTTTTTATAACTTCAAGATCGTTACTGAGAATCATAAATAATTTTCACGGTATTTTATTAATAGCAGGTCGTACATCTCTATCCTTTTATAATAAAAAAATTCAATTTTCTGCAAAACCTTATGATTGTAGCAAAAAATAAGAAGAAAGCCCCATCTCGTATACTAAAAAGCAATATTTTCTCTTATGAGAAAAAATTATTTTTATCGCTTCGTTTCAAAGAAAACTTTGAAAAACTGAATTGTCCATCCAAACCTCGATATTTTATGTTTTTCAAGGTTTTTTTCAAAAGGAATCGATAAAAAAATTTTTTCCTAATCAAAGAAAATATTGCTTTTTATGATACAAGATGGGGCTTTCTCTTTATTTTTCGCTAAAATTATTAGTTTTTGTAAAAAAATCAATTTTTTGATTACAATAGGACATATATACTCGACCTCCTCTTAAGGATCTTTAATAGCTATTAAACTCTTTACAAGATTGTAATAATTCATCTCGATTTACTTCCACAGAGTTCGTGAAGTTTCATTAACCTTTCAATCAATATACAGAAAATATAAAGATTCATCCGTATTCTTAAATGATCTTATAGGAGTCGGTCTGTGGCTCATTCGGTAGAGCGTTGGATTCGTAATCTCGAGGTTCCGAGTTCGAATCCCGCTCTCGGCCGATTGATACAAGCACCACTGTACGTTACATGTGCTTTGTTCACAAACACACTTACGAGCTCCGTCGCTGATTAGCATAGCATAAATATAGCGACGTTAAAAAAAAAAAAAATGATCTCATAGATTTATAATCATTTATTTACTAATAATTTAATAAATATATTCATACGATGATAAAACGTGAAAAATATTTCTGAAGAATTTTTTAAAATACAATCTAGAAGGATTCTCCTGAAAACTTTACAGTGCTGTTCAATTCTAAAGCGATCTTAATTGTTCATTAATTGTGAATACGATAAAATTAAGGTTACTATTCCTTAGTAAAACTTAATGAATCAAAAAAGTTTAGAAGGTATCAACGGAAATCATGACAATTTTTTTCATAAGAGTTCACAAAGTTGTATTATGGACTGGTACCAAAAACCGTAAAAAATTAGAAAGGTTCTTTTACATCAGAATCTTTCCAAACCTTAATGTACATGTTCACCGGGGTATTTCACCTGAATACGGAGGACATTTATAACTAATATAGGTAGCTAGGAGAGTTTCCGTAGCCGATGGAGATCCACGACTCCACCAAAGTTTTTCCTATGTATTTTGGTGCCTTGAACACTAATTTCGAGGGTGGATAGCTGGAAAATAGTTAGGAAAATCTCTAAAGTAAATTTTCTGGTTGTTAATTCTTCGCAGAAAAACATAATTTTTCGTGTTTTTCATCAAATATTAAGTCGAAAATATTCTTATCAATTTTGCCGTACATTGCACCATTTCTCTGTAAAAACATCATAAATATAAAAAAAACTCATTTTGCCATTTTTAATGATTTTTTTTATTTTATTGCACTAATCATTGGTGACCAATATAATTAAGAATTTTTACATTTTAATTAGCTAAAATTATTCTTTAATCCACCAACTGTTGATAAAAAAAGAATGGTTTAGGCTGGTTGCGGTCTTCCTTTAATTTTTCACGAATAATTGAACCGCTTATTCAGAAAGTACCGCGCAACGGTGCTCACATGAAAAAGTCAGGTCGGAAAATAGGGAGATTGCTATAGTAACATTAAAGTCCACGGTTCCAAAAATTTTTTTATATATTTTGTCACTAAACATTAATTTAAAGGGGGTGAAGTCGGAAAATGTCCAGGAAAATTTGTATGATATAATTTCCAAAAATTTGAAAAGTCTATTTTTCAAATAAAAAACATTTTGTCGCTTATTTCATGCAATTTTCATGCCAAAGTTATAAAAAAGAATAAGTTTTATAATTTTTTTCAATTTTTCATATTAGAATGAGACTATTGTTACAGTGCAGCAGAGATTAGAATAGGATTTCCTAAAATTTTATTTCATTAGCTAAATTTATGTTATAATTTATAAATACGTTTAATTAATCGTTATTTGTATTTTAATCTTATTACATTTTTTACATGTAGAATTTTTGCTACAAAAACAATATGTACAGTACGCTATTCATTATTTTATGAAGTTTAAAAAACTTGTGTTTTTATAATTTATAAAATTTTTTAACGAAGTACAATTTTTTTCTGTGAACTACTCTTTTACTGTTACATATTTTGTAAAAATATATCTTTTTAATAAAAAAAAACAGGAATATGATTGATTGAAAATATTAATTTTAATTAATTTAATTTATGTATAACCCTGTTGAAAAAACTCACTGACATGGTAACATTTTTTTTTAACTATTAATAATTGAATTTATTGATTTGTTGATTGTAATTCTTTAATCATTTATTTTATTTCCGCAATTCAATCCAAAATATCCTTAATTTATAATCCTTCAGTTG
>JAFFSR010000347.1:5160000-5255000 GCA_017163975.1 Anastatus disparis
TCCCACAACGGGAATAGCGAGCTCTAGAGCATATAAGGTGAGCCGTCGAGCCAGCAGGCAACTCTTTCCCCTTCCGTCAGTGCGAGGGTGGGATTGCCCTACACAGACTCCGGATTACTGCCTCCACCATCTTCGGTTGGGGTAGACTCCTCCATTGGTCTTTGGCCAAACCTCCCTCCTTTGTGACTTAGAGGGTTACCTTTCTGGTTTTCTCTACTTTACCTCACCTGGATCCTATATCGGCTGCGCTCTAACCTTGTGTTAACTACCGTTCGTAAAGTAGTTGATGAATCTACCTGCTAAGGCTATATTGTTTATTTTCTTGCGTAATTATTAATCGTTATATTTTTTCCTGCTTTGTTACAGCCGACAATACAAGGTTGCGCTGCCTAGTGACCAAGAAGAGAACCAAAAATTTTTCTTTCTTTTTCAGACGCACAGAACACTAAATGATTGATTATTGATTTACTTTATTCATTTTTTGCCGGCGTCGTAATTATTTAGTAGGTTACTATTTCTATTATTTTTATTAATAAATACAAAAAAAAAGTGGTTTAAGTTCAAATAAAAACTGTCGTGTTCAAACTAAATCACCGATTCCGCAGTACCCATCCTGCTTTCACCCATTAACACTGTCACTTAGCATGTAAGGTAAGGTTAGGTTTGCGATGTACAATTTTGATTATTTATATTTAATTCTTTTTTTAAAGTCAATATTAAATTGCAAATGATTTTTTTAAATTAGTTTCTTCATTATAATTTGCTTACTACTATTCTCATTATAATAATCCCTTAATTTTATAAATTAAGATTAGTCTTAGCTTAGTATGTAAGTTATCTCGAACTTTGGCTTCAGAGAATCAACGATATCTAGCACCCTCCAAAAGTCTAACGCCGTCAACATCAAGAGTTACCCGAGACAAATAAGCCAAACGTATTTGTTACATTACTCGTCAAAAATTTCGAAAACCTCATAATCTGGCGAAGATTTTGAAAATCCCGCAACTCGACGTATGGTTCAAGAACCCAATAAATACAATAAAATTGATTTTGTTCTAAATTTTCTAGCTATAAATGCTCGAGAACTATAAGTGTTTGAGAATCTAGTAACTTTCATAGTAATTTTTTTTGTTGCCTGTAAATAGAGAAATATGGAGTATTAGGGTCTAGTACCTTGGCTTTTTTCATATTTTTACAATCGAAATCATTTTCCAAAATTTGAGCAAAATTGGCGACCCAACACCCGACACTCTCCTTGTTATTTGAAAGAATCACATACTCTGAAGAAAAAAGTTCGGATGGATGTGGAGGATTTCTATGCTCTAGGTGCATATTAAATTCATGTTGGTGTATAATTTTATTCATTATTACAGGTATAGATGCAAGTTCTACTTATAAATTTTGATATTAAATAAAATATAAATTTTTAATGTAAATTTTATATCTTGATTTTGAATTTTTTTTTTTTAAATTAACGGGTTTTACTGCCCTTTGCATTTGAATATTCGCATTTAAGACAATACAGTGACATATTATTTAACATGGTGTCAATCCACAGCAGAGTCAGTGAAAACAGCGACCAGACTGGGAATGGATCTCACGCCAATGAGAAAACAAGTCCCGCGTCTTTAGCCACTACACCACCGAACTCTACAAATTCGAATTTGAATTTTAAAAAATATAAAATGATCACTCTATATTATATATTATTTTTTAGTTTCCGAATGATTCAAGGTTAGTATAAGTAATTCAAATAACCATCAGTGTGACAATTCAAGTTAACAGCCTTACAATAAATGCATGGTTTCATTGCTATGGTGGAAAAGGATGAGTACTAACAAAATATCATATAAAAAGATAAATTATTAATATTGCTCATTTAATTAACTTATATTTTTTGCATTTAAGTTTCATCGAATCAATAATAAGGTTCGCTTACCTACTATCTCTTTTTGATATTGTAACGTACCCAAGTGGGTAATAGTTACTTTTCAAAAAATTATGGTCCAAATTTGATGCTGGATTAATTACTGTATAATATAAACGCGATGCTAATCTCACGTAGATTTTTAATTTTACGTATGCGATTTGTATAATTTTCTTAAATGTATTTAATAAACTACAAGAAGCTCCGTTCGGGCAGTAGGCCGGATTGTAGCTGCTAGGTCCCTTTTTTAACAAACTACACAAGCTCCGTTAGGGCAATAGGCTAGATTGGAGGGTAGCTGTCAAATATTTTATTAGTGAAACGCCAGTTTATTTATAAAGCTGGACATTTTCTTTGTTAGTGGCAAACTTCAAGGGGCCACAAAACGTGTTGAATTAATATTTCCTTTGAGGTTATATGCAAACAGTCTAAAATTTTAAAATTCTTTTGAAATAAAATTTTCTAAAATTATCCAATCAAAATTTGTATCTAAAAAAATTTAAAAAACTCAAAAATCTTCTCGTTTAAACTATTTATTTATTCCTTAAAGTTAGAACTGCAACTTTTTTTCGTCAAAACACTTTTTAGATTCTCCCTACTGTCTCCGATTCTTAATTAAAAAATCGTTTTCAGTTCAACCTTTTTCGATCAAATAATCTTTTTAGCAACCTTTCTTTCTTTTTCTACCACTTCTCCTTTTAAATTTTTCTTTCTTTTTTTTTTTTTTTTCTTTAATCCCCTGATTCTTTTCTTTTTGTGTTTAATATTTTCGTTTTATAATTTTTTTTATTATTTTTTCATACAATCTTTTTATAAATATTCATAATTTTCCATTATTTTTTGCTTACCTCTTTCTTGAAATTTATTCCTACTCTTTTAGTGCCCACTCGAAAGTTTGACTCTATATAAAATATATTTATTGTTAATGTTGGACATGGCGCAGGGCGCTCAGTATATATGTAGAGGTTGTATCTCATGTAACCATGAAATTCATCTCCTCCCTTCATTTGTCAGTCTTCGACGTTCAATTCGTCTCTGGTCGTTTCTCGTCAGTCATTCTGAGTGCGCACCTTCGTTCGTTCAGTTGAACGTTTTGATATTTTCTCTAATAGAAAGCTTTTCTTTGTTTTGTAATAGCGACTTAATAAAGTGTATTATAATTTCTTAATATAAATTAGATCAGTAATTGGAATGATCTTTGTTTGTAATTTAACGGGTTACTTTTATATATAATAAACTACTCAATAAGGTGTTTTATTAAATTTGTGTTTTATTTAGAAAATTACCCAAATAAATCTGCTAATTATTCAATAGTTAGTAATAAAAGGAAATATATATAAATTATATTAAATATTCTTTTATTTTAAATAAATATATATTTATAATTACAAAAAGGAAAGAAAACTCTTCGGTGAGAGAAAAAGAAAAGCTCTTTAGAGACGTAAGCTCAATGAAATTTATTTTATTGTATTTGATAGCTCTTGATATTAACCTAGGGGGTTAAGCCTAGAGCGCTTGTATGTCCCCAAAGTCAATAGAGCTCAATTTAAATTTATTTTTTAGTAAAAACCTTAAATAACAAAGGGCGTTAAGCTAATAGTAATTAAATACAATTAAAATGTAACTAAATAACTAATAATTCATTAAATAAAAAAATTAATAAAAATTTATTTTTTAAAAGAAAATAAATAATTTGAAAATAATAAGAAAAAATTAATTAAAACTTAAACGCAATTACATGAAAAAAAAATAAAAATTTTAAATAATAATAGTATAAAAGTTAATAATATAGCAATTAATAAAGAAAAATAAGAAAAATAATAAAAAAATTATAACAATTAATAATAAAGAAAATAAGAAAAAAGAAAAAAAAGAAAAATAGGGCATTTTGGGGCGTCAGAATATTCAAGGCTAATATAAATAAGAAGTTTCAAGCAAAAATTATTCTATCAAAGGTAAGTATATCATTAATAATTTTAAGGTATAATAACTGAAAATTTCAAACCTGTTTTTTTCAAGTATTAAATTCTTTAAATTCTAGGTGCAGTCTCGTAAGGTTTAAGTTGAATTGCTGAATAGATTGCTGATTTTTCGAAGCGAATGTGACTTTAGTATGAGCATTATTTTCGTATGAATGGAGGATTTTGAAATTGAATAACTAGAAGTGGTGAAAAAATAAAAAAATAAAGTAAAAATCTTAAAATTCATCTAATCAATTGATATTTTTTGTTTTAAAGTCATTTTTATTTAATAGTTTAATTTAAACCTTACGGAGTAGCAATTATAGGAACAAGAATTCATTGAATGATTATGGCTAAAGCAAAAGTAGCTTAGATAGCTTAAAATATAAGTATTGTAGTCTAGTTTCAAATACTATTCTCCTTTTTAAAGAATTAAGTTAAATATAATTAAAACATAACTTTTTTACTTAAAGGTGAAAAAAGTGTTTTGTTCCTTCAAAAAAATTCTTAACATACAAATAGTATTAAAACGATTAAAATTCAATAAAAATATCCGTTGTTTTTTTATGAAACAAATTGTTTTAACTTTTCTGAGATAACTTGCAGACCCACGATGATGACGTTTAAAAAGAAGAGCCTTTGATCTATTAAATAAGATATTTAATAAAATTTTTTTCTTAAAGATTCACAAAAAATTAGGAGTTGAAAAAGTTAGTTTTTATTTTATGCTAATAAATATGATGGATATGAAGGGTAATATGAATGATAGAAGGTTTAGAAAATTATTACATACGCTTACTAACTCGATTGAATTTGAAATGATTATTTAAATTTTGAATAATAGTCTGTCGGTTAAATAACAATCTGATATATTTGCAGTTTATGATTCTTCTTAACAGCTATAATATAGTTTTGCAAAAGTAATCAAAATGATTAAATTACTGATTATTTGTGATGTCTCAATCATTTAGCAGAATTTTGCGAAATGTTTATTATAACTGAATTGTTATAATTATACAACTTCCTCTTACTTTTCTACTAATCCTAAATATTTTTACTTTTCTGATTACTGTTATAATCCAAATGTAGATAAAAAAACTTTTAAGATTCTTTACTTACCAGATATACATTGATAGTGCGCTTCGAGGTATTTAAGGGTATTGGGACAAGGATCTCCGAACTGTGATGTTGAAGCAACGATGCTACAGTTTTGTTGCTGATTACATCTAAAATTTTTATAAAATGTAAAAAATTAACATTATTTTTTTCTCAATATATTTTTATGATTTTAAGTAAATTTTATTAATTTAAAAGTTTTATGTTTAATGATATGTAAAATTAATATTGCACCTGTACTTATAAATATAGACTATCTTTTCATTTTATTGCAAAATTTCAGAAAAACGAACACTTTAGTTCGCAGTATATACCATAAAGATTATTCAATCAAAATTCCATATAAATGTTGTCATCAGTTTTCAAAAAGTTTGGATTTCTTATACTTTCAATATATAATAAATTAATTTATTAAGAAGTTTAACTAAAGATAAGCAATATTTATGAGTACAGACATAGTGTCCGTTTTACATCTTCTTCAAAAAGACACTAATATGATCACTAAAAAGTTTCCTGAAGATAATGAAAAGTGTAACAGTATATGATTTCTAACAATTAAATCATGTATGTATTTAGGAATGTAATCTTTCTATATGATTGATCTTGTCAGTTCATTATTTAAGACGGTTTTTCATAATTTCTTAAATGATTATTGCTTCATCTTTTATTAATAAAAAAAAACTGCACCGTTACTTTTTAGAGACAGTTGACATAATTTAGCAGAATATCTTATTATACAATTGATTGCAAAGTCAACTGGATGGAGTTATATAATCTTAATAAGAATATATATGAAAAATAAACTTTGAAACTGTATTAGAAATAATTATTTTTTTTTAAATTTATTTATTTAGGCATACCTTAATCTAAAATATATAGCACATAATATAGTGAGAAACAATACATGAAATGGAAATTACAATACTAGATTACAATCATTTAGAAATTTTATCAAAATCATAATAACTTTAGAGTTCAAGATCTTTAGGCTAACACTTAGTTCTTTGCTGATGTAAATCTTGTTCAATTTAAATTCTTTAAACATTTTTTCACGTAGTAGATTGAAAGTTTGGCACTCTCAAAAGATATGTTCCGCATCTTGATTATCATGACCATATTCACAGGCAGCAGAGTTAACAAGGTTTCTTCTCTTTAAACATAAAGCTGCGCTGTAGTGGTTGGCCCTCAACTGGTTTATAGTAACTATGGATCTTCTGTTGAGATTTTTATTTTTGAACCAAGGAAACCTTCTGTCGTCATAAAAATTTTGAAAGTATATGATGCCTTTAAAGGTTCCTAATTGTAGTAATGTTTGATTATAGTTATCTATGGCTTGGCTTTTTCAAATGGTTTTAAAATCAAAATATGTAGTTAAAAATTTTCCTGGTGAGATCTTCGTGGTACACCTTACGTGATGGTCTGCTAGTTCGTTTCCTGCTATTCCGATATGTGCTGGAATCCAAACAAATTGTAACGGAATTGAGATACGACTATTTTTATTCATTTTACAGATTTTGTTCTTGGCTTCGGCAATCACAGGATGAATAAGAGACGACAGTTTAGAGCTCTGTTAGGCAAGAAGAACACTTTGAGAACCCGAAAAGATAATACGTTGTTTATTGTTCTCTTTAATAACCAGGTCAAGGGCAGAATTAATGGCGAGAGCTTTCGTAGTGAAGATGGAACAGTAATTATTAATACTGCGGTTGATGACAACTTGAGAATCTTCTGTGACACAGGCAGACCCGACGGATTAAGGGGACCAGATACTATTAGAAGCTGAAAAAAAAACATGTATAATTTGATATAAATTGCTGATGTTTAAAAATAACTAATTTTTAAATGTTTTAAACCAAAAAATGTTTGAAATTGAATTTATTTTTATATGAAATTAGTTATTTCTAAACATCAGCAATTTATATCAATTATACATGTTTTTTTTCAGCTTCTCAGCTTATCTGGCCTCCTTAAGAATCTTTGATTTTACCATCACCAGTGAAGTATCTAATTGCTCTCTCTTTAGACTGATAATTATTAAAAACAAGACCTGGGTTACTGAATTTACGGAAGAAATTCCCAGCTCAAAATTGACTTGAGGACAAAAACGAATGGTGTCATAATTTTTCGCATAGATATCATCGATTTTGCAAACATATAATATTTTGTCAGTGATAGTAATCACCTTATTAATACACTCTGTAATTAATCTTTTTCTTTTAAGTTTAGATCTTTTGTACTTGATGTAGAATTGCTGAATGTTTTTGTATGCTGAATTTTACTTGTCGGAGAGAACCTTAACTATATGATTACATCCCAGATAGAATGCTCTGTTCTTAATGAATGTGATTTTAGACTCCACTAACAAGGAGAGTGCATGGCATTTGGGTCTTGGATTTTCTTCTAGCTTTGAGATCTTTTTTCTTACATAAAATCATGAAAAAAGCCGCGTCCATTCGGTCCAACGCTCGATTTTTTCCGAGTTATGAGCAGTTTTGTCTGTTTTGTTGGAAAAATTGCATCTGCTTTATAATTTTACAGTCTTCGAACTACTTATTCTAGAGGATTTTTACTGAATGCATATTAAAGTTGAGATTAAAACCTTTCGATTAAAAAAAAAACGTGTCCAAAAAGCTCAAGTTGTTAAAAAGTTATGAAGAGAGGAAAATTGAAATAAATTTCTGACTAAAATGTTGCATTTATTTTCTATGCATTTTTTGAGCTAAATATTTGCGCTATTTTTATTCGCCCATAACTTTTTAACAACTTGAGCTTTTTGGACACGTTTTTTTTTTAATCAAAAGGTTTTAATCTCAACTTCAATATGTAATCAGTAAAAACCTTCTAGAATAAGTAGTTCAAAAACTGTAAAATTATAAAGCAGATGCAATTTTTTAACAAAACAGATAAAACTGCTCATAACTCGGAAAAAATCGAGCGTTGGACCGAATGGACGCGGCTTTTTTCATGATTTTATGTAAGAATAAAGATCCCAAAGCTAGAAGAAAATCCAAGACCCAAATGCAATGCACTCTCCTTGTAAGATAATGTTTTTCTTAAAGCTGCATATTGTAAGTTTTTAATGATGTTGGGAAGTGCAATAGTCTTAGGATAATAAATAAAGACACCATAATCAATGACTGTAACTTTTGTATAAAGTGAGCAATGTCTCTGGATGAGAATCCCATCAAGTTCTACAAATGTATTTTAAAATTCTGTAAGCTCTTGCATCTAGTGGCCATGTTTTTGATGTATAGTTTAAAAGTGAACTCATAATCGAATATGATTCCGAGAAATTTTGTGGCTTGGATATATTTAATTTTGTGGCCATTAACAAGAATTGACGTATTGCCTGGTGGTATATTTTTCTTGATAAAATTGATAAGCTTAGTTTTTTTAAGGTTAAGTACTAGTCCCAGATGGGAAAGATTAGTGCGTATGATTTTAACACTTTTTTCTAAAAGTCTTTTACCTCTAGAAGAGGGGAGTATATTGGAGTACAGAGCAATATCATCTGCGAACTGAGAAACTTAAACGAATTTGGATAAATTATTTGCTATGTTGGCAACATAAATCAGATATAGCAAAAGGCTTAAGACTTCTCCATGAGGTATTCTTTTGTGTGAATAACGCAGCTGATCAAGGCTAAACCTTCGAGCATATACTACTGGAGGAAGCCTCCCAGCTATTAACTGCGTTACAAGGCGAAGAGAGAAAAAGCCTCTATTTTGGTACATGCTATCTCTCTCTCACTTTCTTAATGGGGAGCAGAAGCAGTCAATCAAATTAGGCTAGAGAAAGACAGCACGTATCAAAATAGAGGCTTTCTCTCTCTTCGCCTTGTAACGCTTGATGCCATTCGAAGGCTTCCTCCAGTAGTATATGCTCGAAGGGTTGAACTCTGTGTAAATAGAACGCTGAAATGTAAGATGTTGTACTAGTTTTCTCAACGAAGAAGTGCAGCTAATTTCAATTAGTCTATTTAGGAGTTTTAGAGGGTCTATGTTGTCAAAGGCTCCTTGTAAGTCCAGGAAGGTAGCTAGAGACATCTTTCCCATATAAATTCATCCTCAACGTCAGGGCCAAGTTGACAAGATTGTCGTAACAAGGTCGTTCCTTTCTAAAACCCGAATTTGACTTTGATAGGATGGAGTTATGCTTGTAGAACCATTTGAGCCTATTTTCAGTCATGAGCTTAAAGATTTTGCATAGACAGGAAGTCATAGCTATAGATCAGAGACCTGACCCACCAAGCTAATCAATAAAATGAACAAAAGAAGATTTCCAGCTGGAAGGGAATTGTGAGGTCGGATGAGTTTGGTCAAAGATGTCCAATAATTCCAATCTGTACTTTATAAGAATGTTTAAAAAAATAAAATAGCCAATACCATCGAGACCGCAACCAGAAAACTTATTCCTAGATTGGAAAGCTGCGTTAAATTCAGTAAAATCAAACGGAGCATTAATAATTGAATCTGATAAAGTATGAAAATTAAGTGTGTGTTGTCCATTTGAATCTATTATAGGCGTGTGTGGAGCAATTTTATTTAGTAGATATGTAGCTTGAAATTTAAAAAGAGATTTATCATGTTTCGGCTTAGAAATCTTGACCCATTTGTTTTTAAAGATTTTGGATTTGTTCGGTACATATGTGAAATTAGTCCTAAGATCGATGGTTTCAGCAAACTTTCTGTAACTAGATATTTTCTTTTTTTTATAGGTTTTCCGAAGAATTTTATCGGCTTCCCGATATTTCAGATAGTCTTGGGGTGGATCAGAATATTCCCATTTTTTGTAGTTAGCTTTAGAAGTCTTCGGAGTTGATGGTATTCATTATCCCAATACGGGACTGGATTGCGATATTGTGTGTCTATAACCTTTTTTTTATTAGGAGTGTTAGTAACCTCAGATTTAACATGTTGAACCCAACAGTTGTATTTTTCGATAGCTGTAGAATTTAGATAGTCCGTTTCAAAAAATTTGTAAAAAGAGTTTTCTAGGTTGTAGCAGCATTTTAACTAATCAGTTTTTTTGGTATGGATTTTGAAAGTTTTCCTTTGATGATAGCTTTTGTTAAATTGGATTGTTAAACTAATGGGGTGATAGCCCGAACCATAAGATCCATCAAATATTTGTTACAGTATGTTATCAGCCATGTTGAGAAAAGAAATAATAAAGTCGATATTTGATTTCTTCTTCCTATCGACAGCTATATGTGTATCAGAAGGTCAATTAAATATTTCTCTCATCCCCATCAATGTGGTCACAGTTCCAATTTGAATAGAGAGAGTTGAAGTCACCTACTAGTATACATTGTTCCTGGCTGATATGCTGACAACTCAGGATTGTATTCTATTTATTTAAAATAGGATGAGTCTGAGAAGGTTTATAGCATGCAACTATATTTAAGCTATGCTCATTATTTTTGATACTGACACCACCTAGCAAAATGTCAGAGTCAGGTATAAGAAGGTTGAGTATTTTGAAGTCAATATTAGCTCTCACAATAAAGATAATACCGCCACCTGCATCTCGTTCTGTAGGACGGTTGATTCTATGACAGTTATAGCCAGGGAAAGACCAACTATGACTTGTCTTAAGCTAGATCTTAATACTAACGATGACATCATAACGTTGGATTATTTTTTTCATTTCATGGTTTTTAGCAAAAAGGCTTCTTAAATTACAATAAAAAATTTTTATATTATTGTTTTTAATTTTTATAAAAAAAATATATGGTTCAATGAATTTTATTTCTCTATGTTGATATTCCCAAGTTTGTCAAGTCCTTTATTTAGTTTCTTAAGCAACGATTTATGTCTATTTTTAAGATCCCCATCAAGTATTTTGGATTTGACAATAGTCAGCCAGTCGATTAAGGCTATAGTATCTGGTGTAAACTCTCTACTAATGGAAATCACATCTCTTTGGTATTTGACTTTACAAAGAAAATTTTTAAGCTGTTCAAAATTTATGACATTTGGAAAACTTTCAAGATCGAACATGAATTTGACGGGAGCTAGAGAAACTTCAAGATCATCGTCAAGATCGTCTGCTTCACTCACTTCACTGTTATCACTAGCTCCGTCATTGCTGAGAATTTAGTCCTGCTCTGTTTTTGTTTTTTTACTCGGTTTTTAGTTTTTTTGTACGTATTAATGGGGTTTTTAAAATGATCCGCTGCCTTGGCCTTATTTTTATCGACTATAATAGTAAACGAGCTGGAGCTAGAAGAAGAGCCTAACGGCCTTTTATGTTAGTTTTACATTCCATATACTCGTTTTGAGAAGCATTGATTAGACTGCTAAATTCTTGAATAGGTAAAGGTGAGGCAACATCTTGTGTTAACTGAGTTTCGTCGTTGAGTTGAGAGTGAGTGTTTTGGTTTGAAAGGGCTGGGCAGTACTTGGTGATATGGCCTGCCTCCTTACGAAAATGACATTTTATGTCTTCAGATTCAAAAAATATCCAATAGTTAACGTCTTAATAGTTTATGATTATATATTTGTGATCCTCATTAGATGTAGAGCATCTTATATTAGAAATAATCCACACTCAAGCTGTTTGGAATTCGCGGTAGAATATTTGAAATAACAACACACCTGAACTTAGGTATAACACTAGTAGGATTAAAAGGTACAAACTCCAGAGGTTTACCATTAACTACAGTTGGATTACTTTTGGCTTTATTTACAAATTCTAAGGTATTCTCTTCAGAATTTAATGCAAAGCATACTCTGTTACCGGAGATTTTGGAAAATGTAACTAAACTCTTAAGGTAGTTCTCCACGTATATATAGCACATAAATTTTGGATTGTTTTATCTTTAATTTAATTATTTTATAAGAGATAAGCAAGTGTATATCGAAAGAAAGAGGCCTTGGGAAATGGTAGAAATGATATTTACTTAACTGGTGCAGAAAATAGGTCTTTACTGCACGCGCGAAGATTGCGCGAAGAACGCGAAGATTGCGAAGAACGCGCGTGAGCTAAAGACCTATTTTATGCACGTGTTATGTACCTTTTTTTTTACACAAGGTTCGGAAAATTCGATCATAATTCAAGATTATAATAATTCAGGAAACGATTGTGAAAAAATGTTTCAGTTCAAAGAATATAAACTATCCTTGGAAGCATTGTAAGATTATCATTATAAACAAAGATAAATAGTCTAGTAAACTAATAATTTAATAAAGAAAAGTATAATAGTAAATTATTATTCTATCAAAGGGAAATAATATTATAACAAATAAAATAAAGTTAAATATTTAGTATTATAAAAACGAGTACTTAAAGTTTTCGCGTAAGCATTGTAAGAAAATTAGTTGAACAAAGGAAAAATTATAGAAGAGTGGGGATACAAAAAACAAGTGCTAAATTCAATGTATTTAAAATATAGTTTTAACGAGCGGTCAGTAATAGTTTACGTTCGCATCAGGAAGCGTATTGTTTCATTTTACTTGATTCCCGAATAAAAAAATTATATTACAACCAATAAATGGTATTTTATAATCAAAGAAAAATAAAATAATATAATAATTTTCTAATCAAAGAAAGAACAAAACAAAAATAAAGAAAGTTTTTTAATTTTATTACAGTTGAGGTAAATAATAATTAAAAAAAAAATAAAATAATAAATTAAAATTAAAAAAAAAATAATAATATTATAACAAATAGAATAAATTTGTTATATGTTTAATATTATAAAAACGAGAATTTAATGTTTGCGCGTAAGCATTGTAAGGAAATTATTTAAACAAAGAAAATGTATAGAAGAGTGGGGATATAAGAAGCAATCGTTTAACTCAATATATTTGAAATGATATTTTCATACGGGCAGTCAGTGATGGTTTATGTTCGCATCAAAAAGCGTTTTCGATTTCCGATGTCTCAATTCTATATCAAGAATGCCTGTTTACTACACGAAAAATTAAGCGCGCGTAAAATTTTTTTTTAATTTTTTACACGCTTTTTAAATTTTCTGCACGCTAAATTTTTCGTGCGGTAAACAGGCATTTTCGGTATGGAAATCAGGCCCCGAAAAACGAATTTTCCGAACGCCATGTTAAAAATTTTTTTTCTAATTAATAGAAACTGCGGATATGCTAATATTATTAGTAGAAGAAAAACTTTATAAAACACTGCAATCTTCTTTATTTCTCGTCTGATTTTAATGTATCTGGGCTCATTTTGTTCCTTATGCGAATTCAGGAGGGATTACTGTAAGTAATTTGGCAATAACATTTATGTTTAACGCATAAATTTAATTTTCTTAAATTTTATAAATTTTAAATGAACAATTAGATTTATGCGTCAACTATAAATGTTATTACCAAATTACCAACGGTAACCCCTCCCGATATTTCGAAAGGAACCAAATGAGCCCAGAAATATTAAAATCAGACGAAAAATAAAGAAGATTGCAGTGTTTCATAATGTTTTTCTTCTACTAACAATATTAGCATATCCACAGTTTCTATTAACTCGAAAAAAATTTTTACCACTTCCGAAGACCTCTTTCTTTCGATATACACTTGCTTATGCCTTATAAAATAATTAAAATAAAGATTAAAAAATTCACAATTTATGTGCTATATATACGTGAAGGACTACCTTAATCGACATAATTTCTTCAAATTGGTCTATGTAATCGTCATTAGTAAAACCACTAATTGCACTCATAATCAATGACTGCGAAAACGTTGGTAATGTGCTTCTGTAAGCTGTGTTTACACACGAGAGTCTTTTATTTTGACTTGTAGTTTCCGAAACTAATTTATCTAACATTTCTTTACTTTTTTCTTTTGTATTATTCACGTTAATACTTTTCACTGGCGAAGCACTGTCAATACTTTCGACGCCAAAAGCCGGAGTAGGGCCACCCAAAATGTTGTTTAAACTAATTGTTATACTTATGTTTTCCTGGGTCTGTCCAACATCATCGTCCTCGATAACCGGTGCAGCCACTTGCATGTTAAACTCACTCATTAATTTTTATGCCCCGGTCTTCCAATATTTTAATTGATGGAAGCCGCAAGGCTCGAAACCTAAAAAGCCACGTAATTGACTAGAACGGTAGGTTAATCAAACGTAAACAAAGAAAACGAGCAACGAAGTGCCTCTGCCCACGAATATATCCAAACGTCTCGGCGTACCAAGCGTGACTGAGAAATAATAATTATAAAAATAAAATTATAATCATGAATATTTAAAAATTAAAAGTACGATATATTTTGCATATATTTTGTACACAACGTTTTTTTACTTATAAAGAGAGTACCCCATCTTCGGGAAACGAATTCGGCTGAAACTGTAGGATATGGTTTTTTGATGAAAAAAAATGAACCCGTGTTTTTTCTTTTCTTTCAATAGGCCCCATAGACGGAAACACAGACATTTTTTTCAAAAATATAATAAAAAGAAGCATTTATAAAATCTTGAATAGCCAAACAATTAACTGATAGAGGTCTAGGCCTTCGGATTACAGATTTTGCTCAAACTATGGAATAAGTTTCTAGGTGTTAAAATATATAGAAAACCAGAATTTTAGACCTTGACGCTCAATATTTTCTTGGTTATAGGCAATAAGGGAAAATCATTAAAAAAGTTAAGGTTTCAGGCCTAAGTTGAAGTCCGAAAAAAAATTAAATTTGAATGTAATTATAATTTTTTTTTCATGATATTAATTGATGAGACTTTTTTTTATCTTTAAAATATATTAAATATAAGACTTTAGTCCATGAATAATTTCAAAAGACCTCATCCAATAGTTAAAATCCTTTTATTTTTTGTCAATAAATTAATTTTGTCTATTTTTGTAGTTGCCGCAGAATTTCTCAGCCAATTTTCAACAAATTCACTTCAAAATTTGCAGAGATTTTCAATTTTCATATCTTTACCAGTTTATTGTTTCAGTTTTCTAAAAATGAATTGAAAAAGATTGTTTTGGAAAAAGTTGAAAATATTAGAGAAAAGAGGTATTTTTTAAAATTTTATGTGAGTAATTTTTTTCAACATTCACTTGAGCTTGTCTTATCAAAATTTCAGATAAGTAAACTTGTAAAGATATATAAATTAAAGATCTCTGCAAATTTTGAAGTCAATTGGTTGAAAATTGGCTGAGAAATCCTGCGGCAACTACAAAAATAGAAAAAAACAATTTATCAACAAGAGAAAAGGATTATAACCATCGGATGAGGTCTTTTGAAATTATTCATGGATTGAAGCCTCATATTTAATATATATTTAGGATGAAAAAATGTTTCATTAATTAATATTATAAGAAAAAAAATTCATCCTTACATTTAAATTTAATTTTTTTAGACTTAAACTCAGGCTCGATACCTTAATAGATTTTCAAACGCTTGTATTTCTTCAGCGTTAACAGCTAGAAGCTTCAAACCTTTTGTAATGAATGCTATAAAAATATTATTTTTTTCTAGAATTATAGAGCAATAGAAATCCGACGAAATTTTAGCATTTATTGTCGATTACCGTTATTAAGAATAATTTTAGGTTTGATTTTCATTGCTCTATAACTTTTCAAAAAAATAATATATTGACATGCTTTAAGCACTATTTCATAAGGATTTGAGTTCAGCTTTCATTTAAAAAAAGTTTTGGATGTTAACGCTGAAAAGCTATTATAAATAGTGTTTAAAAATCTAGTAAGTGATTTGCTCTAATTGCCTATAACTAAGGAAATGTTGAGCGTTAGGATCTAAAATTCTGGTTTTCTTTATATTTTGCCACTTATAAATTTATCCCAAAGTCTGAGCAAAATCCGTAATCTGGAAGCCTAAGCCTCCCTTGGTAAAACTCTCACAGAAAAATAATTGAAAAATAAAATAAATAACAGGTTAAATGCTCTCATTTAAGCTTTCTTGCATTGAAATAGCTTTTGTAGTTCAAAAGATATACGCTAAAAATATCAACAAAGATGTAGTAATTTTCAATTAGGCATAATTTTTGAACCACATAAGCTTTTCCAATGCAACAAAGCTTAAATTGAAGCATTTTACCTGTACTTTATTTTATTTTTCATAGATTTTTTTGTGAGACTCTTCATTTGTTTGGTTATTCAAGATCTTATCAATGTTCCTTTTAAATATGTTTTCAAAAAAATGACTATATCTCCATCTATAGCGCCTATTCAAAGAAAAGAAAAAACACAAATTAATTTTTTTTCATCAAAATATCATATCCTGCAATTTCAGTAAAGTCCGTTTCCCAAAGGTAAGGTACTCTCCTTGTTAGTAATAGAATACTACAGTCACTTCTGAAAAAACTATGATTTTGCTGACTTAATATAAAGTAGACAACACGTATTTTGTAAATACAATATTGATATCAAAAACATTTTAAGAGAAGGTCAGATACCTCTGTCCTTTTCTAATTAAAGAATTAATTTTTTGCAAAAACTAATAATTTGGAAATAAAGAGGAAGACGCATTTCGTATCACAAAAAGAGAAATTTTCTTTAGAGAGAAAAAATTAATTCGATTACTTCGTTTTCGAAAAAACCTTAAAAAAAACAAATTATTTATTCTAATCTCTATGCTTTGAATTTTTTAAGGTTTCCTTGAAAAAATGAGCAATAAAATCAATTTTTTCTTATCAAAGAAAATATTTTTTTTTGAAACACGAGATAAAAAAAAATCAATTCTCGATTAGAAAAAGACAGAAATATTCGATCTGCTCTCAAAGGCATATTTTGCTGTTAATTTATTGCTTTTAAACTATTCAGTTAAAATGGTTTACTTTTCAAAGTTACGTCGTAATCGCAAAATGTTTTCGAGATCTAATTGGGTAAATAATTACAATTTTTCTTTCAAAATTTTCGAAATACTCTAAAATTAAAACTACGAAAGGAAAATCAATTTTTGAAAATTTCCCTTCTTTTGGTAGTCGCAAATAATTTCCCTGCAAATTTTAGAACAAATCTATCGAGTACTTTCCGTAAAATAAAAAAAATAAAAAAAGAATCGAAATTTTTTTTTAATCTTTTGAATTTTCTAAAATCGTAACTACGCTAAGAAAATTAGTTTTCAAAAGCTTGTTTTCTTCAGAAAGCAGCGAATTGATTGCATGAAAATTTTGGTTTACGTAGAATACATAATAAATGAAAAATGAAAATATTTTGAAAATTTTTACAATGCTCTAAAATTAAATCTGCTCTGAAAAAATTAGTTTTTTTAAGCTTGTTTTCTTCAGACAATAGCAATAGTTTTCGTAAAATAAAAAAAAATAAAAAATGAAAATTTTTTTAAAAATTTCAAGTGCTCCAAAATTAGAAGTGCACTAAGAAAATCAGTTTTCAAAAGTTTTTCTTCTTTCGGCACTCTAAAATAATTTCCATACAAATTTTCAAGTAAATTCTTCGAGTAGTTTACGTAAAATACAAAAAAGTGAAGAATCGAAATTTTTTAAAAATTCTTAAAATGCTTCTAAAATGAAAACAACGCTAAGAAAATCAAATTTCAATAGTTCCGGCACCAGTTAGACAAAAAAATAAATTGTATGCAATGTTTGAAGGAAATCCATTGAGTAGTTTTCGAGATGTAACTGATGTACTGAATTCATACACACACACACATACTTTGCTGGAAACCACTTTTTTCGACTCCCTGAGTCCAAATAAGTACAAATTAATGAAATAATAGGAAAATTATTTTGCCAATACAATGCTTTCTTTATGAGAAAGCAAAATTATTTTTTTTTAAATTCCAATGTTTAGTTGGTTAAATATTTAATTTGGAAATGTAATAAGTATTGCTTTCATTCAAAAAGGTACAAGAGAAAATGTACTTGTTTTGCGACTAGTATCATATTTTTTGTTTTACTTAAAAATTTTTTTTTTTTAAAGATAAAATGAAATAATTATTTTAAAGCATAAACAAAAAAGAAAATTACTAACTGGCTATTTTCACTTACTACTTTTCATTTTTTTTTTCGTTCAAAATAGCATCAAATATAATTCTGTTAGTCTCATACAATATTTTTTTAACACGGCGTTTGGAAAATTCGTTTTCGGTGCCCCATTTCCGTACCGAAAATGCCTGTTTACCGCACGAAAAATTAAGTGCGTGAAAATTTAAAAAGCGTGCAGAAAATTCATTTATTGATTAATAAATTAATTTTTCGCCATCCTAACCCAAAAATTACAACTTCGTTGCTCTTTTTTGGCTCTCATGGCGAAAAATACACTGCCCAACTAGTATGGAAAGGCCTGTTTACAAAACTCGTTACGACCCACACCTTCGGTTCAGGCCGTAAACTTCTCGTTTCGTAAATAAAGCCTTTCCATACCCGTTACGTAATGTACTATTTCGCACGCTTTTAAAATTTTAACGCACTTAATTTTCCGTGCGAAACACGAGCATTTTCGTTACGGAAATAAAGCATCAAAAAACAAATTTTCAATCGAAAAATTTCCGATTATCACTTGAATATTGCTCGAATTACTATATGAACTTGATATGAAAAAATATAAAGACGCTTCTTAAAGCAAACGTAAACCATCTCTGACTGCTCGTATAAAAGTGTCATTTCAAATATAAAGAGTTGAGCACTTGCCTTTTGTATCCCCACTCTTCTATATTTTTTCCTTTGTTTAAATAATTTCCTTAATTACAGTGCTTACGCAAAAACTTTAGATTCTCGTTTTTATAATATTAAACATTTAACAATTTTATTTTATTTATTGTAATATTATTTTCCTTGGTAAAAAATATTAATTTGATTTTTTTTTTCTCAATTGAATTATTATTTACTTATTCTGTAATAATATTTTAGAATATTCTTTCCTTGGTTAAAATATTATTTTATTATTTTATTTTTCTTTGTTTATAAAAATTATCTTACAATGCTAGCGTCAAAATTTTAAATTCTTATTGTAATATATCGCGTATTTTTATCTTTTGTTATAAACATTTTATTATACGTTTTAAATTAGAAAATTTTTGCACGGTTATTTCTAGAATTATTATATTCCTGAATCATGATCGAATTTTCCAAACTTTGTGATAAAAAAAGGTACATAACACGTGTATAAAATAGGTCCTTACCGCATGCGCGTTGCCGCTCTCGCTGCGCTTGAGCGGCAATCTTCGCGCAAGCGGTAAAGACCTATTTTCTGCACTAGTCAAGTAATAGTACATTACGTAACGGGTATGGAAAGGCTTTATTTGCGAAACGAGAAGTTTACGGCCCGAACCGAAGGTGAGGGTCGTAACGAGTTTCGTAAAAAAGTCTTTCCATACCAGTTGCGTACAGTATTTTTCGCCATGAGAGCCAAAAAAGAGCAACGAATTAGCGATTTTAGGGTTGGAATGGCGAAAATACTATTATTTTGATCATTTTTTGCAACTTATATTATATAAATACGTTATTATAGTCTCTATATAAAGTATATGATAAGAGAATAGTATAAAACTGGAAGTTCGGAGAATTGCGACTCCGAAGTTCCAAGCTAAAAGTCGCACGGTGCGCGAAGTGCTGAATCGGAACTTCGTCGCGGCCGACTTGCATCGTCGTTTTAGACGACGACAAGCGTCAGACCATCGCCGGACGCGCTAGAGTAAAGTTATAAGTAGTTTCTCTCATATAGTATCGTTTTTATAATAAACTTTAAGTCTAATTTATATCATCTCTCTTCAATTATTTGCACTCTCACACTCCCCATAGGAATGCGTACCATTTGAATCCTACGTAACATTTTTGGTGGCAGCGGTGTGGGATGCGCCAGCGTGGGCTTTAACAAAAAACAAATATAGCGAACTTTTTCATCTAAATATTCAGTATATGATAAAGAATTATTGGCAGTTTTTTTCTGAAAAGAACAGTTTAGGCCTTATTTGTACGGTACAAAATTTACCGAAGTGACAGATCATGAACCATTAAAACATTTTCACACAAGCACAAAGCCTGACTTAAGATTTAATAAATTAAAAGCAGCTTTAAGAGGATATACTTTTGACGTTGTATATAGACCAAGAAGGAAGAATAATGCAGCTGATGCACTATTGAGAAATCCAGTAATTGCTGATGGTGAGAAAAATCCTGAATTACCACAGAAATGTATCAGTTGGCAGGTAAACAAGAAAAGCAGTATCCAAGCACTAGCGGGTGCGGACCGCCAGCAAGAATTTTTATCACGTGCGCAGTGCATAAGAAAGGTGAAGATAAAACAAAACAAATAGATTCAAGTTCAAAAGGTTCGAAAAATCCGAAAAAGAAAATTTTTATTCAAGATACAAGTGATGAAATAGAAATCGAGAGTAATACTGAATCGGAAGAAAATTGGAATTATGAAAAAAGAGAGGAAGGCCCTTGGAAAATATCAGCGTATAGACGGAAAATACGAAACAAGAAAGTATTAAAAACACGTAAAACTCAAGCAGATAGAAAGGAAGAATGAATTCAGGCCAAAAGCATATCAAATCAAGCGCAAGAATATGTACAGGTAGATTGAGAGATCATTAAACCCAAATATTTTTCGATGAAGACATTGAAGAAATAAGTTATTCTCAGTGGATATCTACTTCTATTATCACGTTGAAAAATACGACAGATGATGTAACAGATTTTATTTCTCATTTCGTTGAACAAATAGATAAATTATTGTGTCATGCATTTCTTTACCTACAACAATCTGATTTTTCTTAAAAGATTCATTACCAAATGATGAAACTATAATTAATATAGATTTTGCTGAAAATTATGCATTTGTTATGTAGGATGCACCCCCTGGATTCCGCTGAAATAACAATTAAGCAACTGTATTTGTGGCTTTTATGTATTATGAATGCAAAAAAGAACTTAAGAAAAAAGGATTTGTAGTTATTTCTGATAACTTAAGACATGACACAGTTGCGGTATAAATATATAAGCAATTGTTGATTGAATATGTCAAAAATAATATTTAAGTGAACAAAATCCATTATTTTAGTGATTGACAGCAATTTAAAAAATTCAAAAATATCTAGAATATTTATTATTATTATGAGGATTTGAAAAATGAAAACAGTCTAGTATTTCTTCCCATAAGCACATTAAAAATGTGCATGTGATGGAGCTGAAGGTACAGTAAAAAGAGCTGCAGCAAAAAACAGTTTGAGACTACCACCAAGAGAACAAATATTAACTGCAGTTGCATTATAAGATTAGCTTAAATATAAAGGTAATTTCCAGAATATAGTTTCGATTTTCTTCTATTCAAGAATATGAAAAGAATTGTCGAGTGCTCAAAAATAGATTTCAGAATAAGAGTCTAGTTAAGAATTAATAAGAAAAAAATTATATTGCTCCATAGGATATTACAATATAATATTTTTTCAAACAGCAAAGAGAATATAGAGACAAAAATTATAAACTGAATTCAATCTTTTAAATCTTTTAAAATAAACAACTTTTTGATTTGATTGATCTATCAATATAAAACAGCATTAGAAAAAATTCAAATGTAATTTTATATCTGTTAATCCCATGGTAGAAATTCGAACATTAAAAATGGTGTAAGCAACAATTTATGACCATTGTTAATAGTAGTATTTTGTCATGTCAATATTGGCTAATAAATGGTAAGTTTTTGCTGAATCTACAGACCTCAAATTTTTTATATATTGCGCTGAGCAACTTATAGGCAAAAAATGCTAATGGAAAAATGTCCTAAATCATTGTATTATTAAATTGAATTATTGCCAAAAAATATGCATTTTAAGTATCTAGAAATATTTTAACCTCTAAGTTTAATATATCGAGATGCGACGCGCGCCTTTTAATCTTTGATTCACATTGTTTGTTCGTTAATGTTTATTTTTAGTGGAACTTGTAAATTACTTAAATATAAATTTAATAAAATTTTCATTAGAATAAAAATAAAAATATGAAACGCAGTACGAAACGAGTGCAAAAATATTGTTTTTTAAAACAGCAAACAGAAAATTTTAATAAACGTTTAAAACTAACCTACAAAAATTCGATTACAACTCAAAATATACGCTAATATATTAACAAAAGTGATTATATTGGTGATAATTTTCAAGAAAAAACTTTAAATGATTCAGATCATAGTAATAAATCAGAGCACTATCAGATATACTCTAATGTTAATTATCTATATTCAAATAATAGTCGATCAGACTCATCTAATGATAGTTTTCAAGAAAAAACTTTAGATGATTCAGATAATTGTAATCAATCAGAGCCTAATCAAATAGACTTAAATATTAAGTATGTATATTTAAATAATAGTCAATCAGATTCAAATAGTAGTCAACTAAATTTAAACTATGGTTACACAGATTCATTTGAAAGTTATAATGACTCAGATGATAGTTACATAAATGAAAATATATAGCAAAATCATATTGACACTAAGTTGAAATTTGATGCTGAAAATAAAGCAGAAACACCAGAAATACTTTTACTCCAACAATGGGCAATAAAATCAAAAATTCCCAATAATCATTTAGATGAATTACCAAACATTCTTAGATCCAGATTATTGCCTACTTCACCAAAGTGTTCAAAAACTTTTTTTAAAACTAACAAAGCAAAATATACAGTAGAACCTATGATTGATTCAGATGGTTTAAACGGAGAATTTACATTCTTAGGCTTGAAAACAGGATTATCTTATTGTATTAACACTAATTTACATCAAAATAATTTAATTTAATTAGATTTTAACATTGACGGTGCAAAACTACATAAATCAAGTCATAAAACTATGTGGCCAATTTTATGTAAACCATATTATAAGCCAGATGTATACCAACCATTTACAATTGCTGTTTTTTATGGCAATAGTAAACCAAAATCATTAGACATATATTTAAAAAAATTTGTCGTTAAAATTAATAAATTATTAGAACATGGTATTGTTATGAATAATCGTCATTTTACAGTTAAAATAAGAACTTTTATATGTGACACACCTGCCAGATCCTTTTTAAAAAATATTAAAGGTCACATGGCAAGAGATGGCTGTGAGAGGTGTGAGGTCAGAGGTGAAAAAGTGGATGGTACGATGGTTTTTCTTCAAACCAATTCTGAAAAAAGAACTGATGAACAGTTTCGAGAATTTTATGATATCAATCATCATAACAGTCCATTACCATTATTAGCTATTAAGCCAGAAATTAACTTCACCACTCAATTCGTACTAGATTCCATGCATCTTTTATACTTAGGTATAATGTCACGACTTTTTGAAAACTGGATGAAAAATAATCCTAAAGCTAAATTCAGTGACAACCAGAAAAATGAATTAAATGATTTAACCAAGATGATAAAACCTGATATTCCTTATGAATTTAAGAGAAAGCTTCGACCGACTAATTTTTATGACAAATATAAAGCTGTAGAATTAAGATTTTTTTTGCTTTACTATTGTCCAATCGTTCTTAAGAAGATTCTTACAACTGAATACTATGATCATCTAATGTTGCTTCATGTTGCATGTAGGAGATTGTCAAGTTATGATGCTATGAAATTTACTACAGAAGCTAGACAATTTGTAGTAGAATTTGTTGAAAAGTCAAAAATTTTATATAGTGAAACATTTTATTTCATTAAACATTCACAATTTGATTCACCTAGCAGATGATATAGATAATGTAAAGTGAGAGCCGCGGTGGCTCAGGGGCTAGAGCATCCGACTCTCACGCAGAGGGCCGGGGTTCGAATCCCGGTGAGGTCGGAATTTTTCCTCCATTTTTTAATTTAAATATTGAAAGTGGAGGATGTCCCGAGCTCACTGACACCGCGGTGGACCACCCCCGAGAGACTTTTTTCGGTTTTAACAAAAACCGACGAAAAGTCACTCGAGGGCCGGTAAGGCAGAACGCGACTGTTCCACTATTAAGTTGAGCCGGACCGTTCTGCCGGGTAGGTGTTGAGCTCCCGATGCGCTAAAAAGGATGGGTTGAGCGATGCTCCCCGCCTAAGTAGGCCTGCACGATCGAGCACCACCTACCGAAGTTAGGGAAAATGAGGTATGGTTTCGAACGCGAAAACACCGGAACACAAAGGTGGTCGAGGTGTCACTTACTAGGCCAAATAGGCTGTAGGTGGTTAAACCCCAAAAGATAGATAGATAATGTAAAGTGTGACATTAATTCTTTTAGTGCATTCCCATATGAAAATGAATTGGGCAAAATTAAAAGAATACTTCTATCTCCACACAAAACACTCGCTCAGTATTGTAGACGAATACATTCGCAAAGAGAAATACTCAATTTGATACCTGAAGTTCCAGAAATTGTATCTATTGTTAAACAAAATAATAACAAAGTTATTAAATCAATTTATTACAAAGAAAGTTACTATTCTACAAAACATCCGAACAATACAGCTTTACTAAAAAATGGACAAATTATTCAAATTCATAAGTTTATTCAATTGAATAAAAAATTGTATGTAAAAGTTAATAAATACAAAAAAGTTAAATCTATTTATTCAAATCCAATCGATTCAGCACAATTGAGCAGTTATGAAATCACAATAAACATCCAAAAATTACTAAACGCATTTGTTTAGATGAAATTGATTGTAAATTAATAAAATTTCATATAACATTTTCTAAAAGTGATAGACAGAGAATTTATGTTATACCTAAGGGGACTCCTCATACCGACATAGAGTTCTACCTTATCTACATTTAAATTATAAATAGTAATAAAAATTTAACTATTCATGACTGAAATTCGTAGGAGAGGCACATTCTTAACATGCCAAAGAATTGATTGCAACGTTAAAAGATAATATAAGGGTAAAAATAAGGGCGAAAATTGCTTAAGAGGAGGTCACGTATCTCTGTCCTTTTCTAATCAAAGAAATGATTTTTTTACAAAAACTAATAACTTTAGCAAAAAATGGAGAGAAAGCCGCATCTTGTATCAAAAAAAATTAATTTTATTGCTTCGTTCTCAAGAAAACCTTGAAAAACCAAATTGTCCACCCTAACCTCTATGATTTAAGTTTTGCAAGGTTTTCTTAAAAACGAAGCAATAAAATTAATTCTTTCTTATCAAAGAAAATATTGCTTTTTTTTATTACGAGATGCGGCTTTCTCTTCATTTTTTGCTAAAGTTATTAGTTTCTGTAAAAAACTCAATTCTTTGATTAGAAAAGGACAGAGATACGCGACCTCCTCTCAATACGATTAACTTTATAATGTCGTTATGAATAATCGTATTATGCAGTTTTTGTCTTCATTTCACTTTTATTCTGTCTTTTAACGTTGCAATAAATTCTTTAGAATGTTAAGAATGTGCCTCTTCTATGAATGTTAGTCAAAAATAGTTAAATTTTTATTAAAATGCATAATTTAAACGTAGATAAGGTAGATCTCTGTGCCGGTATGAGGACACCCCTTGTAAGTCATTAATTTAAAAAGCTCTATAATTTAATAAAATTAAAAAACTGTTAACATAACCTAATTTCAATTAGTCTTTTCATTCTTTGAAATAAAATATATAAATATAATATATATATATATATATATATATATATATATATATATATATATATATATACATACACATACATATATTACATTAATATACATTTATAAAAAATATACTTTTGATTATACAATATTTATATTGTTAAATTCATTTTAAAAAATCATCAATTATGACATAACACAACTTCAGTTAATAAAAGTATAGCCTTAGCAACGAGCAGAAAGCACGTTATTTGTTGTCTTTTTCACTCCTTGTATGAAGAATTCAGATGGCATAAATATGTTCCATCACATATTAATGCCAACTGATCATCCTTAATATTAAATAATTGTTTAGAAATAGGTGACGTATGATTTTTTATCAAGTCTTCTCGAGATATAGCATCAACTCCGAAATAAGTAGGTAATATATCTTTCTTAAAAGCACTTATAACTGAGCTCGAAAACTCTGATACCTGTTGAAGATTCCTGAGTCCCAAAGTAGCTGCTATGAACTCATTAGAACTTCCATTTCTTAATGATTAATTTGAATAAAAATACAAATATAGCTTGAATGCTATTTCTATTATGCGTCTCCCGAAGCGATAATAAAAGTTTCTCCAAAAAAATTAAATTTTTATATGCCAACCCAGTAAATGTTTTTACTCTCTCATCGGATAATTTAAAAGATCCAACTCTATCATGCAACTCAAAATTACTTTCCACTGTCATGTGCTCAAGTAAATTAGTGATTTCAGACACTTCAAGTTCAGATGTATTTGAATATACTCGTATTTTCTGTACATCTTCTTCATAAAATCTTTTTTTTATTAAATGTTCTCTACAGCATCGATTACCTTTAGGTATATATATCCTTCTATTTTTAAAAACTTGTAAGCGAGCATCATGAGGCACAATTTTTGTTTGGCTTATTTTTTTACCACACACACAACAGTACGTATGAGAAATAATAGATCTTTCGATGGGAAACTCTATTAATTCTTTTGATGCTATCCCTTCAGGAGAATCAAATTGTATAATATCATTTTCTGATGATTGTGTTGCAGTTGTTGTTGAAGATGTAGAACCTTGACTATTTGTGAATGCTGTATTGCTTGCAGTTTATTGCTTATGGCGTTCTTTATAAACAACATTTACACATGCAATACATAAAATGTCACCTACGTTAATTTCAACTTTTAGAATATCTGAATATTCTGTAGCATCTTCTTCACAGTTAATGATTTTTTGATCTTTTTTTTCATTTTTTTGAAGTTTTTTCTGCATTTTGGACACTTATCATTTTTACGAGCTTCCATGTTGTGCTAGAAAAAAATTTTTCTTATTTATATTGTAACATTATTTTTTATTTTATATTTATACATTAAATATATATTTAGAAATATTTTTTAGAATCAATTAATTAATTTGAATGAAAAATAATTACATTCAAAACAGCTCTATACTTTAAAATATAATAATGAAATCTCAACCCAATCATTTCACTTAGAAGGTAAGACATTTCAAACAAAGATTTTCATGATCTGCTCAAGTTAAAGTATTCTACAAGAAATCAAAATTAAGTCAATGAGTTTATATAGTAGTTGGATGAAACTTTAAATAAAAAAACCATAGGTAAGTGTTTGAATTAATTTACTCGTTGATTTATTAGTATCAGACCTGAGTTTAACCAAAAAATATTTCATTAAAAAAAACCTTTGAGGAGACTCGTGTACTGAATGCCATACAAAACAAGGGCATCTAAAGGATTTTTATAATTTTATGTTACTATTGAATACAATTTTTGCAAAAAATACCTTTGGATAACTTTCAAACATATTTAATATAAACTACTTATTGAAGTTTGACTCTTTTCTATAAATGTGTTGAAAGTATGTTTGCTTATAATTAATTAAGATAAATGTTACCAAATCGCTTATTGTTAGCAATTAAAATAAAATGATTTTAAGTATATATTGCAACAATTTTCAGCACGAATCTTGTTTTTAATGAAATTCACATAAGTAACCGTAAAGTTTTTTTTTTAAATTGGTTATGCATATTATATATACTTTTATTGTGCATACTAGATGAATCAAGATTTAACTGTAAAAAGATATTCGAAGTAAAATAATAATAGCAACGCATAGGAATAAATTATTTTTTCCTTTTATATAATCTTGCATATAGAACAATTGAAAACTTAGATTATCATTTAAGTAAATATCTATCTAATGTATTTATTAATATATGAATATTAAATTATTATGTAAAAGAGTATAAGCAGCAAAATTCAAAAAGGACAAGCAAGCACAAAGTTATTGAAATTAAAGAAAATTCGTACTGGTATATACAGCAACAAAAACTTGTATGTATGCAAAATTGATTTTCCAGGCCAGCGCAAGTAGTTAAATCAGCATACACAGCAGAATTTTTTGAGTTTACAACAACGCAACAAAATTATGAGAGTTGGCTCTTTGATCTATAAAAAGAGCAAAGTTTTGTTTCAGAATAAGATTTTTATTCTAAGGCATTTTTTAAAAAAAAACTTTTCCATTCGATTTATCAAAAAAAATCAACAACTTATGTTTTAGTTCATTAAATCAGTTCATTTATCATGTATTAAAGTCTGAAAAAAAATATTATCTTATTACGTTGTATTATTTTGTTATTATTCTACAACAAAGCATTTTACTGATATTAAACTATCATTTATAATTTTTCAAACAAAAACAAAAGTTAAAGGTTACATAATTATGCTTAATGTAGGAAATGTATATACTTGTATACTTGTAATTAAATATTTAAAAAAAACTTTCTATTCAGGAATATTAAATATTACCAATGGAAATATTCTTCAACTTTAATATAAAATATTATTTGTAATATCGTTGTATGTTCTACTAATACAAAATTCTTCGACCGCAATCAAAAAAGTTCAGAGTCATGACAACTAAACATGCATAAACCATAACCATGAGGAACAAGAAGGCACAAGAAGGAACAACGGCGCTGTTGTCGTTAGGTATAGTTGTGCATATCGTCGGATGGGAATAAAAAGATCTTAACTCAGCCAAGCTCTTAGGCCGCGACCACATAGACGCGTATGCACGCGCCAGCATGCGTTTGCACGCGTGGACTTTCTGGTGATTTTGATAGTAACCAACCTGCAAAATGAAGTACCCCGAAAATGAACTCTCTTCCTTGATATGAGTATTTTATTTTGCAGGTTGTTTACAATGACAATCACCAGAATGGCTGCGCGTGCATACGCGTCTATGTGACCGGGGCCTTAAAAACGCAACAACTCGGCTTCATCCACTAAGGGCCCCTCTACACTATGTACTTTGTGCCGTGCTCCGTGTGCTAATACTTTTAGGTGGAGTCGCTGATTTGTCATTTTTAAACAATCACCCAATCAGCGATTTCGTCTGAAAGTATTAGCATACGAAGCACGGCACAAAGTACGTATTGTAGAGGGGCCGTCAAAGGTTGTAATTCAACTTAACGAACAAAAAAGTAGTAACTCGGGTTTAGTCATAAAAACGTTATAACTTATAAGCTTAAGAGGAGGTCACGTATCTCTGTCCTTTTCTAATCAAAGATATGATTTTTTTACAAAAACTAATAACTTTATCAAAAAATGAAGAGAAAGCCGCATCTTGTATCAGAAAAAACAATATTTTCTTTGATAATAAAAAATTAATTTTATTGCTTCGTTCTCAAGAAAATCTTGAAAAACCAAATTGTCCACCCTAACCTCTATGATTTAAGTTTTTCAAGGTTTTCTTGAAAACGAAGCAATAAAATTAATTCTTTCTTATTAAAGAAAATATTGCTCTTTTTATTACGAGATGCGGCTTTCTCGTCATTTTTTGCTAAAGTTATTAGTTTCTGTAAAAAACTCAATTCTTTGATTAGAAAAGGACAGAGATACGTGACCTCGTCTTAAACATAGGAGTAATAACGTTTATTTATAATTACTACTTTTTTGTGCGCTAGGTTGAATTAGAACCTTTTCGTGGACAAAGCCGAGTTGTCACGTTTTTAAGAGTCGGCCATATCGCTCTGTACTTGTCTAATCTAAATTTTCATTATAATTAATAAATTGAATATTTATATACAAATATAAGGGATGAGCGCCGTAGAGCAAAAAACAAGCAAACGATTTTATTCTTTGAAAAAATATGAAATTTTCATTATTTCAATTCAAAGTACGAAACGGAAAAAATTAAGTTGAGTTTGACTACGTTTTCCGTTTCGTTTTTCACTTGAAAAATAATGGAAATTTCATATTTTTTTATAGAATAAAATCGTTTGCTTTTTTTTTGCTCTACGACGCTCATCCCTTATAATTGTATATAAATATTTCATTTATTAATTATAACGAAAATTAGATTAGAGAAGGACAGAATGATACGGCCGATTCTTAAGATCTTTGCTGAGTCACGATATTTTTTCGCCCACCCGACGATATGTTTAGTGGTTCTAACCTACTGTATATGATTGAAAATGAAATATTCTAATTATTTTATTTTTACAACAAGGAAATAACTATATCAACATAAGGGTTTTTGAAATTTTTAAATGGTTTTATAATAAACTAATTAATTGTTATTGAATAATTTTTGTAAGAAAAAAATTAAAATAATTTTGATTTTATATTCCTTTTTTTATATTACGTAAAGTACTCGATGGATATATTTTAAAATTTGCATGTTCTATTGATTTGTTAATTTTCATTCATTAAAAAAGCTTTATTTTTATTATTATTTAGAATTTTATATAGAAACTTTATTAAGATGAGCTATATAAAAATATTGGGAAATATTACTAATGAATCATTTTTTATATGAGAATTACATTTTAAAAAATAAAGTCAAATCACTCAAACTCAATGAGCTCTAAAACATTGCACTAAGGCAGTTGACGGCGTTTTTTATTTAATTTTTTTCGCACATATACTCTCACTCTCAGCTTATTCAACAGAAACGCGATTTACCATAATATCTAAACGATTTTGTTGGTCGCTAAACTCATTTCAAAGGTTAGTTTCTAGCTTTACATCAAAAGCACTGCGTCAAATATGGAAAATGGGAGTTTTTATGTCATTTATAGTAATTGGTATTACTTATATAGCATCGTCGAAAAAAAATTGTTTTTTTAATAAACATCAAGTCAATACCTTGGATCATTATCGAGATAATGTGAGTTCTTATGTCGTATGTAGTATCAAAACGCGTTTTTCAGGTTAGTTTTCGACATTTGAGCAATATATTTAGGAAAAATATAACCAGAGACTCATAATAAGGGGTATTTTGAGTCGCTGAACTCATTTTTTATCATAAATTTTACTTTGGAATTGATTAAATACTCTAAAAATCCCGAAAATGAATGAAAATTTGAGTTTGTTATCATTTTAACTACATTCTACCCTTTTAAACAATCTGAAAAAATTTTTGGTAATAAATTTAAATAAAATGAAGACTTATAAGTGAACTAAAAAAAATGCAAACAACAGGTTTTGTTCTAGGTGACTTTGAAATTTTCAAACCCATTTTTAGGTTATGTTTTAGCTGCAAAAGGCTTTAAAAATGATAAAGTTATGTGCGCATTTTGATTCCCTTTAATCTCGATTTTGCAGAGATATGCTTATCGAACTGAAAATCACATTTTTTGAGGTTAGGAAGCAAATTTTGAGTCTAGGGAGCTGTAACTTTCAGGATCGTAGTTTTTAACACGACAAATATATAGACCAATTTTCAGCAAAATCGAAGGACAGACCATTTTCACGTTCTTATTCAGCTATACTCTTTGTATGATCGAATATAGACTTTCTTGTATGAGCATTTGCAGGTTAAAAACATAAGCCATAAAGAATAAGAAAATACATTGTCAGTATATCTGTACATGCGAGAAATAAGAAGGAATAAAGTTCTTATCCGTGTTATTCCTCGCATATATAGATATACTGGCAATGTATTTTCTCATTCTTTATGACTTATGTCGGCTTATGTTCTTAGCCTGCAAAAGCCCATTCAATATTATTAGTTCCTAATCCTGAGGGGCGATTCAACCTATGCTACATATGTATGTATCACGGTGATATGTATGTACGTTCGAACGTAAGTTGGTAGCACTGCTAAGACAAGTCGTCGCGCGCATTGAATCGTCTGTCGAACCGTCAAGACCTTAAGTCTCCGTTTCCATGTAGATACAATTTTTGCGCGCGACGACTTGTCTTAGCAGTGCTACCAACTTACGTTCGAACGTACATACATATCACCGTGATACATACATATGTAGCATAGGTTGAATCGCCCCTCTGTTTACACTTCTATGAAAGTCTTTATTTGATCATAAAAATTTAAAACTAATGTCTATATTCGAGTATAACGCGCTAACAATCAATCAAAAAAACGTTTTAGTCTTGTGTAATGTGTTATATTTAGAATGTAAATAATTAATACGTATCACAATGCTTTCCTTGTCATTCAAGTTTAAATAATAAATATTTTTAAAGACTGTCAGTACTGCTACTACAAAATTAAAAACAAATTCATTTTAAAATGGCACCTTTCTTCAACTCAAAATGAAATATCACCTCTCTTCAAGAAAAAATTAAATGACACCTTCTTCCCCGTGACCGTCGAAATAATATCTTTAACTTCACAAGAATTTTCATTTAAATTATTTTGTATTATTGAAAATATGATGAAGGCAGTTAGTAAAGTGTTGAATGCAAAATTATATTTATGTCTTCTAAACTAAAGATAAGAAATTATTGTTTAACAATAGTCGCAAATGACATATTGTCTGAAATTACAAATAATTATGTGCTTGTATATGGAATTTGCGGTGCTTTATCATACTCAATACGGTGCAAGTGCATCTTCATTCTTTTTCACAATAACTGATTCGAGTCATCTTGTATTATGAGAAATATGATGAAATTAGGTCGTAGAATGGTGCATAATAATATTTATACGTCTTATCAACTGAAGTTGAGGAAATTATTATTCAAAAATACTCGCTAATAATATATTGGATCATTCCTGGTGAATACTTTGTGTCTGTAACTACTAATAATTGAGTGTTTGTAATTTTGAATTGGCTGAACTTGAAATAAATATATATTTTTCTCATAAAGTTATAATAGGAAACCTGAATGCCGATCTCCTGCATAAGAGCAGTGATGCCAAATTTCTTAATAAGTTGTAGTTAGTCCAGCACGATACCATGTATTAAATCCCGACGTCTTACACGTGGATTGACCGATTTTTGTCGACGATAACGGCACAGTACTTAACGCATGAAACTTACCGGCTAATTTTTACAGTCGGTATAGCTTAATTGTTGTATGTATTTCTTGTGATCATGCCATAACAGATCAAAAAGCAATTGCGTGTAGAAATTATAAAGATATTTGTCCAACATAATTGGTGCAGAGTTTAGCCAGCTATGATTGGACGCCATTTACAGTTGGTACAGTTGACCCGGAATCTGCACGTGACTGCTTTGTTACGAGAGCGATTTTGTTCAATTAAATATTGGTGGAGTTTTTCCACCACTAGATTCATACATCTCTATCTTTATACATTTTATAAATAAATTCAATATTTTAAACATACATAATTTATATATATATTTAATGCAATTAATTAATATAATTAAATAACATATACACTTTTATTTATTTACACACTTTTATTTAGTCCTGGTGCAAGCCAGGACTTAACATTTTGGTTCCGGTACAAATTTTTTAATTGAAAAATCGTATTGAAAATATTGAAGGATAATCAAAGAAAATTTATAATTCTTTACCTATTTATATATAAAGTGCATAAAAATATATTTAAAGGGCTTATAATACAGTGTTCAAAAGTGTGTTAATTAACCGCCAAGTGCGTCAAATAAAATATTATATATTAAAGGCACAAATCAAATAAATATACATAAAATTATACGCGAAGTGTATTATTAAAAGCGAATAGCGTCATCGAGAATAAAAATATTAAACGCGAAGTGTATTATTAAATACGAATAGCGTCATCGAAAATAAAAATATTAAACGCGAAGTGTATTATCAAATACGAATAGTGTCATTAAAAATAAAATATTAAACGCGAAGTGTATTATCAAATACGAATAGTGTTATTAAAAATAAATTATTAAACACGAAGTGTATCATTAAATACGAATAGTATAAAAAAAAATAAAATTAATATATTATACGCATGGTGCGTAATTGAAATAATTTTGCTTTCTCATAGAGAAAGCATTGTATCGGTAAAAAAAATTTTTTTCTATTTTTTCATTAATTTGTACATATTTGAACTCGGTGAGTCGAAAAAAGTGGTTTCCAGAAAATGTCTGTATGTGTGTGTGTGTGTGTGTGTGTGTGTGTGTGTGTGTGTGTGGATGTATGAATTCAGTTAGTAAACTGTATCTCGAGAACTACTCGATGGATTTGCTTCTAATTTTGCATGGAATTTAGTTTTGTGACTAACTTGCTGCGAAGCTATTGATAATTTGGTTCTTCCGGCTTAGTTTTCATTTTAAAGTTTTAAAAAAAAAAAAAAAAAAAATTCGATTTTTCGTTTTTTGGTTTTTTTTTGTTTACTACTCGATGAATTCGCTTCAAAATTTGCATGGAATTTATTTCTGATTGCCCGGATAAAATAAATTTTTAAAAACTGATTTTCTTAGCTCAGTTTTAATTTTAGAGCATTTTGAAATTTTTGAAAAAAATGTTTCTATTTATTAAGCCAATAAAATCTTAAAAACTACTCGATGGATTTACTTCAAATTTTCCATACAATTCAATTTTTTGATGAACTGGTGCGGAAGCTATTGGGAATTGGTTTTCTTAGCGCAGTTTTTTTTTAGAATCATTTTAAGAATTTTTAAAAAATTTCGATTTTTCATTTTTTTTGTATTTTACGTAAACTACACGAAGAATTTGTTCGAAGATTTGTATGAAACTTTATTTCGACTGCCAAAATTATTAAAAATTTTGTAAACTAATTTTTTTAGCGCACTTTTAATCTTAGAGCATTTTTAAAATTTTTTAAAAAATTTTTATTTTTAATTTTTTTCTATTTTACGAAAACCATTCGATTGATTTGCTCCAAAATTTGTATGCAATTAATTCGCTACTATCTGAAGAAAACAAGCTTTGGAATACTAATTTTCTCAGTGCAGTTTTAATTTTAGAGCACTTTGAAAATTTTCTAAAAAATTTTTATTTTTCATTTATTTTCTTTTTTGCGTTCACCATACTATAAATTTTCTCCAAAATTTTCATACAATTAATTCGCTATTGTCTGAAAAAAATAAGCTTTTGGAAACTAATTTTCTTAGCGTGGTTACAATTTTAGAGAATTTTAAAGATTTTAAAAAAAATATCGATTCTTCTTTTCTTATTTTTTTTTATTCTACGTAAAGTACTCGATAGATTTGTTCTAAAAATTACAGGGAAATTATTTGCGACTGCCAAAAGAAGGGAAATTTTCAAAAATTGATTTTCATAGCGTAGTTTTAATTTTAGAACATTTTTAAAATTTTAAAAAAGAAATTTTGAAAAGGAAATGTTATTTATTTAACCAGTTAGATCTCGAAAATTACTCTATGGATTTGCTTCAAATTTTGTATACCATCTATGTTTTTGTATAACTAGGCGGGAAGCTATAGAAAATTTGTATTCATAGTGTATTTTTTCTATTATAGAGCCATTTAAAGAATTTGAAAAAATTTTCGATTTTTAATTTTTTTTTTGTATTTTACGTAAGTTAATTGATGAGTTTGCTTTGAGATTTCCATGGGAATAATTTGCATCTGCCAAAAGAAGGATAACTTTTATAAACCGATCTTTTTAGCGTAGTTTTCTTTTTTAGAAAATTTTAAAAATTTTCTTAAAAATTTTCATATTTCAGTATTTTTCCATTTTACGTAAAGTACTTGATAGAATTACTCTAAAATTTGTATACAAGTTATTTGCTACTGTCTTTATAAACCAAGTTTTAAATAAATAATTTTATTAGCGTAGCTTTTTGATCACTTCTTTTGTTTTCTGAGTTACTCTTGAAAATTTATAATAGTACTACTGAATTTAATTACCGTTACTAAAATTGACTACTTGGATTTACCAAGCTTAGTCGTGATAAAAAGATATCCACAAGATAACAAAAATAATAAATTCGAACCTATGTATAAGGCTAGCTAAAGTCAACAAAATTAAACATTTTAAAAGCTAACATTTAACCCAAACAAAATGTTGAAAAGGTAATCAACTAGCATATATATTCAAAATATATAAAGTACAAAATGAATAAATATTAATGATGGACAATTTTTTTATATTAAAATCACATTTAAATAAATATAAAAAAATAATGAAACTCAAAGAGCTCTATGAGAAAGCATTCCGCCAAAGCACTTGGCAGCGTTTTTATATACGCGAAATTGCGCGATTTAAAATCATACAATACAATTTACATAAAAATAAAAATAAATGTAAAATCATCAAATCAATAAATAAATCTATATTTTAGCAAGAATAATTATAAATAAGAAATCAAGTAAAAATTACAAATTCTTTTATAAAGTGATTTCAAATAATATCATTTAATTAGTGCATTGAGAAATTACAACAGATATCAATAATTTTTGCATAATAATTTAATTTTAAAAGTGAAATAAGTTTCAAGTTCACGATTAATAAAAGAAATAAAAAGGAAAGTTGACTAAACAGTAAAAAGTTATATTAAATAATACTAAAAACATATACATTTTTATGAAAAGAATATAAAGTAAATTTAAAGATATCTAAACAAAGTAAACAAACGGCATAAACAGTTGTCATCAAAACATTACAAGTGTATTGAACTTTGAAAATACAATCTCAGCGAAATTTCTTTTTTTTACCGTATGCTCTCGTGTAGGTATAACAGCAGTGAGTCAATATCAAGTTTCAAAACATAGATCGGCAAAATTCTTTACTTTTATGTAAGAATAGTAGGTCAGTGTCAAAGAATTGTTAATAACGTATGTTTACAAACGGTATTTAAAAAAAAAAAAAGAGAGAGAAACACAGCAGTATTTATAATTTTTAAAAACTTACAATTTTATGTACAAAATTTAATATTTTGAATAAATAAAATTCTTCATTGTTAAGTAAATAATGAAGATTTCAAATGAATAAAATAAATTTTGATCAGATAGCAAAATATATAAAAGAAGGAAAAACACAGTGGGTAATATCATACTCTAAATTACAATTATCTGAAATTTGTCAAAAATTTAATATACCTACTAAAAAAGACGAAAATATTAATGTTATTCGTGAAAGAATTAGAAATCATATTAGACAAGCAGTTTTAGGAGAACATATCTACGAAAATATTAGTCCGTTTCGCAAAAGCACTAAAATTACACGCTCTCCGACTAAAAGTTTAGATCAAACAATTGAAAGTAATAATTCAAATAAAACTTTAGACAAAACAGTTGATAATAATACTTCAAATACAACCTTAGAAGAAACATCTGAAAATAATCTCTCAAATATAATTACGGACGTTCAATCAAATATTAATACAGATAATTTAAGTTTACAAAATACGCTATTAAATAAATATACAGGCACAATTCCAAAAACATTTCCGCAAATTACTAAAACGAAGCAAAGCCATAATAAAGAAGATAGTTTTACACAAAAATATACTTTAGCGACAAACGTGACGATTTTATCAGAAAATAATACATCACTTAACGATACTCAGGAATTTTCATTTAAACAAACAGGATATCAAGAAATAAAAGGTATTGAAAACGAAAAAAATATTACTTTAGCTGATAACACCAATACAACAGACGAAAACGTGACAATTTCATTAGAAAATAATACAACTATCGACGAAACATTAAACGACGACTTAAATATCTCTATTAAACAGGAAAGTTTTCAAGAAATTGAGGGTATTAGAATCGGAGAAAATATCATTATAAATAATTCTAATAATAACAACAATAATAATAACAATATTAATAATAATAATAATAATAATAATACAATAGATGACTTAGTAAATTTTATTGAGAATATAAACATGGCGCAACCAGGATATTCATTAAAAGAAATTACAAGATTAGTTCCTGATTTTGATGGTAAAAACATATCTGTAGACAAATATATTGAAAAATTGGAATTTGCTAAGGAATTACTAGATGCTGAGCAACAAAAATCGTTTATGAACTATCAGAGATTTAAATTATCAAGGGCAATTGCTTCTGCAGTGAAACATACTACAATTAATACAATTGATGAATTTATTAAAATTGTAAAAAAATTATATCTTGAAATTGATAATTTATATACTTTATATGGGAAATTAGAACAAATTCAACAAGAACTTAATAAACCAGTAGAAGGATATATAACAAGAATAAAAGAATTAACGGAGAAAATCAGAGATAAAAAGAAAAACGAGACTGGAATAGAAAGAGCAACCTTAGAACAATTTATTGATCAATTAAATCAAGATGAATTTAAATATTTTAAACAGGGGCTAGTTAACGAAATAAGATATGAAATGAAAGTAGCAGACAATTTCTCTGATGCAACTATAGAAGCAATTAAAATAGAAAAACAGTTAGAAAAACAAAACGCTATAAGAGGGAATCCAATTAAACAGAAAATTATGTTTAGTAATATTTTGCAAGAAGAAATCAAACGAATACAGTGTTGTCAAATATGCAAAAATACTGGTCACGAAGCATTATATTGCAATATAGCAGGTTGCGTATACTGTAAAGAACCATTCATCATTTGAATGCTCCAATACAAAAAATAAAATAAGATTGATATGTAAATTTTGCAATCAATTGGGTCATTCAAGAAGCACGTGTGATTTATTAAATGACAATCAATATTATTGTCAATACTGTCAAGAAAGTAATCATAAAATTAATCATTGCCCAATAATACGAAAATATGAGATATGTTGGAAATGTAATAAGAATGGACACAACCCAAATTTTTGCACTGATGTTATAGAAAAGAAATTTTCACAAGTATGCGAGCTTTGTAACGATAAAAATCATATGACAAATGATTGTGAAAAGGTAAGAATATTTATAAACCAAGCTAAGGCAAGCAATCAAATACGATGTCAATTATGTGATAAATGGGGTCACTCAGGTAAAGAATGCAGAAATAATAACATCGGCCAAAATAATTTTAATCAGAATAAGATGTTTGTCGGAAATAACAGAAATAATAATTCTGTGGACAACGAATTCAAATGAAATTTTGTAAATATTGCAAAAATAGAGGGCATAATATAGAGGAATGTAGAAGAATACAATATAAAAAACCTCAAAACGCAAATCAAAATTTACAATGCCCATATTGTAAAAAATTAGGACATTCAATCGATTCATGCTTTACATTAAAGAATATAGAAAGCAAGTTAAGTAAATTTTGCACATTTTGCAAAAGCATTAATCACACAGAGAAAGAATGTCAAGCTAAATTAAACACATCAGCTTATATACAGGGAAACGCATAAACTCGACTTGGAAAGAGCGTACAAGACGAGTTTCGCAACAAAAGTCGCTCAAAAATTATATTGACATTCAATTTTTTGCAAGAACACACGAAATTGATTATGACTTTGAAGTAGGTGATGAGTTTAATGAAAATGAAACTAATAAAGAGTACGTTAAAGTTATTGAACAAAAAGAAACTTTACATAATGCAATGGAATTCAAACCAGAAATAAAAAATGATTCAACAACAATAAAATTACATAATAAAAGAAATATAGCGAACAATGAATTGAAAAAAATTATACAATTTAAAACTGAAAACATTAATGATAATAATAATATACCAATTTATATATTTAAATTAGGTGACACATTACAATTTATCGAGATACGAAATCCGTATACAAATGATTTATGTAAATTAATAATAGATACAGGTGCCCAACTTAAAATCATAAAAGAAAAATTAGTACCACAAAATTCTATTATTAATAATATTAAAATATATTTGTCAGGAATTACTGATATTCCAGTTAAAACATGTGGTTTAATCACTTTTCCTATTAATAATTCGCATACAAATTTCCACGTAGCATCTGAAAAATTTTCAATACCTTACGATGGTATTTTAAGCATAGATGTATTAAGAAAAAATAAGTTGAGACTAGATAAGGGATATTTAGAAATAAATGGTACAAAATTCTTTATTCAAACAGATTATAAAAACGATAAAAATTCATTGATAAATTTATGTACAGAAAACATCGAAATTAATGACACAGCAGTTAATAATGCTTTTCATTATATCATGCTAATGCAAGACAATAATCACATATTTTCGATTACACAATTTCTACAGAATAAGAATGAAAATATTGAAAATTTTATGAAAGAAATAAACTGTGTTTTAAAAAAAGATAAATATAAAAATAATAAGAATATAGAATATGGACAAGTTCTACTAAAACTTGAAGAAAATACAAATTTCAACATTAATAATAAAGACAAACAATTTCTAACATGTTTTATGGAAAAAGATATTTCAACAAATTTTATATTAGATAATCAAGAAGAAGAATTTAATAAATTACAAGAAAATTTAATGCATAAAAATGTAAATTATATTAGTGAAGAAAAAAATGATCGTAGAGAGGAATTATTAAGTAAAATAAGTTTAAATCATTTAAGTGAAGAAAAAGAACAAAATATAAAGAACTTAATTTTAGAAAATAATGACATATTTTGGTTAGGAGAGAAAATGGGAAAATGTAATTTAGAACACCATGAAATAAATTTAACAGATAATAAACCAATATATGTTAAACAATTTCCATTGTCATATAAGTCAAAAGAAATCGCTATAGAAGAAACAAAAAAATTAATTGAAAATAATTTAGTGAGACCATCTAAAAGTGCTTATAATGCACCAGCATTTGTAGTAAAGAAAAAACCAGGTAATGATGGGAAAGAAAGATGGCGATTAGTTATAGATTATAGAAAATTAAATGAAAAAACAATACCTGACCCATATTTAATACCATCTATAACAGAAATTTTTGATGACTTAGGTGGAAATAAATATTTTACGAATGTAGATATGGTATCAGCCTTCCATTGGGTACCTATGAAAGAATCGGATATTCATAAGACAGCTTTTAGCGTTCATCCATTAGGGAGATTTGAATTCATGGTTTTACCTTTTGGTTTGACAAATTCTCCGCGAACATTTATGAGAGTCGCTAACACTGCTCTGGGTGAACTTATTAACAAGAAAATATGCCACGTATATATTGATGACATAATTATAGCTGCAAAATCACAAAAAGAACATAATATTGAATTCAATTTAGTAGCATCAAAACTTAGAGAAGCTGGATTAAAACTAGAACCAAAAAAATGTGAATTTATGAAGGAAGAAGTAACGTTTTTAGGACATATTATAAGCGAAAATGGGATTAAAGCAGATCCAAAGAAAGTCGAAGCAGTAAAATTATTTCCAATTCCGAAAACAGTTAAAAATATTAGAGAATTCTTGGGACTAGCAGGATACTATAGAAGATTTATAAATGATTTCGCAAAAATAGCAAAACCAATAACATGTTTATTACAAAAAGATACAAAATTTTCATGGGATTCGGAACAGCAGCAAGCTTTTGATAAACTTAAAGAAACATTATGTACTGCTCCATTATTACAATTTCCACAACTAGATAAGCCTTTTATAATTACAACTGATGCATCAGGATATGCATTAGGAGCTATATTATCTCAGGGAGAGATCGGAGAAGATAAACCTATAGCATATGCTTCGAGAGTTTTAAAAGGCCCAGAACTTAATTATCATACATACGAAAAAGAAGCATTAGGAATATTATTCGGTATAGAGTCATTTAGAAATTATATTTTCGGAAATAAATTTATTATAGTAACGGATCATAAACCACTACTATCTTTTAGATCTGCAGATAAAAATAACAGAGTTCAAAGATGGCGACTTAAGCTATCAGAATACGATTTTGATGTAATATATAAGAAGGGAAAAATTAATGTGAATAGTGATGCGCTATCTAGAAATCCTATAGATACGGTAGAAATCAATGTGATAACTAGAGCTCAAAAAGCAAAGGAAAATGAAGTAAATATTAAATTAACAAATATACCTTCGAATGAAATAAAAATACAAAAATTAAACGAAGAACGTACACGTATTAAAAATAAACGCGGTAGATCAAAAAAAGTAATCAAAGAAATAACCAACGAGGAAATTAAAAGTGTTGAAAACGAAGTCAAAAAACAAGAAGAAATTTACTTAAATAAATCTAATACTATTATTTATTCTAAAAATTCTATACAAAGTAGAAAAGATAATATATTACATTTAATTACTAATGAAAGGATATCTTTGGATGAGATTCAAGATGAATATTTTACACATAAAAATATTAATATAAATAACGATTTAAAAGATAATGAAATTAAAATAATAAATTATAAAAAGAGAAAAATTTTTATAATGTGCTTGAATATAAAAGAATCATCAATTTTAATAAAAGAAAAATTAAGAAATAATTTAAACACGCTAAAAGATTTATTGATTGAAAATAATTGTACTATATTTAGTATATCAAAAAATATAAAAATAGTAAATATAAATTGGAACGAAATCGAAGAAATATTATACAATATTTTTAAAAATACAAATATAAAAGTTATAATTTGCTTAAATAATACAGAATATGTCGAAAAGGAAAAAAGAAATGAAATTTTTTAACTATATCATTCTTCAAGTTTAGGAGGTCATTCAGGAGTAAATAGAACATATAATCGAATTAAAAATAAATATTTCTGGGAAAATCTTAAAATTGATATACAAAATCGTATTAAAAACTGTGAAATATGTCAGAGAAATAAATTAAAAAGAAATAAAACAAAACAACCTATGATAATAACAGATACTCCAGAGAAAACATTCGATAAAATTTCACTAGATATAGTAGGACCTCTTAATATAACTAAAAATAATAACAAATATATATTAACTATTCAAGATCATTTATCAAAATTTTTAATAGCTATCGCACTGAAAGATCAAACAGCAGAGACTATAGCTGACGCATTTATAAAAAAATTTATTTGCATTTTTAGTTCACCAAAACTAGTACTTACAGATAAAGGCGCAAATTTTACAGGCAAATTAATAAAAGCTATTTCAAAAAGATTTAAATTTAAAAAAAATCGAAACTACTGCCTTTCATCCACAATCTAATGGTTCATTAGAAAGGGCTCATCATCCTTTATGTGAATATTTAAAAAATTTTGCTGATAAAAAATTAGAATGGGATGATTGGCTTGAACTTGCACAATTCAACTATAATACTCGTGTTCATTCAAGTCACAAATTTACACCACATGAACTAGTTTTTGCCTACCCAGCTAGATTACCATCTAGCGAACCCTTGAAATCATCAGAAAAATTACAAACTTTTAATGATTACATAGAAAAATTATTAATAAATATGAAAGATATTGCAAAAATAGCTCGTGAAAATTTAATACTATCAAAAGAAAAGTCTAAATTATATCATGATAGATTCATAAAACCTGTAGAATTTCAAATAGGTGATAAAGTATGGCTTATAAAAGAGCCAAAACCAGGTAAATTAGAAAAAAATCAAAACCTGGGACCTTTTGAAGTATTAAAAGTCCACGAAAATAGCAATGTCTCTATAGATTTTAAGGGTGGCTCAAAATTAGTTCATGCAAATAAATTAATTTTACATGAACGGAAAAATTAATATTATTTTATGTTTCAGAAAGAAAAAGGAAAAGAGAGAGGGAAAAAAAAAATGCTGTTAATTTTATTCATATTATTAGCTATTGTTAGAGAAAATGTTGCAATTATTGGATTTAATTGTGAATCTACAGACCCAATCATCACTACATATTCTCTACTAAACACAGGAGAATGTGATTTTCAACAGGATAATATTACAATAACCAACTCTACAATAGAATTATTACAAATAGCGGAATTTAAAAAAATTAAAGTTATACAGTGTAAAATAGAAATCCAAAGAACGGTTTTTCATTGCGGGATGTTCAGTCACCTTGGATCCACTCCTCATGCTTTGCAAGAATATCTGTACGAAATTAGCCATGAAAAATGTAAATTTATTCACGATACAGGAATCTTTAAATATGATAATATACATACTATAGCAGACCTGAAAATAAATTCAACAAAAGCAGTTGGAATAGACCTTGCAGGCTCAGTAAAGGATAAAACTTGCACAGGAGCTTCATACACAGACAATTTTGGATCTTGGGACAACGTTTTAGTACAAGGTCTTATAAGAATAACTTTATTAGAAGAATACGCTCAAGTAAGTCTAAAAAATGATAAATTAAGATTAAATTCAGGGACTGTATGTAAATTTTCGGATCAACATTGCATTGATTCGCAAGCAGGGTATACTTTTTGGGAAAATTTCCCTACAGAAGAAGGGTTTAAAACACAATATGAAACTTTATATAAAGGCCCTGCAACTATAATTAATTCACCTAATCAAAATCCCGTATATACGGTAAACACAGAATCAATAACATTTTCTTTGTCCGCTTTAAATAATGTAAAAATTTGCGATAGAATATTAACAAAAACGGAACACCCTAAATTATTCATTTTAGATATGACTTATAATAAAATATTATTTGACGATAATACACTAAGAAAAGATGTAACAAACTTAGATTTATTTACATATATAAACTCAAAATTTGTATATATTGAAAAACATTTTAGGGCTGATCTCACAGATTTATATTTTAACATTTTAAAAGAAAAATGCGAACTTGAAAAAAAAATTATACGTGAATCTCTATCCCTTGCATCCATAGCTCCCGACGAATTTGTCTTTAATATCATGCAAAAACCAGGATATTTAGCTAAACTTGCTGGCGAAGCAGTACATGTAATAAAATGTACGCCAGTAGAAGTCCAGTTATATCATACAAATAAATGTTACATACAATTGCCTGTATCAACAAAAAATGAAACATGGTTTTTAACACCAAAGACACATATATTACTGAAAACAGGATCAGAAATAAATTGTAATTCAATAATACCACAATATTACAAAATCGGAGAAGATTGGATAAAGCTTCTACCAAAACCAAGACCAACAAAAAATATAGTAAAAACTTTAAAACCAGATACAAAGAGATCATGGACACCAGAAAAAATAACAACGTTGGCAACAAGCGGAATATACTCACAAGATGATTTACAAGAATTACAACAACATATCATGTTTCCTTTTAAAAAAGCAGCTCTACTTAATGCTATAGCGAAAGGAATACAGGGAGAACAAAACACACAAGTAGATCTATTAAATAATCTACTTATAGAAAATACATTATCTCATATCGCAGAGAATACTTGGAATAAATTTATAAATAAATTAACAACATTTGGATCTATAAGCTCAGCCATAATAATGATATTAATTATTATTCAAATAATTAAATTCACTATGGACACAATTATAAGGGGCTATACCCTACACACTATTTATGGCTGGTCTATTAATTTATTGGGAGCAATTTTCGGCTCTATTACTCATTTAATGATTACATTAAAGAATAATCAAATAAAAACAGAAACCAAGTATGAAGAAATTGAATTACAAGGAATAAAAATTGAAAAACAAGATATATCACAACCTATTCTTCAGCATCCTCTACCTAAGGTAGCCACTAGGGGGGAGATTAAGGATTTCGCGATGCCTTTAATGTGTACTGAGAATGGGAGGAATTCCTTTCAAATTCAAGGTCCGCATTTTTAGAACTCCCTACCTGCTGATATAAAGAATCTTCCATCGCTCAGCAAGTTCAAGTCGGCTCTGAAAGAGGTACTTGCTTGACCTTGGATGAACTTAATTTTATTTTCTATGTCAATTTATTTAGAGAGCGCGGTGGCGTAATGGATAGAGCTCTTGCCTTCAACGCGGAGGGCATGGATTCAAATCCTGGCCAGGTACCTGTAACTTTTTTTTCGAAAGAAAATTAGTGTATGTGCCATTTATATCGCGATTCTTAAAAAATCCGACCTTATTATGAGGTCGGATTTTTCATAGTATGACTTTTTTGGTGATGATTCGAGTGGCTCAAAACATTATTATATGGCTTATATAGTCATTTTATGTGATTATTAGCTTAATTTGATCACTACTTTAATTTTTAGCTGGAAATAGAGCTTGATTGCTGTTCCGGGATACATACAAATATTTTCGTACTGAAAAAATTTATCTTCATAAATTTTTTGGTGTGCGTTGAAAGGAGCAAACTTTCAAATTCTTAATTAATTTTTATCTGGAAACAGGGTTTGATTGCTATTCTGGGACACATACAAATACTTCTGTACTGAAAAAATTTATCTTCATGAATTTTTTAGTGTGCGTTGGAAGAAGCGAACTCTCAAATTCTTAGATTTTAAGATTTGAATTGGACATATTTAACTTCTAATGTGGTTATATAACTTTATGAATATTTTTTTCTTAAAATTCAGAAACTTTCGTAAAAAAAGTATTGATAAACATATAGCAAAAAATACTTATTTGTCGAGCTACAAATAATTGAAAAGTGTCAAAAATCGAAAAAATCAGGGAACAGCCAAACTTTGATATTGTACAGCTCCAAAAATAAGTACAGGAAAAATCTAAAAAAAACTTAGGGTAGTTTGTGGGTTACAGCAAAATATGTTAATTAATTTTCAACGGAAAAAAAAATTTGGTCAGAGAACTGCCGATATATATAAAGGAAATATAGTTGTTAGCTGAAAAGCCTTGTCAGTAATTAAGATTTTTATTTTAATCTTCTTAAAATTTCTGAACATTAAATTCTTTGAATTCCGTTTTGAGGATCGAAAATATCTAAAACATAAGGTCATTATGTCAAGTACTAAAAATATTGATAAAAGAAATCTTACGAATAATAACTAAAATTATGAAGGAATATTTTAGGATATTTCGATTTTTTCATTTTATACGCTTTTTTAGCTGTTTTCTACCTAAAAAAAAAGTTCTAAGAATAATTTTAAATTTTACAAAAAATGATTATTTTTCTATTGAAATCCTGTTAAAGAATTTGATGTGCTAATTAAGTTGATTAAAAATGTGTTCGGGAGAAGTGTGATTTGTATTAAATTCTATGGAATTGTCAGTGTATCTATATTTTTTACGTAGACAAAAAAATTTAATATTCATAAATAGATAAAATAAAGCTTATTTATAAAAACGATTGAAATTTTACCAATATAAATTATATGAAAACCTTACTTGTTATAGAGAACTCGAAATGATTTTGGTGACATACAATTCACACTCCAATCGGTGTTACCATGCTCGTTACATATTGTAATTGAAAATCTTCCATAGTTGGCACGTATTAAATGAATAAGTTCACCTTCTCGACATTCTATCTTCAATATTTTGCCTTCACATTCATACGCTGTGTCATATCTCTCTGAAATAGAAATAAAACAATTCAAGTTAATATTTTAAAATTCAGAAAAACAATTTTAAATAGTTCGCTAGATTTATGAGGGATACCTTTCACGGACAGGGTCATGAGTCATTCCTGTTACTATTTCATTTTTAAAATATCAATATACAGAAAGATATTGAGCAATAAAAGAAGTCAATAATTTTTAAAATACTAAATAAAAATTTACAATGAAACTAGTTTACTATGTATGATTTTGTTGGTGTAAAAATTGGTAATATAAGTATCCTTCCAGTATAGAATTTAATGACATCTGAGATTCCGAGTTTTGGAGTATCTTTTCCCTACACTTTAGGAATATGAAGAAGATACTAATCCCAACACTTAAGGAATTTTATAGTTACACACTGGAGCTACTAGGTATACGACATCATGTGCAAGCGCTACAGACATATAAAGTACGATATGCAGTGCATCAAAACAAAATATAATTTATTCCTTGCATTTTTACATATTAGACGTTTTTCAAGGAAAAAACGCGGAAAATCGAAATTTTATTTTTTAAATTAATAATAACTTTATTGATTTCCAAGATGTAACTTCTGGTTTTTTCGAAATATTAGCTATAAACATATTTTTTATGTAAGCATAAACGGGACTCTTTCAGTCTTTTAACTTTCAAGTAGTATCCAATTAAAATTTTAAGGGCCTATTTTCAAAAACTCATCCTTACTTTATGCAATGTTAAATCTGGGGCCGTATTCTGTAAGCATAACATTGTCGTTATGCTAACTTTTAACGCTGTTGCACAAACGCAGGAACCAATTTTCTTACGTAACAACTTAAATTATGCTTCGTTGAAGTTACAGAATAAGGCCTCTGGACTTTTAAAATGAATTAGGAAAGTTTGAAAAATTATCTACAAATCGTAGATTTAAACTCATGCATTATAGAAAGAAAAAAAAAGATTTTTTAGAGAGGAATGATACAATTAGCTGAATTATGTAATCTTTGTATCTATAGCCGCCATTTTAAAAAGGTTACGGATGTGTAAAATCGCAAAAACTTATTTCCTACCTTCTTTAGTCTAAATATATCAACAAAATCATTTCCCAAAGAGGAATGATATAATTAGCTATATTATGATCAATTTTTATCTATAGCTGCCATTTTAAAAATCGCTTAAACTTATTTTTCAACTTTCTCTAATGCTAAATAGTTAAACAAAATCATTTCTTAGACAGCAATGATATAATTGGCTGAATTATAAAAAATTTGTATCTATAGCCGCCATTCTAAAAATGGCGGCTATAGATACAAATATAGATAAATGTTCTGGATATAGAAATTCGCTGAAACTTATTTTCCAACCTTCTTTGGTTTTAAATATTTAAATAAAATCATTTCCTATAGAGAAATAATATAATTAACTGAATTTATGTTAGACTTTTATCTATAGCCGCTATTTTGAAAATGTTCCAATTATGGAAAATTGCTGGAACTCATTTTTCAATCTTCTCTAATCTTGATAGGCTACAAAATAAAAAAAAAATCATTATTTAATTCCTTTTTAGATCATGATTGATTTCGATTAGATGGCTTATTAGCTAGTCCCAAAAAAATAGGCACTATTCTATGCCCAGAACCCTTTAAAAATGGCGGAAACTCATTTTCGGAAAATAGACTAAAATTTTTAATTATTAAATAGATCATTCCTTTAAAAAAAAATAACTTAAATAAAATATTTAACATGAAACGAGACACCTTCAGAAATTCGAGTAATGTTCGCCCTACTGAAAAACGCTGCCAAGTGCTTTGGCGCAATGCTTTCTCATTTCATTGAGTTTGAGTATTTATATTTTGTTCTTTAAAATGTGATTTCAATGTAAAAATGTGATTTCTATGCAAAGTTTAAAGCAAATTTATCGAGTACTTTACGTAAAATAAAGAATAAAATAAAATTTTTTTTTTCAAAATCTTTAAAATGCTCTAAAATTGTAACTGCACTAGGAAAATCAGTTTTCAAAAGCTTGTTTTCTGCTGACAGTATCAACTAACTTTTATATAAATTTTGGGGCAAATTTATCGAGTAATTAACGTGAAATAAAAGAAAAATGAAAAATCGAAATTTTTTTTTTCAATCTATAAAATGTTTTAATATTAAAACCACACGAAGGAAATCAGCTTTAAATAACTTTTCCTCAGTCAGACAAAAAAATAAATTGTATGCAAGACTAAAAGCAAATCCATCCAGTAGTTCATGAGATGTAATTCACTAACTAAATACAATTTCTTTAGAAATTTCAAAATGCTCTATAACTGAAACTAATCTGAAAAAATTAGTTTTCAAAAGTTTTCCTTTTTTGGCAATCGCAAATAATTTACATATAAATTATTAAGCAAATTCATCGACTAGTTTACATAAAATATAAAAAAAATAACATCTATTACAATGGCACAGCAACATTAAAACGCAACGATCTAATCTATACTATATTTTGTTGCTAATTTGTTGCTAATTTATTACGCCAGAAACAATTTTGTTGCTGCAGCCGTTTCCTAGAAACCATGGCTGTGCTAGCGTAAGTCTTACGCTAGTACGACCACTGCAGTAACTTTTTTTCTAATTAAGATATTTTAACGATTCAAACAAAATATTTTGTTGTTGATTTGTTGCTAAAAGATGACATATCGCTGGATTCTAAAATATTAACATTTGACTAGATAACTAACACCAGACCTTTGATAAATTTGATAATTCACTAAATTACAGGGTGGAATAATAATTAGTAAAGGATACTTTTCTGCTTATTTGTTGTTACCATTCCCGTTCAGAATCGATTTTGTTACTACAGCCGTTTCCAAAAAACCATGGATGTGCTAGCGTCAGTCTTACGCTAGAACGACCACTGCAGTAACTTTTTTTAAAATTAAAATATTTTAACGATTCGAACGGGATATTTCGTTGCTAATTTGTTGCTGAAAGATGACAAATTGCTGGATTTCAAAACATTAATATTTGCCTGGATAACTAACACCATACCTTTAAAAAATTTAATGATTTACTGAATTAAAGGATGGAATAAAAATCAGTAAAGGATATTTTGTTTTAATTGGTTGATGAACGATAATATATTGCTAGATTAATTAATATTAACTTTTGAATAAATTACCGATACCGAGACTAGAGAAAATTTTGAATGTTAAGTAAATGATGAGGTAGAAAGAAAATTGGTGATCGATATTTTTCTACGTATTTTTTGCTGATATTTTTATTAATGTTTTTGCTGCTTAAGCTATCCTCGAATAACCATGGCTTTTTAGCGTAAATGTAACGTCAGTACGACCCTTAATGTAACTTTTTATCCAATTAAGATATGTTATTAATTCAAACGGTATATTTCGTTTGATATGTTTTTCTTATAATTTTTCTTTGAATCACGAAAAACTGATATCTGATTTAACGAGTGACACGAAGTTCGGAAATATTTTTGGATTTTTTGACTATTTTCTCTAGGACTTGAGACGCGTACGCCAAGGTGAGTGTAATATAGAAGTATTACTACGGTTTTTAATTTCGATTATGGTATTCTAAAAATAAAAAAGCCACATAATTGATAATTGTTCCATTTGAGTGGATTTAAAATGGACGCTGCATCTGAATTCTTAGATATTGCCTATCTCTTATTTTTCTGCAAAATTTTTAAAAAGTAATTGCTGCTTGTAGTATGTACCATGAAGATTATGCAAGAGGAGGGTCCATAAGTTTTCAGGCCACTCGTAGAGAAAGTATACACCTTTTTTATCATTTTTGGTCTAAATAGATGAAGGGAACATTTTGAAGGTTAACTGCACTGGTTTGGAGCGTGCGCTGAACTTTGTCTGAATATGGAAGTCTCCGTAAGTGTGAGCCATTGTAGTGACACACAGTGGGCAAAAAAAAATTTTTTTTGATAAAAATCTGCCTATAAGTCAATTCCTAATCAATTTTGATCCAACATGAGTTAAAATTTAGGTTTTTAAAAATACTTTCGGGGTACATTTCTTAAAATAATGAACTCGTTCTTCTAACATTCGAAAGATAAACCTAAACCCATAAGCCATGGACCCATAATCCCTGAACCCAAAAACTTGTAGATAAACGCATAAAACCTAAAGCGATTAACTCTAAACCCATAAGAGATAAACTTATAAACCCATAAACCATAAACACATAAACCTATAAACCATAAGCTCATAAACCATAAACTCATAAAACATAAGCCCATGAGCCATAAACCCATAAACCATAAACCGATAAACCACAAACCCATAGATCCATAAACCGATAAACCATAAACCCACAAAACCAGGATCCCATAAATTATGAACTCATAAACCATAAACCCATAAACAATTAACGCATAGACTATAAACCATAAATCATAAACTATAAACCATAAACGCATAAACCATAAACCCATAAACCATAAACCTATAAATCATAAACCCATAAACGATAAACCCATAAATCTATAAACCATAAACCCATCAAACATAAGCTCATAAACCCTTAATGGAGATCTAGGCCCATGAGCCCTAGACCTATAAACTCTGAACGCATAGGCTCTAAACCCATAAATCAAAACCTATGAACCTTGAACCCACTAATATTAAACTTCGTTGAAAATTAAAAGAGTATATTTTTTTATGATGAGGAATCGAAATGATATGTTTTTGTTCGGAAAAAATCGAAATGATTTGTTTTTCCTTAGAAAAAATTTAAAACAATATATTTTTTATCGGTAACATCGAAATGATATAAATGAAAATATTGAAATTTAATTTGTTTCTACAAACGGATTTATTCTATTCGAGCAAATAATTTTCTGATAGCATTCGAAAGTCATTCATTTTATATGTTACGTTCTTAATACCCTTATCATTAGCGTTACTTTATGTTCACCACGTGGAGGTTGCTTAACGGATTTTGCACATCATGTAGCCCTTAAAAGGGCTGTTTTTTTTAATTTCAGCTTGGCTCTATAAAAGCATATTTTGAGCTTTATCGGTCAGTTGTGGAACACTTTTTTTTTCTTGCAACTTGACTCACTAATGGATCTGAATTTACTAATATATATTTCATTGTATCAATATTCGTGTTCGATCTCTCATTCATCCGGCTGCTGAAGGATCTTGCTTCTCTGACAACTTTGTTGCTTCCTTCTTGGGATTCTTCAGAATAATGACCAATCGGCAAATCGAACGTTTTTATGATATCTGCTTCATGAATTAGAAGTTCATGTATAGATGGTGGTAACTTATACCATGGATAGAGTTGTATATGTCTTGCAAAGGTTTGCAGACAATACTCCTTAAATTTGAGAGTATCAATCATTTTTCCACAAGTTATCACTTGCAGAATATTATGAAACCTCACAATAAAATTTTGATCTAAGCCTGTTATTTTGGAAACTGCTTCAGCTTGACGCATAAATGCCCGAGCAACATTACCAGTATTTGTCGTCCCGTAACCCTGCCTAACTTTATCGACAGTTAATGAAAGTTCAGACTTTAAATCATTTTGGATTTGCTGCTTTCTCTTTTTTTCTTGTCTTTTTCTTCAACTGTTCTCGCACAAAACTTTTTGAAATCTTGATTATATGAAAAATGTAATAGAAATTGCGGTGTGCGAATCCGCATATGCAGGATGGATAAACCAAATTTATAGTGGGACTCATTAAAGGGTAACTTTTTTATATAACTCAAGTTATTAGCATATTTAGATCCTACACCACATATATTGCAACACGAAGAAGCTCTCTGGTTTGTTAGGTAATTAATTTGAATCAAAATGTATATCAAATATAATCCATGAAGTGTAATGGAATAAGTTTCAACTTCATTCAACAAGTTATTCATACTTTTTTTTTACCAGAGATTCTGGTTCTTTTGCAAAAACAAATTTGGTGATTCTACAGTAATGTATTGATGAAGGTGTTTTATTTGTCCAAATTATTTTATCTGCAGTTTCCAGTTGAAGAGGAACAAAGGAAATTAAAAAAAAAACAGAATTAAAATTCTTATTATCATTTTTGTTATAAAATACATGATCACTACAGCCTTCATCATGAGAGTCTTCGTTCAAACTGTTATTGTTTCTGACAATATTATCATCATCATAATCGCCTTTTGACCACTTTTAGTTTGTCATTTGATTGGAATCAGCACTATCCATACCCCATTTCCCCTTCAATATTAATTTCTTACTATGGAGCTCTGTGAGCTCACTCTTCTTCAATTGTAATAAAACTCATTCAACAGTGTGTCCAAGTAAAGAAATAAAATTTACACTCGCTCCATTGATATAAGTCTCAATATGTTCTCCATCAAGAGATAACATTTATTCTTAACTTTTACGATATTATAAAAAGATGGATATGAATTGTTTTTACTTATTATTTTATTATATTTCCGTAGCTTCAGATATTTTCTCTTCGACAACTTGAAATCGACAAACATCGCTAAAGTATTATATATGAGTTCTTCATTTTCATCGCTCGAATCTTCAGTGTCTGATTTATTTTTAGAAACCATTCCAGTATTTTCGATTGCTAGAAGGAGCTCCTCTCTTGTAAAAGATGAAGAAAGATCTTTGATTTACCTCTTTTTATCTTTTGAAGCTCCTTCTTCATATGTTAGGCGAGGTCGACCTCTTTTAGCTGAACTAGAGGAAGATTGAATCTCTTATGATTCCTCATTTTCAATAGAAAACTCAACAACAAAATCAAATGCTAAAAATTGCAGATATTTTCTAATAAAAGCTGATCTTACTTTTTTAATATTATTCCATTTGCGATCATAGTCCGGAATAAAAGGATTAATTGATGTTTTCTCCATAATTTTCAATTGATTTTCATCAAATCTAGATGAATTCTTAATGCGATTAAAAAGCAAATCTTTTTTTGTGAATTCCCGTGTATCACTATTCCAAATTATTTCGAACAGCTCCATGTCATTAACTTTATATTCCATTATTTGAGATAATATTACATTCATATCGAAAAATTGAGAAGCAAATTCGAAGTATCATGTAGAAAAGAAAATTGATAACACATCATATAAATATTTTTCAAATATTTATAGAAAATAATAATATGTTCACTTCCAACCACAAGTTTTCAAATTATTTCTCGATAGCGTTAAACTAGAAATTAGATATGTTGCGATTATATCAGAATACTGTGTGCTAATGTTTTATTAACGCTTCTTCAACACGAATATTCGTAATGATCGATGAAAAAGAAGTAATCAACTACTCTGCTACAGATTATTACCAAGTTCTCTTCGTGTCTGTCTGTTTGGACGGAATTTTGCAATCGATTTTAAACTAACTCCCCGATTAGCTAAAGACTTGAAATTTTAAACATAGCTCAGAACTGGATGACAAAGCAATATTATAAACAAATATATATATTCCCACCAAAAAATATATTAATATATTCAATTATATACGAAGATATTAGCAAAATTTAATATTTGAAGATTGTATATATAGATATATTTTTAACATTGGTGTTTAAAAATCTTCAAAAATTTTTAAAATTCTTTAACTTGTTATATATCGTAATTAGACTTAAATTAAAGCATTTTGCATTGTACATACTAAATTTAGGACCGTATTTTATTAATTTTATAGTCCAACAATGCATAAAAATATAAATCTTGGTTGAATTTCTAATAGCGTAATTATTGTCAAAATGGTGACCACGTGTTTTCTAAATTTTTAAATCGAACTAAAAAGTATAGAATAATATTTAAATAAAAAAAAAAACTTTTTGATGTACCACGTTTTTAAATCAAACTAAAAAGTATAAAATAATATTTTAGTAAAAAAAAAATTTTGATATACCACGTTTTTAAATAAAACTAAAAAGTATATAATGATATTTGAATAAAAAAAAACTTTTTGATATACCACGTTTTTAAGACGAACTAAAAAGTATAAAATAACATCTACTAACTACTAATCGCTATATACTTTTATCACCTTTGTCGATCACCACACTCTATATGTATTGTTCAGGAATTTTTTTATTGTGAATTTTTAATAGCCACATAAATATTCATAAGATTCAAAATGAAAAACGTGGGGCGTATGTAGCAGATAATTGATGCATGAATAGTTTATCTATTGTATGCGTCCCACGTTTTTTGTTTTGAATCTTACGAATATTTTAGTGGCTATTAAAAATTCACAATAAAAAAATTCCCGGACAATATATATAGAGTCTGGTAATCGACAAAGATGATAAATGTATATAGCGATGGTAGAAATTATTTTATACTTTTTAGTTTGTTTTAAAAACGTGGTATATAAAAAGATTTTTTTTAATTTAAATATTTTTTGAAAGAAATTCATTCTGAATAAAACTTGAATTTTAATCATTGGCCGATGAAATGTAATTTATGGGTTTATGGGCTCATGGGTGTAGGGTTCATAGTTTATGGGTTTATGGACTTATAAGTGTTGGGTTTATAGTTCATGGGTTTATGGTTTATGGGTTTATGGACTTATAAGTACAGGGTTTATAGTTTGTAGGTTAATGGTTTATAGGTTTACGGTTTATAATTTATAAGTTTATGGTTTTATGATTTTATGGGTTGATGGGTTTATGGTTTATGGGTTCATGGTTTATGGGTTTATGGTTTATAAGTTTATGGTTTTATGGTTTTATGGGTTGATGGTTTATGGGGTTATGGGTTTACGGTTGATTGTTTTGTAGTTTATGGGTTTATGGTTCATGGGCTTATAGTTTATGGGTTTATGGTTCATAAGCTTATGGTTTATGGGTTTATGGTTGATGGGTTTCTGGTTTATGGGTTTATGGTTAAGGGGACAAAACACTTTTATAACCTGCAAACATAAATATTCAATATTCATTATATTTAACTTAGTTATTTTTTAATAAATGAAATATCTAAAAGTAGACTCGTATACCCTTAATAATCTTTCTTATTATAAGATATCTTGTCAGTACTCGCCCTTATTCACCAATGAAACTATGAATATGTTGTAAGAATCAACAAATACATAGTTATTTGTTACTCTGATAGTTGTTAGAATTACTCGTACTAACCTTGAATCAACTGGAAACTAAGAAATAATATTTAATATGGAGTAATCATATTATATTTTATTTTATAATTCAAATTAAATATTAAGAAATAAAATTTAGATTTAAAATTTATATTTTATTTAATATTAAAATTTATAAATAGAATTTATATCCAAATATGTAATAATAATTAGAATTATACACTGACATGAATTTAATATGCACCCGGTGTATAGAAATCCATCACACCTATTGTACTTTTCTTTTCAGAGTATGTGCTTTTTTCGAATAAGACTAACTTGATCACTCTACATTGAATTATTTCCTATCATTCAAAGTCCTGACCCACTTGACAGATACATTTTCACGTTCGATGTTCGATTTCTCCAACATCTTGAGAAAGTTATATCAAGATCAGCACTATTTGGGGAAGTCGATTCAAGTTATTTTTTAACAGCTTCAGATGTAGAACCTTTTGCCACTTGTTCGTGTACTTTTGTTATTTAACTATTTATAGCAGTGAACGCTAGCTTTGATAAATCTATTAAACTACAAAAACTAGACAAACTTGCAAGTCCATGGCCAAGTACACGAGTAGCAAGAACATTATATCTGTTAAGTTTATACGTATTGTCCATAAGCACTTTCTCTCTTGTTAGAGTTTACAGTTGCTTATTCATCACAAAAATCACAAGTCATATTAATTTTGAATCCTTATTCTCAAAAAGAGGTTTCAATAAATTTCATCTTATGATGGCACACACTGCAACACAATTGTTCTAACATAGAAGATAGAATGTTGATATCAACATTTCTATTTTTGCCCTGGAACTTGAAAATTCTGTTCTTTTCAGTTTAGTAAAAGAAGTAGAGGGTCTACTTCTCTTAGCTTCAGGAGAATTTTTATTACTCCTACCAAGACATTTCCTTGACCTCTTTTTAGATCTTCCTGTAGATCGTTTTCTATCTTGATGTTGGTTATGAAATCTGCCTCTTGTATCTCTTTCATTATTTGACATTTTTGAGGTTCGTATTCTTAGTGTCCATTCAAGCTTTTCACACTTTAAATACACTTTCTATTTAGATAAACGTAGAATTTCAGGCGCACATAAAAAAATATGAAATAACTCACAAACGTGTAATTTATTAAAAATTAATAATTTTACGTAAATTAAACCACAAAACCTACTAATAATTTTTCAAAAGCACTTTAAATAAACAAACTTGTTGCAAACTGACCATACAATCAGCTGAGACTGACTGTCATGTAGCGAAATGATACGATCCGAAAGCGCGAACGCATGAAATTCAAATTGATAAAAAATTACATGAATAACTATGTGCCACTTGTTTCTTTACAAAATCAAAACGGAATCAAATATGGATGTAAAACTTTTTAGAACTTAAATCGAGATAAATATTTTGTTAAAATTAAAAAAATAAACTCTTTTTTTTTCAATTAAACCTAAAAAAAATTACTAAAAATTCGAAAAATTTAATTAAAAATAATTCCTAAAATTTTTTTAATTTGTAAAAATTATATCATTATATACTTAATAAATAAAAATAAAATTAAATCTCTTGAAAAAAACTTTTTGGAGATTAATTTATGATTTATGAATTATTAAATCAAGTAATAAAAAAATAAGTTCTTATAGTGTTTTAATAAGATTAGCTAGAAATTTGAAAAAAATCTCAAAATAGCAAAATTAACAAAAAAATCAATTAAAAGTTTATCCTACTAATTTCTTCATAAATACGAAACTAAATGAGATAGGGTAAAAAAACTTGTTGGAGCTTATTCTACAGTAAATTTCCTATAAAAAAAAGCAATAAACCCAAATTTGATGTTGGAACCAGAAAAAAGGTGTTTTGTGCCCTTAATGGGTCTATGATTTATGGGGTTATGGGTTTATAGGTTTATGGGTTCATGGTTTATGGAATTATGGTTTATGGAATTATGGTTTATGGAATTATGGTTTATGGGTTTATAGGATCGAATGTTAGCAGAACGAGTTCATTAATTTAAGCAATATACCCTGAAAGTATTTTTAAAAACCTAAAATTTAACTCGTGTTGGATCAAAATTGATTAACGATTAGCTTGTAAGCAGATTTTCGTCTAAAAAAATTTTTTTTTGCCCACTGTGTGCCACCACAATTTCTTAAACTTATGGAGACTCCCATATCCACACAAAGTTTAGCGCACGCTCCGAATCAGTGCAGTTGACATTAAAAATGTTTCCTTCATCTTTTTACACCAAAAATGATATAAAAAAGGGGTATACTTTTTCTACGAGTGGCCATAAAACTTATGGACCCTTCTTCCGCATAATCCTCACGGAATATACTACAAGCTGCAATGACTTTCTTAAAATTTTGCAAAAAAACAAGAGATAGGAAATATTTTAAACTACAGGTTCAGTGTCCATTTTAAATCCACTTAAATGGAACAATTAGCAATTATGTGGCTTTTTTATTTGTAGAATAGCATAATCGAAATTAAAAACCGTAGTAATAATTCTATATTACACTCACCTTGGCGTACGCGTCTCAAGTCCTAGAGAAAATAGTCAAAAAAATCCAAAAATCTTTCCGAGCTTCCTGTCACTCGTTGGATCAGATACCAATTTTTCGTGATTCAAAGAAAAATTATAAGAAAAACATATCAAACGAAATATACCGTTTGAATTAATAACATATCTTAATTGGATAAAAAGTTACATTAAGGGTCGTACTGACGTTACATTTACGCTAAAAAGCCATGGTTATTCGAGGATAGCTTAAGCAGCAAAAACATTAATAAAAATATCAGCAAAAAATACGCAGAAAAATATCGATCACCAATTTTCTTTCTACCTCATCATTTACTTAACATTCAAAATTTTCTCTAGTCTCGGTGTCGATAATTTATTTAAAAGTTAATATTAATTAATCTAGCAATATATAATCGTTCATCAACAAATTAAAAACAAAATATCCTTTACTGATTATTATTCCACCCTTTAAGTTAGTAAATTATTAAATTTTTCAAAGGTATGGTTTTAATTATCTAGGCAAATATTAATATTTTGAAATTCAGCAATATGTAATCTTTCAGCAACAAAATATCCCGTTTCAATCGTTAAAATATTTTAATTTGAAAAAAAGTTACTGCAGTGGTCGTGCTAGCCTAAGACTTACGCTAGCACAGCCATGGTTTCTCGGGAACGGCTGAAGTAACAAACTCATTTACGAACGAAAGTGTCAGCAACAAATTAGCAACAAAATATCTTTTACTCATTTTCATTTTACCCTTCATTTTAGTAAATTATCTAATTTTTTCAAGGTATGGTGTTAGTTATCTAGGCAAATATTAATATTTTGAAATCCAGCAATATGCCATCTTTTAGCAACAAATTAGCAACAAAATATTCCGTTTGAATCGTTAAAATATCTTAATTAGAAAAAAGTTACTGCAGTGGTCGTACTAGCGTAAGACTTACGCTAGCACAGCCATGGTTTCTCGGGAACAGCTGAAGTAACAAAATCATTTACGGACGAAAGTGTCAGCAACAAATTAGCAACAAAGTGTCCTTTACTAATTTTATTCCACCCTTTAATTTGATGAATCATCTAATTTTTATTAAGATATGGTGTTAGTTATCCAGTCAAATATAAATATTTTGAAATTTAGCAATATACCATCTTCCAGTAACAAATTAGCAACAAGATATCCCGTTGGAGTCGTTAAAATATCTTAAGAGGCGGTCGGAACCATTTGCAGCTTGGTGTCGCTGCAGGTGAGAGAAGAATATAAAATATTTTTTATACACGGATTCACAATTTAGTAAAACAACAATATACTTCTAATGTTGTCAATAACTCTTGCCATATATATATAAAATAATTATCGATGCTAATCTTGTTTGAAACGTCTAAAATATTTTTGTAAAACGAAAAATGCTGCGCGTAATAAAGCGGATATAAACATGTGTATTTTTCTTTGGTGCGACAGAGAAAATAATACTAAAGAATGACGAATACATATGCTCACGCCGGCTCTATCTCGCGCTGCATTTTTCGCTTTACAACAATGTTTTAGACTTTTCAAACAAGATTAGCATCAATAATTATTCTACATATATATGGCTAGAGTTATTGACAACATTAGAGGTATATTATTGTTTCAGTAAATTGTAAATCGCTGAGTAAAAATTATTTTACATTTTTCTCTCACCTGACCGCAGCGCCCCCATGCGGCAAATTTGACCCAACCGCCTCTTAATTAGAAAAAAAAGTTACTGCAGTGGTCGTACTTGCGTAAGACTTACGCTAGCACAGCCATGGTTTCTCGGAAACAGCTGGAGCAACAAAATCGTTTTTGGCGTAACAAATTAGCAACAAATTAGCAACATAATATGGTATAGGTTAGATCGTCGCTTTTTAATGTTGCTGCGCCAGCGTAATAGACGTCTTTTTACATTAAGAGCAGGCCGGATTCGCTGTCCTTGTCTAATTGGCATTTTTGTTATTTACTCAAGTATTAATCGGTGTATCTGCAAATTGAAGGTTATGCGCAATAGATATTATTATTACAAATATTTATGCACAAGAAAAAAAAAATCTACCGATTTGTTTTTGAGAAAAGTAAGGAACGCCGAAGTAAAAGATTATGTTTATAATATTTTCGCGTTCCTTACTTTTCTCAAAAACAAAGCGATAGATTTTTTTTTTCTTGTGCATAAATATTTGTAATAATAATATCTATTGCGCATAACCTTCAATTTGCAGATACACCGATTAATACTTGAATAAATAACAAAGAACTCAATTGTTACTCGGTCGGTATCAGGTTCTACTCCGGCCTGCCGTTAAGTTCCCCTTGCCTCTAACGTGAATAAATTCACAACAGATGTTCAAATTGTTCTCCATTTGCTTTCTGATAGTAACCAATCCTACTGTAAAATGATTTAAATGCATCTTGGATCATCTGTCGTAAAATCGCATTAATTTTTTTAAACATTCTACGTCTTAATTCTTTAAGGTTTTTTTAAATCATTTCTGTATGCTCGATCTCTTAAATATCCCCACAAAAAATAGTCCAAAGGTGTTAAGTCTGGATATCTTGGAGCCCACTCTACTGTATCTCTTCTACCTATCCATCTTTCGAAAAATGTCTCATTCAGGTATTGTCTGACATTGACACCGTAGGGAGCTGGAGCGCCATCTTGCTGAAATCATGTGTTTTCAAAATCATCTCCTTTTAAGGCCTGGATAGCTAGAAAAATCTGATTTCGCGAAAGTTATTTATAACTTTCAGCATTCAAAGTTTTTTCGATAAAAAGGGACCTATTATTGTATCACCTACCATTCTGCCCGCTCGTTCAATTTTAGAGGATATTGTGTGTGACTCTCTCTTATTCAATATATCGGACCAATATCTTAAGTTATGACGATTGACTTCGCCATTTAATTAAAATGTTGCTTCGTCTGAAAAAAAAATATTTTGTTTACCTTCAAAATCTTTAGAAGAGATTTTTGATCAATGTCCTGTTGTAAAGCTACTGATCGATATGATTCAAGTGGATTTTCCACAAAAGACAGTGAAAGATCCAATTTTTTTCTCTTTATTTGTTGCTGTTTGTGGTCTTCCAGTAACAGCACGATTTTTAATAGACCTCGTTTCTTCAAAACGTTTTAAGGTCTTTGAAACTGTGGATTTAAACAAAGGAGTGTCGCCATCGCCGTTTTAAAATGTTGCATTAAAGAGATTAACAACATTGGTATACGACCTTTGCAGATCACCCCAACCCCCCATCATTAGAAGAGATATTCGCTCTCTTTCGGACAAACAAAACATTTTAAAAGTTTTGAAAAAAAATGTAATGTAGCTATTATTATTGTAACCAACAAGAAAAGGAAAAATTAAGAAATATTTTCCAAATCTCTTGAATTAGTTTAACCACAAAACACTATTTGTTCTTTTTTATTGGTTAAGTAATTTTTTATTTTAAGAGTCTGTTTAATGACAAAACTATAAGAACAAAAAAATAAGGTTTCAACTTACAATTAATACAAATCAAGAACAAATGAAATTTTAAAATCTGAATAATAAAAATTTTTTTTTTAAAAATACATTTGTACAAGCACTTCTATTTTATTCCTAAATTTACACTTCTTTCAGATGACTTTCAAATAATTTCGAATTTTCAACAAACAATTAGTTTTACAGCTTATGAAAGAGGAAAAAACGTGATTTACAAGGGTTGCTCCCTTTAAAAAAAATTTTTTTTTTTTCAAAAATAAAATAAATTAATGAGGGATCTTTAAATTGCTTTTTATTTGTTTCGTAACAAAAATTGACCTTGTATTTGTATTTTTGAAAATCTTTTTTCAAAATTTTTGAACATTTATTACTCAGGAATAAATTAAAATCACCTATTAGTAGGCCAGGAGAACTACTCCAAAAATAGTCGTTTGAAATAAGTCGCTTGATTTTGAAATAACCTTGAAAATATAGTTGAAGGTCAAATCCAAGATCACTATCGGATTCCTTGTTCAAAGTTACCTAGGGTATGCTTTTTGTTTGTTCTGTTTTACCACTAAACTAGAGAGATTTTTAAGAAGTCATACGCTGACCTCTATTTGACCTCTAGAGGTTACGTTAATCTCATACCTAAACACATATCCAGGCGTAAAATTTTTCACTCTTTTCGATTACGGTATAAAAAGTAGGGGTTCCCTTTTAAAAAAATGAGGTTGACCTTGAAATAACCTTGGAAATGAAGTTCAAGGTCAAATCCAAAGTCACCATCGGATTCCTTGTTTAAGATTACTTAGGGTATGCCTTTTGTTTGCTTTGTTTCACTATAAAAGTCGCAAAATTTCGAGGGGTTTCCATACTTTTTCCTCACCCCGTATATTTTTGGGTTACTTCTTATTATTTAGAGTAAAACATTTTTTTATTTTAAACAAACCAGCATTAAGTTCATAAAATTAAGTCCCTAATATGTAATAATCAAAAAAAAAGTTATGAATTATTAATGTATTATAATCATTGCTTAAACAATCTATATATTAAGTAAGTATGCAAATATAATTATTATAATATGTTATTAATTTTGATAAGTTATTTAATATGGAGATTTATTTTTAGAATAAAGAAATTTATTATGATAAAAAGAATGATAAATATAGTAGTATTTTAAAAATCATGCAATCAGTACTTTTATTTTTATACGATTGTAAATATTAGGTAGTTAATTTTAATAAATCAATATTGGTTTGTAATAAAAGAATATTTTACTTTTGTACGTTTATAATTTATAAATAATTTCAACTAATGTAAAGTTACTTAAAAAGATATAATTTGTAATAAAATACACTGAAGAGTTCATTGTATATATGTTTAATTAAACTAACAATCATAGAGTTGATGAAAAACTATTAATATTATATTATAAATATTTCGACAATATAATTTTGTTTTTATTAAAAAACCTATTTTATAAAAATTGGTCGTTTTTTTTAAAATAAACAAAATTTTTCTTCAAATTTCTTTATAAAAACATAATTTTGCAAATAATACGAAAAATTTTTTTATTTACTACCATCATTATTTATAACGAATGTATACAGAATTTTCTAATAACTCATATCAAAGTTATTATTATTTTCACGCGCTACCCTAGATTAAAAAAAAGAAATATGTGAATTGGACTATAATTACCACACTGAGAAACTTTTGCACGATATAAGATGGTGCGTTTTCAAAACGCACCACAAGGTGGCACACACGCACGATGATTCTTGAAACCCGCACGACAAATAACAATGCGAGTCTGATCTATGTTTCTTGAAGCGTTTTGCTTTACATTTTGTCAAGCGTGCACGATATTTTGCGATGCAAAGTATAGAATGAATAAAGTTTTACAGTGCATGAGTGCGATATATGAAACTCGTATATGTAAAATATAATTTATAAATAGATATGGATAGAAAAGTTCGAAATTTGTTATCCACTTGGAAATTAGAAAAACTGTGGTACAAATTTTTTGGTAAGTAAGATCTATATTGTTTATTTCAAGGCTAATTAGTCCTTGTTTTTTAATCTGAATTTTTTGTAATCAAAAACTATTGTTTTATAATTTTTTTAATAAAATCATTGTAGATTATAAGTTTTAATTATTTTCTTCTTTATTTTCTATTGTTAATATCGAATTCTTATTCTTATACAAAATTTAAATACAACTTTAAATAGTCATTTTAGAAAGTTTTGTACTTAATGCTTTGAAATTTTGACCAATATTTTATATAATTATTACAAACTTTCTGGAAAAAATTCAGACTTTCAACTTTAAAAATATTAAATAAAAAGATTTCTTAAATATCATTTAAAAGCTGTGTGTACGAAAAGACATGATACGATGAAAATCAAAATAACATTATTAATTGTGATTGAGGAAGTTTATGAGTTTAGAGTCTGAATTTTTTACAAAAAGTTTGTATTAATTAATTGAAATAGTGGCCAAAATTTTATTTCACTAATCAAAAAACTTCCAGAATTAAGTAAGAGAATCAATTTTTTTAAATCTTGTAATCGTGGTGTTCAAAATTTTTATAATTTATTAAAACTTTGGAAGTTTATTTGCTACTAGTTTGAATTTTTGCTATATAATTTATAATAACAAATTAAAGTAGCAACAAAAATTTTAAAGCATTAAATGAAATAATTTTTAAAATAACATTGAAAAGCTGTGTAAGAAAATACATAAAGATGGTTTTTAAAGTTTTTTAATCAGTTTTCAACAAATTGACTTGAAAATTTTTAGAGATTTTTAATTTCTATATCTTCACAAGTTTATTGTACTAGAATTTTGATAAGACAAGTTCAAATAAATGTTAAACTAAGTTACCTACATTAAATTTACAAAAATATCTAATTTTTCTAATATTTTCAACTTTTGACTGAATTAACTTTTTTAATTCTTTTTTTTTTTTATTAAACTATAAACTTGTGAAGACATAAATTGAAGATTTCTGAAACTTTCAAATCAATTTGTTGAAAATTAGCTGAGAAATCCTGCGGTAAGTAATAAAATAGAAAAATCAAGGCTGAGCGAAGAGAAGGATTTCAAGCATCGCATGAGATATTTTGAAATTACTAATGGATATAAGTGTTATATTTATTCTATATTTAAGATAAAATAAAATTTTATTAATTATCATAAGAAAGGAAAAATATTACAATTAATTATGTAATATAAATTTTTATTGTATTATATATTTTCTTACACATAGCTTTTTAATATTATTTTAGAAATTTTTGTACTTAATGCTTTAAAAGTTTTGCTGCTATTTTAATTGATTATCATAAATTACGTAACAAAAATTCAGACTTGTAGCAAATGAACTTTCAAAGTTTCAATAAATAATGAAAATTTCAAACACCACGTAACGACTTTTGAAACACGTAAGTAGCGCCAGACGTACTTTAAGACGCTCTGTACTTTTTTGACTTTTTTGTGCCGCAAGCTGCCTTCGGGCGTTTTTGTTTCAGGGTACTTGCAAGCGCCTTAATGCAAGACAGTATCTGTTTCAAGATTGTAAGCAGTGATGCTGTCCTTGCTTTGCTGATGTGAGTTTTTCTGGACCGGTGGGCTTTTTGAGGTTAGTGACAAATTGACTGTTTTTGGAGGGAAGGCAGTATCTGGTGGTTTTTAGAACACGCCAAGTGACGAAATTTTTCAAATTTGCCGCAAGAGGTCGCTATCATGGATCGATGTGCCATATGTAAGCAGCCGTCATCTGATATATGTGGAACAAAGAGACTGTATAATTGCTCGACTTGTCGTCAGCGCTGTCATGCTAAATGTATGACACGCATACAATTTAGTAGGCACAGGTTACCACTATACCTGCAACAAATGTGTGAAGACAAAGAATGAGAGAGGCAACCTCTCCAGTTCACATGCTCGCGATGCTAGCATTAATAATAGCCAACTACTCGATGTCGGTAACGCAGCGGAGAAGTCGCCCCTAAGCACATCGACTCCATCGAGAACTGACATGCAAGTACCACCGGTTATCGTCATACAGGGGCAATCAACATCTAAGGAACTTCAGAAGGCTGGTGGCGCGGCGAAAAATAAGAAGATTAGCTTAAGTAACATTTTAAATAATAATAATTTAATTCAACCGGCGCATAGTAAAGGTGGCGCTGCGCATGTTGCCCCCGCTGCCAATATTAAAAATGATAAAACAAAAAATTTAACAAATAACGATGCAAAATTGAATAATAATGACATCTCCATTTCTCAAGCTGCTTTGTTTGAAATTGAAGGAAATTTGTCTCGTAAGCTTGACTCAGTCTTAGGCGCTTTCGATCGAATACGGAGTGTTGAGAGCAGCATAATGGGTATTGATGATGGCTAGCGAGGCATCTTAGATAAACTTAGCAATCAGTACAAAGTAATAAAAAATTTTGAGGTAATGCAGGCAAGGCTGCTTGATGGAAATATTAAATTAAGGGGGATAGTCAGCAGTTTGGAAAATAAATTGTCCACTCTAATTGAAAAGTATGATAAGACTGATTTAAATTTAAATTCGAAAATTAATAGCCTTCAATCTGCTATACAAGCTGAATTTAATGGAGTGGACAAGAATTTTTCAGAACTTGGAGTGGGGTTGGCATGCATGGTGCAGACCGTCTCTGATCTCAGTGTGCAGGAGCGTGTAGAAGAGCGTGAAAATGTCTCACACACTGACACGAATTTAAAGGAAACAGCAGACGCCAACACACAAATTATAAACACAGAAATAGCAAAGGATAATCATCAAAACACACAAAATTGTGGTATCGAGGGTGGCTCATTGGTGATCTCCAGTGGACTGGACTGCTTAGCGGCTAATGTTCGACAGGGGGATTATGTTTGTGCTGTCCTCGGTACCATATTTTCGGACTTAATGCAGTCACACATTTTGTCGGTTGTGTGTTTAACATCGTCTGAATCTAGAAGCGGCGTGATCAGGGACGGTCCGGGGGGTCCTCACTCGCTGCTAGTCAGACTCTCCGAGGCCAGTCTGGTTAAAAAAATATTAAATAAAAAAAGAAAAATCACTAGTTTTTCAACGGCAGACATTGATCTTTCTCGTTTTGCCAGTCTGTTTGTCATAAAAAACCATTATAAGGTTTTCATTAATGAATACCTTCAAAAAGATACATATAAAAATTTCAAAGATCTAAAGAATTATGCTAAGGTTAAAGGTATTAAATTTATTTGGCATAGGAGTGGCAGATTTCTGGCAAGACGGGCGAGAGGGGAGAGAGCATACACATTTGCTACTAAAGATGATATAGATCAAATTTTAACTAGTTCAAATAATGTTATTGTAGACAAAAATTTTATTGCTGACAAATCTTGTGTGATTAGTAGATGTTTAAATAAGGTTGACAATGTTGTTAAGATAGCTCCCAATGATGAATGTCCTGTTATTAAAAGTAAGTTAAATAATAATGAACTCTCTCCCCAATGACTAAGCCAGATCTCCTCAGTGAGTCGAAAAGGGAGAAGGGGTGCACTGCGAGCGGGCTTTTTGAATGTGACTTCTTTAAGGGCTCACATTGGACAGGTGCGTGAGCTTCTATGTGACGACCATTCTTATGACCTGTTTGGAGTGGCTGAGACCTGGCTGGGTCCGACTGTCTCGGATGACGTCATTCAGGTTAAGGGGTATAAAATTTTTAGACAGGATAGAAACCTTCATGGAGGAGGGGTTGCCCTTTACGTCAAAGATAGTTTGAAATGTGAGATATTAGCTTTTTCGAATACCACAACTATAACTGCCAGTGGTAAGCCTGAAGTGCCTGAATATATTTTTTGTTCTGTTAAAGCAAATGGCAACTCTGAATCTGTGTTGGTTTCCGTCATTTACCGTCCTCCTGTCATTTACTTTACAAAAGATTCTGATCTAATTGATACGTTAGTCAGTTTGACTCCCGATTTTTCATTTAAGATTATAATGGGAGATCTGAATGCCGATCTCCTGCGAGAAAGCATGATGCGAAGTTTCTTAGTAAACTGTCCGCTGAACTTTCGCTTCAGTTGGTCCAGCACGGTGCCACGCATATAACTCCATCGTCTCGCACATGGATAGACCTGATTTTTGTAAATGACAATGACACTATACTAGACGCACGTAACGTACCTGCGAACTTTCATAGTCGGCACAATTTAATTGAAGTTTCTATAGCCTACAATGCTAGCAGTTTAGTGCAAGAACCAATTAAGTATAGAAATCATAAAAACATTAGTGAAAAATTATTATTGGAGAAATTGGCCGGCTATGATTGGTCCAAATTGACAATTGATATAGTGGATCCTGAGTCTGCACTTGACTGCATTTGTGATAATCTCACTGCTGCTATTGAAAATTTAGCACCGGTGAAAATATTTAAATGTACGAAAAAGAAGCCACCATGGATGGATGGAGAGTTGTAACAGATGCAGTGCAGGAGGGATGCCACATATAGGCGATACAAACGGACAAACGACAATAAATATTTTTCAGAATTTTTAATTTTACGTAAGGCGTTGGACGAGCAGATTGAGCGTGTAAGAAGTGAATATTATCATAACAGACTGTTCGGGCTCTTGCAAGTGGTAATGTCTGGGAGGAGTTGAGAGAGCTGGGACTCTTATCCGGACCCCAAGGGGATCTGAATGGATTTGCTCCAGATGAGCTTAATGCGCACTTTGCTGGGGTTTCGGTTTCGCCACATGATGATGGTGAGGAACGCAAGAAGTTTCTTTTTGAATGCAGCGAAAATGGTTTTGCTTTTAAATCAATAAATATTAACGATGTTATTCTTGCAGTTTCTCACTTCTCATCGCAGGCTCGTGGGGAAGACGGCATTCCGCAAAGTGTGATACTTAAAGCATTACCATTTATTGGTGAACATCTTGTGACTCTGTTTAATTCCTCTTTTGAGCGGGGGGTTTTCCCTGGCCTTTGGAAACAGGCACGTATTGTGCCATTAAAGAAGTGCTCTGCACCCAAATCGCCTAAAGACTTCAGGCCTATTGCTATTTTATGTTTTCTTTCAAAGGTACTTGAGAAGATCGCCCATGACCAATTGCAGGAGTACATTACTGCTAATAAAATACTTGACCCAATGCAGACTGCCTTCAGAAAGCACAGCTCGACACAAACAGCTATTCTTAAATTAACTGATGACATAAGATCGGGTCTAGACAAAAAACTCGTCACGTTACTTTTACTTTTTGACTTCAGTAAGGCATTCGACACGATCTCTCCCTTCAAGTTACTTACTAGGCTTAGATCGATGGGGCTTTCCAGGGTTGCTCTCTTGTGGATTAACTCCTATATTTCAGGAAGGAAACAAATGGTTTCCACGCATTTAAATGAGGAATCGAGTTGGCTGACAACCAGCCTTGGAGTTCCACAGGGTTCGGTACTGGGGCCTCTGTTGTTTTGTCTTTACATTAATGACGTACGTGACGCTCTTGACTCTGGTTGCGTCGGGCACCTACTCTATGCAGACGACCTGCAAATGTACACGCAGGTGCCTCGCGAGAATGTGGAAGAAGGTATTCTCACTCTACAGAGGGCTGCCGAAGCGGTGTCGGAGTGGGCTGCTGGTGTCTCTCTCACTTTGAATTCTAATGAAACCAAGGCAATCGTCTTTGGCAATAGTCGTTTTGTAAATTCTTTTTATGCTGATGGGTAACGTACGATTGATCTGGAGGGAGGCATTAGTATACCTTTCTTTGACTCCGTGATGAGTCTTGGTGTTGTGCTTGACCCTAAACTTCCATGGGTACCGCACGTTGATATGATCACAAAAAAGTTTAATAGAGTTTTGTATGCGCTGCGGTTTTTCCGTCGGTACACCACGAAGACTCTGCGTAAACAGCTCGCAACCGCCCTGCTGTTTCCACATCTTGACTATTGTTCGGTAGTTCTGCTCGATGCTTCTCAGGAGTTGAGAAGACGAATACAGAGATTACAAAATTCATGTGTGAGATATGTAATGGGTTTGAGAATGGGTGATCATGTCTCTCCTTATAGAACCGCGTTGGGTTGGCTGCGCACTGATTCGAGGAGACAGTATTTTTTGGCTGTGCTTATGTACAAAATCGTGCGCATGAATACTCCGGAGCATCTAGTGAGTCTCTTCACTAGATGTGTACCTAGGGCGGCTACTAGGGGAGAGACTAAGGATCTTGCGGTGCCCTTTATGCACACTGAGACTGGAAGAAATTCCTTCCAAGTTCAAGGTGTGCATTTTTGGAATTTCCTACCTGTTGAAATTAAGTATCTTCCATCTATCAGCAGGTTCAAGACGGCAGTGAGGGGGTACCTACTTGACCTTGAGTAACGGATATTCTCTTTATGTTATATTTATAGTCCCTTTATATTAATTTATTATCATGTGTAGTCCCGTATATAGATTTAAGGTGTGCTTGTATTTATAGTATGGATGATGAGCGCATGGTTGAGAGTGAATGCATTATTTTTTTTATTATCTTTGACTATTTGACTCGTTTGATTTTATTATATTTTATTTTTGGTTTTGTTTTTACTAGTTTGACTGATAGATATTAATTCGACATATTTGTTTATTGTTATATTATTGATGATTGTGTGTGTATTTTATTATTGTAATGATCTGTGATATCACTCTGAATAGTGACTTACTTTTGTAGTATTATTAGTTTTAGGAAATCGACTGTGATATCATAAGTGCAATAATTACATTATCTCATTTCTGTATCTTATTATGTATTAAATATTATATTTTTGTTTTGTTACACACTTTTTGTAAACTATTACAAATAAAATATCTATCTATCTATCTATCTACCACGATTACAAAATTTTTAAAAATAAGGTTCCATTAGTCAATTCAGGAAGTTTTTTGGTTATTGAAGTGAAATTTTGGTCTGTATTTAAATAAATTATAACAAACTTTCTGTAGATAATCCTAACTTTGAACTCATAAACTTTCTGTTTTAACTTTAAGTTTAAATTATCTTTTATTAATTCGAGTTTAATGTAAAAATTAAAAATGTTGTAAAGTTTAAACATAATGAATTTAACTGCATTTTAGAAAATGGTGTAAATTATGAAAAATTTTGTTCGATCACTGATGCAGAGGTAGATCAAATGATTGTAGATGAGGAGTCAAATTTAATATTTAAGCAATTGCATCAAATTTATTTGCAAAGCCTTATACCAAACGAGTCACTTGCCATTAATAATAATTTAAATAATTCCAAGCTAGTAATGGTGAATGTGGAAAATGAGGCTATTCATCCACAACCTGAAATCGATATTCGAAATGAAACATTACATTGTAACGTTGATAATATTCAATCAAATATTTCATCATATGAAAATCGACTTGAAATTTTTATAAATTATAAAGATAAATATAATCAAAGTAAAATTTCAATCTTATTTTATTGTAAAAATAAATAATTTTGCTTCAATTTTCATTATAATTATTTGTAGTTGATCAAAACAGAAGATTGTTTAAAATGTTAAACGACCCTCAATGTTATTTCGGAAATATTATTTTGTATAAATGGGCATATGATCAGGATATATCGAATTTTCGAAAGATTCTTACTAGTATAATTATAGATGATCAATTTGCCAAAAATAAGTATTCGCCAGACCCCACCGAATAAGCTTAATTTATGAACTGAAAAATTATTATTAATTATAATACATATTTGTTGTATATTATTTAACAGAATAACTCATCTTCAATTCGTTGCCCTGAATAAAGAAATTTTATCATTATTTCCAACGGAGTCCAAAACTTTGTATTATGAGCATGGATTTATTTTAAATGAAGGTGAAAACAACGGTGTTGGAAAGGAAAATCAAACGCGGATTAATACTTCAGGTGTATTATATCGTGCTTACCTCAATAAAAGATCTTTGTTATTGAAAGCCGGTTTGATAGGTAAAAAAAAGAAAACTCAACATATTGTAGGTATGTAGACACTCATATATCTAATTAAGTAAATTTGTTTTAAGCATTGCAATCATTAATTACAAAATTTTTCCATGAAGTTCCTGAAACTTCATCGATTGATCTAGGTTTACTATTAAATGAAATAGATGACGTTAATATAGATATATCAAATATAAAGGAAACTTGGATCACTTCCTATGAATTTAGGCAAAAACATTATCTTGAAAAAGGAATTTCATATATTGAAAAGTTTCCAGTTCTTAAAAGTTATATTGCTCCAATATTAGTAAGTTTTACAGTGACATTAATAAAACTTCGTTAATTAAAAACTTTCAATTCATTTTTTTGTATGTATTTTTTGTATTAATTTTATTTATTAATTTTAGATTGAGTATGACTTTACACAAAAATATCTAAATGATTTTAATGGATTGGATGCTGTAAAACATAGATGGACGTCCATATTTGACAGCATCATAGAACATACCAAAGAAAAATAAAAATTAACAAATTTTGAATCAAGGGATGAAGATTGTAGTAATATACAACTCTGTGGTGATTCATTATCGAATATTTTTATTAAAATAAAATCAATATTACAACATCAAGGTATTGAACGCTTAAAATTAATTTAATATGTATCTATGTATGAAAAATTTAATTTGTAATTTAATTATATAGGTGCTAAATCTATTGTGGCAATTTTTTGCTTGCCGTGGATTTTAGAATATTTTGTGCGAAAAAGCGACTTACCTACTGGGTATAAAGTTACAAAAGCCGACAAAGTAAATTCTTTTATTCGACATGTTTTAGTGAGTATTTTTTTAATAGTTAATACTTATAAAATGAAAAATACAGTTTCTTTTTCATTTTTAAGATAAATTTCATTTACTTTTTAGAACCATGACAACTGTGAAAATTTAGTTAATGAAATTAATGAAGAATATGAATTATTTGGCATAACAGCAACTCAACCACACATCATTTGTTGTGGATATTTAAACAATTTAACTTGTTGTCATGTTATAGTAAAATGTATTATTTGTAATTTTATTGAAATCATTAGTGCTATTAATTTTATTTTTAAATTAATGTTAGTTGCAAAAATTTCTTATCCTATTAATTCTCCGCATGTGTGGACTTATATTCAAAAGTGTACTTATAAATTAGATACTGTAAGAAAAAATATTGCTAAAAGACAAGCAGAAGAATTAGAATCTCTTTTAAATTGTTTAAATACAAAAAAATTAAAACATTATTCCGTTTTAGTTTTTATTTTTTTTAAGTCCTACATTTTCTGCAAAAATTATTACATTTTTAATTATTTAATAATAATTTGAAAATTTAATCAAAATGGATTTAAACCAAGAAATTATTCATTTAACATGTAAATTATATAAGAATGTGAGACTTACAAGATTAGATATTAATGATATTATTGAATTATTTTCGGATTTCACTACAAAATATAATACATTTTTATTAGCAACGATAGAATCAATTGTACATAATGCCGTATCGGAAGTAGCAATTAATGAAATTAGAGAGGTTTTTTCTAAATTTGAATGCCCTTTCAATTTTGTTAGAAGCAATAAGGTGCGAGAAAATTTATTATCTAGTTTAAAATTATACAATAAACCAGAGGAAAAAATTATTGTTGAAAAATCTGATTATGTGTTGGACGGTACGACATTAAAAAATAGCAAAAAAAAATGTTAAAATGATTCACATCTCATTACATAATTCACTGACAAAGTTATTACAAATTAAAGGATTATTTGACGCCATGTTAACTTATATGAATGGATTAAAAAACAGCAATGTATTAGAAAACTTTATTCAAGGTACTTTATGGAATGGAAAAATTCGATCATTTTCAAAAGAAAGAATAATCTTACCCTTGATTTTGTATGCGGACGACGTAGAATTTGGAAACGGTCTTGGAGGACACGCCGGAAAAAATAAAATAGGTGCTAACTACGTTAGCTTACCCACATTACCTCCAAGTTTTGTGTCAAAGCTAGACTCTATAATATTATGCGATTTGTACTATGCCAAGCATCGAAAAATATATGGTAACAAAAAAATTTTTGAAAATTCTATAAAAGAATTAAATAATTTAAATGAAAACGGTCTAGATTTAACAATAAAGGATGAATTGTATAAAGTATATTTTATAACATCCCTTATATCAGGGGATAATTTAGGGTTAAACGGAATGCTTGGATTCGTAGAATCTTTCCATAATACGGTGTTTTGCCGCATATGTTATTCAATGCCAAAAATTTTTTCGAAATGGACAATTGAATATCCGGAATCGCTTCGTACAATTTCAAAATACGAAGTAGATGTGAAAAATTTGGTAACTACTGATAGTGGCTTGAAAGAAAAGTGTATTTTTCATGACCTAAATAATTTTCATATTATAAAAAATCAATATGTCGATAACATGCATGATATTTATGAAGGGGTTTGTAGTATTACCATGACAAAAATAATACTAACTTTTGTTTTAGAAGAAAAATTATTTTCTATAGACTATCTAAATAGTCGAATGAAAAGCATAAATTTTACATTTGAATCTGGTAACGTTCCCCTGGATTTAAATTTAGATTATTTTTAAAAAAATGGCCGTTTAAAGATGAGAGCATCAGAATGCCTATTTTTTGCTAGGTATTTTAGCATAATTATTGGTCATAAAATACCTGATTTTAATCAATCGTGGAAATTGTATTTACAATTACGCGAAATGATTCATTTTGCATCAGCCCCAAAATTAGCTAGCACACACATCGAACAATTGAATGTATTAATTTAGGAATTTTTAACTTCTTATGTACAATTATATGAACATTTAATACCAAAATTTCATATGCTTACGCATTATGTTCAGCTAATTTATGCAAATGGACCACCTTCTAAAATATCGACAATGCGTTTTGAGTCCAAACACAAACACCTAAAAACTATTTCTCAACAATGTGCATAAAAAAAAAATATTTTAATTAGTGTAGCCACGCGTTACCAACTATCAACAACTCATTTTAAGTTTTCAGAATATCATGAAAAATATATAAAGTACGGCCAAAAAATATTAGATTCCAATTTTGATGTAAGGGATAATAAAAAAAAATTTATTTTGAATAAAATTGATATTAATGACTGTACATATTCAATGAACACAGGTATTTTAATAAATATTAATGATTTTTCAGAATTTGGTAGTATACGATCCATTCATCAATTAGATAATGATATTTATTTTGAGTGCAAGGTTCTTGAAGTTGTTGGTTTTGATAAACATTTTTTTGAGTACAATGTTCTCGAATCAGAAAATGTTAAATTAATAAGTTATAATGATTTAGTTTTAAGAAATCCATTTGTATTGTACGAAAATGAGAATGGAGAAAAATTTGTAGTGAGTCGTTATGTAATTTGAATAATTGAAAATAAATTTAAAAAAAATATTGTGTATTTTAAATAATTAAAAATAGATTTTAAAAATATTTTGTGTTAAAGCATTTTCTTGCTTGTATATATATATATATATATATATATATATATATATATATATATATATATATTTTATTGCAAATTTTTAATAAATTTTTATAATATAAAAGAGGATATTGTAAGTATATGATACTAATTTAAGTCTAATTTATAATTGTAATTTAATTTTTCGATGGAAAAAATATAAATTTTTGTATTAAATTGAAGTTAATAATAGCAAATATTTTAATAATAAATTCAAATTTATTAGTATATTGTCGAAAAAATTTATTATTCTGATTTTTCATAATGTTTCAATTGTCTTTTTACAATGTAACGGTATTCTACCGTGTTTGAATCTTGCGCGCTTAGGTATTAAAATAGAATAAACGCTCGGTAATATATCTCGTCTAAGACGAGTAAAGAAGTGCGTATCTTGACGACCGGCATGCGAGTGAGAAGCAAGCTGGCCGCGAGGCGCTTCAGAGAGTTTCCGGCTACCGTTGCGTTAGCACGAAACCTAAGCCGCGCTGTGCTTGTTGAAATATTTCGCCACGCGGTCCTATAATACGTTAGACTAACTTCGCAATTAATAACGCGAAACGTTGTCTTAAGTAAAAGTCGTGAGTTTATACCGACTTGCGTATTATATTATATTTGCTAGTTGCCACTCTCAGAAATTCTTTCTGTAGAGTTTTGCTTGACCGCTTTTCGCGTGTCTTAGCGGTCAGCCATTAAGTGTCAGCAAATACGTTGATCGGCGTGTATAGGATTCCACCGATCTACGTCCAGGCAACCACGTTGGCAGAGCTCAGTGGAATTCAAGGATCAGGAAGAGACGTCTTCCACCGACCTAGTCTAGAGCAGCTACGTATTGGTTACGTACAGGGGAGAAGCTACAGTAACGGGCGAGCAGCGTCTACGTGCACGTAGGTAATTTGTGTAAGCTGGCCAAAGCTTTATTGTAAGTATAATTATACTGTGCGATACCCAAGTGTCTCTTCCTCGAGAGATACTTGTTCGGGCATATTGTATCATCGGTGATATAACCGATCAGCGTCATAAGCGAGTACTATTTAGTTCGCGACGCGCCCTCCCTTTGCTCACTCTCTCATTAGACGCGTGCATTACATTTCATATATTATATCATTTCATTCTCGATTAATTCATACTTTATTTTATTACATTTATATTTTTGTCTTATAATAAATTAATTTTCTTTTCTATTAAATCATGCTTTCAATTAATTTATATTGCCTGACTATATATAACATAAAAATATATTTCCCGTTGCTTACTCCGACGCCTCCGCGGTCCTTATTTTTCTATTATAGTAAAATACATATGTTTCTATATAAAATATTTAATAGGTTTAACTAGTAAAGTTAAACCGAACAAAAATAAGGAGAACTGTGCTAGTGGCATCGCGTCTCTCGATCAGGAAAGAGAGAGACGCGCAGCAACGAGCTGACGGAAAAATACTCCGTCGCATATCAATCTATATACTAACTAGCTTCGCCGGAGTTGTTGTTAGTTTATCATACTAGATATAAATTCTAGCAGCTCCGTATTCTAATAAAAATACATGGACTTAGTTGAAGTTAAATTAGAATTAAAAAATCTAATTTCTTTTGTAACGTGTAGTAAATTACCGTTACAACAACTACAAAGTGTTTTAAAAATCTAATTATGTATTATGACCATGAACATCATATTTGCAATTATTCAACTAACAAGGAGAGTGTTTCACCTTCGGGTCACCGTTTTTGCTTAAATTTCAGGAATATTTTCTAGATGCAGAAATATAAAGAAAGCCAAAATTTTAGAGGCCAACGCCTAATATTTCCCTAGTTACAGGTCATCAAAGAAAATCACTAAAAAAGTTACTAGATTTTCAAACGCTTATAGTTCCTCAGCATTATTAGCTAGAAGCTTAAACCTTTTTTTAAATGAAAGCTGAGCTCAAATCCTTTTGAAATAGCACCTATACCATCTCAAAATATTATTTTTTCCCAAAGTTAGAGCGTAATAAAGATTGGACCTGAATTTTTTGTTTAAAACATTAATTAATAATAAAAGCTAAAATTGGGTTCAATCTTTATTATGCTATAACTTTGGGAAAAATTAATATTTCGATATGCTATAACTACTATTTCGAAAGGATTTGAGCTCAGCTTTCATTTAAAAAAAAGGTATAAGCTTCTAGCTAATAATTCTGAGGAACTATAAGCGTTTGAAAATCTAGTAACTTTTTTAGTGATTTTCTTTAATGACCTGTAACTAGGGAAATATTGAGCGTTGGCCTCTAAAATTTTGGCTTTCTTTATATTTCTGCATCCAGAAAACATTCTCAAAATTTGAGCAAAGACGGTGACCCGAAGGTGAAACACTCTCCTTGTAAGTCATTAATATTATTTTGTATATTATAAATTTTATTTGAAAAGATTTGTAAAAGGACAACCGAAACGCGACATAATTTAAATTTATTATATACGAAATTAATTTTTGTTATTTGTTATTAAAATTAATGTTATTATTTCATATAAAATTATTTATAATTTGTTAATAAGTATTTTTTAATTACTTATAATTTATTAAAAAGTAATTAATTATTCATAACGTTATATGTTAATGTTTTTCTAAAATAAATATAATAAAATTATAAAAATAATACATTCTACCATAACACCGCGCGCCACTTCAGTAAGCATTTTGTCATGTAAAACGCTTACTGCACGACAAAAAGTTGTGCATGCTTTACAAAACGCAAAGCAGGACGCAACAGTAAACATAGAGCAATTTGCAGCATTATTTGTTGTACGCGCCCAACAGTTCGCAGCGCACGCACGCCACCACGTAGTGCGAGTATGTATTACTTTTATAATGCGATGAGCACCACGTTTATTGAGGCAAAAGTTTCTCCGTGCAGAGATATTGTTAATTTGTATATGCAATATCAATTTTGACTAATGAAAATTTTTTTCTGTCCTTCCGTGAAGTAAAAGATATCAAAGTGCGCATGCACGTTGGCCGTTTATATACTCTGTTATCTGATATCGCACTCAATGTAATGCGTTAAAAAATTTACAAACGATGATATATACAATTTTTTTGTATTCATTTGTATACATTAATGCTGTTTTAACAATATATTATAAACTGGCTTATATTATAAACTTATATTATAAACTGGCTATTGAATTTTAAAAAGAGTCAAAATGTATAAAAACAATGACCCCATGTTATTCTTTTTATTTTTACAATAGTAGACTTTTAAAAAATTCAAATTAAAGGTCTTGAAAAGAACTTTGTTTTTCATTTTATAAAATTAATAAATATCTAAAATTGGCTTATTTATAAATTATTTTATTTATAAAAATTAAAATTGTAAAGTCAAAAAAAACGCTAAAAAAAGTGCAAAAAAAATAGAAAATTCTAATTTTTATAATCGTTTATGATAAAGGTATCCTATCATTACATGCTCAAGAAGGTTGACATATTTGCAATTATTATGAACTTGGCATCAATTTGAATTTTCGACTTTTTTTTAATAAACAAATTAATTGTTGCTCTTCTTAAGAGCGCAAACAGATCGGCTTGAAGGAGGATGAAAGACAATAGAAAATGTTTCTTTTCCCGAAGTTTCATCGACTTTAGAATAGAATATCTGTCTTTAACTTTAATTCAAAAAATTTCATGTTTTCTCGGAAAAACTCCATTTTTCGAGAAAATTTGAAAATTTTAGAAAATTGCAAATCCATATTCATGAAGAAAATTAAATTCTGAACAACTTTCGTTGAAAAAATTTTCCTTTAGAGTCAAAAACAGCGCAGTTACAGAGGAAAAAAGAAAAAAAAAGTCTATTTTTTGTCTTAATTTGTTTATAAACATTTTTCCATAACTTTTTAAGATGGCGCACATCGATATTCTTATTATATATATTATCTACAATATATTTCTGCAAAAAAAAGACCTCTAGCGTTTTGCAGAAAAAAATTCTAATTTGACTGAACTATGGTGTGTACGAATGTACGCTCTCTTACCTTGGTTTGGCTGGGCGTATCGTTAAGAGCATGTCGAAGCTGTCCGCCTTCTAATAATATTTCCAATCATAACTTATGAATAAACGATGCGTTTAATTGAGTTTCTTTGCTACAAAGAAAAAATTTGTAAGATTAAACTCTAGTGCGGACAACTCAAGAAATCCACCAAAATATTATACATACAAAGTTATAATAAAAACTTTCAATATGTCGTATTTTAAGGTTAGGTTTGTCGAGTTTGATATCTAATTTCCAATCCAAGCTCATAAGAAAATAACAAGTCCAAATGATTTTTTATTTTAACAAAAATTATTGTATAAATATAGCTTTAGTGCAGACAAGTCATTATATTTGTTTTATTTAAGAATTTAAAAAGATATTGATAAAATAAAAAAAGCAAAACTCGATTGCTGCAGCTCCGACATGCCGTTAAGCATGAAATGAGAGAAGAATTGAGCGCTCATCTTTTCTCGCGTCCAACCACGCTCTACTACCGTCCTTTAAGCATTTGTGCGCTACTCCAGTATTGATGGTTGGGGGGTTGAAATCTCTGTTAGAGTAAGGTTTTTTTTTCTTTGTTTTTTCTTTAGATTTTTTTCATTTTGTATTTTGTTATTAATTTTTTTTTTTTTTTTAATTATATCCACGGGCATTACTACCCTTTTTTAACACATAGAAATTAATTTTCAATACAACACAATTTGACGTATTATTTAACGTGGTGTCAGCCCACGGCAGAGGCAGCGAAAAAGCGACCAGACGGGGAATCGATCCCGCACCAACGGGAATACGAGTCACGCGCCTTAGCCACTACTCCACTGAACTCTACAATTTTAATATTATTTTATGTTTTATTTGATTTCATCGTGTGGTTTTTCTTTTTTTTTGTTCATCTGGTAAATTCTACGATATGAAACTTGACAAACTTATTATTTTTCATTATTAGCTTAAGTACGCAAAAATATTTTTTTTTTCTAAGTAACTGGTATCGATTTCACCTGTTATTTATATTGTCATTTTCTAGTTATCTATTATCTTTTGTTTAAACATACACAATCAAAAGCTTAGGTTATAACTTCTATCAAAATCTGTAAATTATTGATTTCTTCGTGTTTCCTTATTAAAACAAATTTTTTCTAAATAACTTAAAATAATACAAGGATTGGTCACAATTATCTAGCTGGATTATGAGTCACCAAATAGTTTTTAATATTTTTGAGATTTAAATTTTAATCAGTATTACTTTTGATTGTGCATAATTTTAGAATTACTAATTAATTGTTGTTTAAATTATAATTCGTTACTGATTTTAAATTTTAATTACTTTATTCCATGGTAACTTACAAGGAGAGTGTTTCACCTTCGGGTCACCGTTTTTGCTCAAATTTTGGGAATGTTTTCTAGATGCAGAAATATGAAGAAAGCCAAAATTTTAGAGGCCAACGCTCAATATTTCCCTAGTTACAGGCCATCGAAGAAAATCACTAAAAAAGTTACTAGATTTTCAAACGCTTATAGTTCCTCAGCATTATGAGCTAGAAGTTTAAACCTTTTTTTTAAATGAAAGCTGAGCTCAAATCCTTTCAAAATAGCACCTATACCATCTCAAAATATTATTTTTTCCCAAAGTTAGAGCGTAATAAAGATTGGACCTGCATTTTTTGTTTAAAACATTAATTAATAATAAAAGCTAAAATTGGGTTCAATCTTTATTACGCTCTAACTTTGGGAAAAAATAATATTTTGAGATGGTATAGGTGCTATTTTGAAAGGTTTAAACTTCTAGCTCATAATGCTGAGGAACTATAAGCGTTTGAAAATCTAGTAACTTTTTTAGTGATTTTCTTCGATGGCCTGTAACTAGGGAAATATTGAGCGTTGGCCTCTAAAATTTTGGCTTTCTTCATATTTCTGCATCTAGAAAATATTCCCAAAATTTGAGCAAAAACGGTGACCCGAAGGTGAAACACTCTCCTTGTTAGTTAGAAACTACGAAAAAAAATTATGATTAATATGTTTGAATGAAAAGTGAGAGATTTTTTTTCTTATTTTTTTTAAGAATTCTGATTGAATTGAATAAAAAAAAGGTTTTTTTTTACGTCTAACAACTTTTTGGTTAAGCCATAAGTCACCGGGCAGTTGTAAGTGAATAATAATAAAGAGAGACTGAAAAGTATTGCTTTCCTTACTTCCAACTAACAAGGAGAGTGTTTCAACTTTCGGTCGATAATTTTGAATGAAGCTAAAATATTAGACTTGAACACTTTATATTTTTCTAGTTACAGGCAATGAAAGAAAGTCACTAAAAAAGTTACTAGATTTTCAAACGTTTATAGTTCTTCAGCATTGATAGCTAGAAGCTTAAAGCTTTTTTTGAATGAAAACTGAACTCGAATCCTTTTAAATATTACTTACAGGCTATCAAATCTTATTTTTTCCTCAATTTATAGCTAAAGATTGGATTGAAATTCAGACTCTATTTTTAATCAATATTTAAAAAAGAACATTCATGTTGAATCTTTATTATGCTATAAATTGAGGAAAAAATAAGAGTTGATATTCTGTAAGTAATATTTCGAAAGGATTTGAGCTCAGCTTTTACTCAAAAAAAGCTTTAAGCTTCTAGCTATCAATGCTAAAGAACTATACACGTTTAGTATTTTATAACTGTACTTGAAAAGGGTTCTAAATTTAATGAACCAAAACGTTGTAGAAATAAAAATATTTTAAAACAATTTGTTCGTGTTATTTATTATCTGCAAAAAAATGACAATTTCCTAAAATATATACACAATCTATAACCAGATGTTAATTAATTTTATTATAAACGTTTAAAAATCTAGTAACTTTTTTAGTGATTTTTTTCATGGCCTGTAAATAGGAAAATATAAGCGTTGGGGTTTAAAATTTTGGCTTTATTCATATTTCAACATTTAGAAAATTTTTTCAAAATTCAGACAAAATCGGCGACCCGAGGGTGAAACACTTTCCTTGTAAGTTTAACTTACTTTTCCTTTTTTTATTTTTAATTTATCATCTTCTTTCACCATTATTTTTATTATTTTTTTAAGAGATATTTTTTGTACTCCTTTTTGCTTTTTCATAGAGAAAGCATTGTATCGATAAAAATATTTTTTTTCTATTTTTTCATTAATTTGTACATATTTAGACTCAGGGTGTCATAAAAAATGGTTTCCGGAAAATGTCTGTGTGTGTGTGTGTGTGTGTGTGTGTGTGTGTGTGTGTGTGTGTGTGTGTGTGTGTGTGTGTGTGTGTGTGTGTGTGTGTGAGTGAGTGAGTGTAAGTGAGTGAGTGAGTGTGTGTGCGTGCGTGTGTGTGTGTGTGTCTGTGTGGGTGCGTGAGTGTGTGTGCGTGTGTGTGAGTGTGTGTGTGTGTATGTGCGTGCGTAAGTGAGTGTGTGTGTGTGTGTGTGTGTGTGTGTGTGTGTGTGTGTGTGTGTGTGTGTGTGTGTGTGTGTGTGTGTGTGTGTGTGTGTGTGTGTGTGTGTGTGTGTGTGTGTGTGTGTGTGTGTGTGTGTGTGTGTGTGTGTGTGGGTGCGTGCGTGAGTAAGTGTGTGTGTGTGCGTGTGAGTGTGTGTGTGTGTGTAAGTGTGCGTGCGTGAGTGAGTGAGTGTGTGTGTATGTGTGTGTGTGTGTGTGTGTGTGTGTGTGTGTGGGTTCGTGCGTGAGTGAGTGAGAGTGTGTGTGTGTGTGTAGGTGCGTGCGTGAGTGTGTGTGTGTGTGAGTGTGTGTGTTTGTGTGTGTGTGTGTACGTGAGTGCGTGAGTGAGTGCGTGTGTGTGTGTGTACTCGAAGAATTTTCTTGAAAATTTGTATGGACGTTATTTGCGACTACTAAAAGGAGAATAACTTTTACAAACTGATTTTTTTAGTGCACTTTTAATTTAAGAGCAATTTAAAAATTTAAAAAAAAAAAAATTTTCTTCATTTTTCTTTTATTTTATGAAAACCATTCAATAGATTTGCTCCAAAATTTTTATGCAAGTTATTTGCTATTGTCTGAGGAAAATGAAGTTTGGAAAACTCATTTCTTTAGCGCAGTTTCAATTTTAGAGCATTTAGAAAATGTTTGAAAAAATGTTTATTTTTCTTTTTTTTTATATTACAAAAAAACCATTCGTTAAATTTGATCTAAAATCATTATGCAAATTATTCGTTATTGTTTTAATAAAACAAGCTTTAGAAAACTTATTTTCTTAGCGCAATTGTAATTTAAGAGAATTTTGAAAATTTTTTAAAAAAATTTTCATTTTTTTTGGGTTTTACGTAAACTACTCTGAGAATTTGTTTAAAAATTTGTACAAAAATTATTTGCTACTGATAAAATAATAAAAACATTTGAAAACTGATTTTCTTGGCATACTATTAATTTTAGAGCATTTTGAAAATTTTTATAAAAGTTGTTATTTTTTATTATTTTTCTATTTTACGAAAACCATTCGATTCATTTGCTCCAAAATTTTTATGCAAGTTATTTGCTATTGTCTGAGGAAAATGAACTTTGGGAAACTCATTTCTTTAGCGCAGTTTTAATTTTTTGAAAAAATGTTTATTTTTTATTTTTTTCTATATTACACTAAAACGATTCGATAGATTTGCTATAAAATTATTACGAAAATTATTCGTTATTGCCTTAATGAAACAAGCTTTGGAAAATTTATTTTCTGAGCACAGTTATAATTTTAGATCATTTTGAAAACTTTGAAAAAAATTTATTTTAAATTTTTCTTTTTAAATTTTTTTTTTCGTTCTTTCAAAGTACTAATTTATAAATAAAAATGCTGCCAAGTGCTTTGGCGGAATGCTTTCTCATAGAGCTCTTTGAGTTTCATTATTTTCTTTATATTTATTTAAATGTGATTTTAATATAAAAAAATTGTCTAACATTAATATTTATTAATAAATTTGTACTTTAAAAGAACAATGACAACGAAATTCATTCTTCTTCTTCAAATATTTTTTCCATTTATTAAATAAAAATTTAATTTATGATATTTAATAATGATTATATTTAAATACTTAATTGAATGTAATAATACAAATCAACATCTAAATCAGTAGTACTATTATAAATTTTCAAGAGTTACTCAGAAATCAAAAGAAGTGATCAAAAAGCTACACTAAGAAAATTATTTTTTTCAAACTTGGTTTATAAAGACAGTATCAAATAACTTGTATACAAATTTAAGAGCAAATCTATCGAGTACTTTACGTAAAATGGAAGAAAACTGAAATATGAAAATTTTTTAAGAAAATTTATAAAATTTTCTAAAATGAAAACTACGCTAAGAAGATCGGTTTATAAAAGTTATCCTTCTTTTAGCAGATGCAAATTATTCCCATGGAAATCTCAAAGCAAATTCATCAATAAACTTACGTAAAATACAAAAAAAAAATTAAAAATCGAAAATTTTTTCAAATTCTTAAAATGGCTCTATAAATATACTATGAATACAATTTTTCAATAGCTTCCCGCCTAATTATACAAAAACATAGATGGTATACAAAATTTGAAGCAAATCCATCAAGTAATTTTCGAGATCTAACTGGTTAAATAAATAACATTTTCTTTTCAAAATTTCTTTTTCAAAATTTCAAAAATGCTCTAAAATTAAAACTACGGTATAAAAATCAATTTTTGAAAATTTCCCTTCTTTTGGCAGTTGCAAATAATTTCCCTGCAATTTTTAGAACAAGTCTATCGAGTACTTTACGTAGAATGAAAAAAAATAAGAAACGAAGAATCGAAATTTTTTTTTAAATCTTTAAAATTCTCTAAAATTGTAACCACGCTAAGAAAATTAGTTTTCAAAAGCTTATTTTTTTCAGACAATAGCGAATTAGTTGTATAAAAATTTTGGAGAAAATTTATAGTATAGTTAACGCAAAAAAGAAAATAAATGAAAAATAAACATTTTTTTGAAAATTTTCAAAGTGCTCTAAAATTAAAACTGCGCTGAGAAAATTAGTTTTCCAAAGCTTGTTTTCTTCAGACAGTAGCGAATTAATTGCATACAAATTTTGGAGCAAATCTATCAAATGGGTTTCGTAAAATAGAAAAAAATTAAAAATAAAAATTTTTTAGAAAATTTTAAAAATGCTCTAAAATTAAAAGTGCGCTAAGAAAATTAGTTTACAAAATTTTTTATACTTTTGGCAGTCGAAATTAAGTTTCATACAAATTTTGGAACAAATTCTTTGAGTAGTTTACGTAAAATACAAAAAAAATGAAAAATCGAAATTTTTTTAAAATTCTTAAAATGATTCTAAAAAAAAAACTACGCTAAGAAAACCAATTCTCAATAGCTTCCGCACCAGTTCATCAAAAAATTGAATTGTTTGGAAAATTTGAAGTAAATCCATCAAGTAGTTTTTAAGATTTAATTGGCTTAATAAATAGAAACATTTTTTTTTTAAATTTCAAAATGCTCTAAAATTAAAACTAAGCTAAGAAAATCAGTTTTCAAAAATTTATTTTATCCGGGCAATCACAAATAAATTCCATGCAAATTTTGAAGCAAATTCATCGAGTAGTAAACAAAAAAAAACCAAAAAACGAAAAATCGAATTTTATTTTTTTTTTTTAAACTTTAAAATGAAAACTACGCTAGAAGAACCAATCATCAATAGCTTCCCAGCAAGTTAGTCACAAAACTAAATTCCATGCAAAATTAGAAGCAAATCCATCGAGTAGTTCTCGAGATACAGTTTACTAACTGAATTCATACATCCACACACACACACACACACACACACATACATACAGACATTTTCTGGAAACCACTTTTTTCGACTCACCGAGTTCAAATATGTACAAATTAATGAAAAAATTGAAAAAAAATTTTTTTTTCGATACAATGCTTTCTCTATGAGAAAGCAATATTAATGTTAGACAATTTTTTTATATTAAAATCACATTTAAATAAATATAAAAAAATTAATGAAACTCAAAGAGCTCTATGAGAAAGCATTCCGCCAAAGCACTTGGCAGCGTTTTTCTTCTCAGGGGTAAGAGATTAAAAAAATTTTTTTTTGTCCTCAGGCCGCAAAATGAATTTTTGTGTCCTGTATACGGAGCACAAAATAGATTATTCTTGTCCTAGGTCGCAAAAGAAAGATGTGTATATCCAATGTCTTATTTTAATAAAAGTTCGGAGAAAAATGTTCTCGACGTCGCGATTCTTGGAATTGAACTTAATGAACTGCTCGCTTTCCTTAATATCGTTATCCTTTTCTCACATATACTATACTGGGTATACGTTAACGAATAACTTAGACTCAATATATGTGTATTATGAAAGAAAAGGAAAGAGCGAGAGAAAGACAGTTACCAGTTTTGCGTGTTAAAAATTTTTTTCTTTTTTGAATATTTTTGAATTATAATTTTTATAGTTTAGCTTTGTTTTATTTTTGTTTAATTTTAATATTATATTTTAACAATTGTTAGTATTTTTTATAATCGATTTTTTTTTATTCTATTTTTTTAAAACTTTTTCTTTCTTTTCTTAAATATTTTTTAGTTATAATATTTATAGTTTAGCTTTATTTTATATTTTATTGTATTTTTGTTTAATTTTAATTTAATATTTTAACAATTATTAGTGGTTTTTATAATCGAATTTTTTTTATTATATTTTTTTATTGTGTTTTAAGAATTATTAGTTATTTATTATTTATAATTGAATTTTTTATTAAATATATAATAAAAAAAATTCATATTATACATATAAAATTCTTTTATATTTTAAGAATTATGAATTATTTTTTTTATAGGCGGGGGGCTCCGCCCCAGCTTCCGCTTAGCGACCTTTGGACAAAAAAAAGTATATGCAGTCACGGCCACAAACATATCATTCTTGCTCGTGAAGCTGGAGCGGCCTCGCTTTCGCTCGGCCCCTCAGCATGCACTCGCCAAGAATGATACGTTTTGCGGCCTTGACGCATAATATACTATTTTTTCGTGTTAATGTGCGCTGTTTGTGTTTGTTTGTGTACACTCGTGAATACTTCTGTTCTAATGCATCTTTTTTTTTCAATCATATGAATCTAATGAAAACTTAAAACGTCGCGATTACAACTATCTGGTTAGTTAATAGGTTATCAGTTAATTCTGAAAAAAGATCGTTCCTAATTTTTTTTTACTTTTTTTTATGTTAGACCTAAGGCTTCTTTTGAAAATCTTTTTTAATGCTCTTTTCAACTATGTTCTTAACTACAAGAACATCGTAATCACGGGGGATTTTAACATAAATCTTCTCAAATTCTCTTATTCTTCAGATGTTCATAAATCATATTTTAAATCTTTTTCCTTATTTTCAGTTCCTCCAGACGCAACTTATCATGCTATTACATCAGATTAAGACTCTCATACATGGCTTGACTTTTTTGCTATAAATCATAGCTCTGCGCAATCGTCTTTGAATCTTTTTTATTAAGGAATATTAGCAACTGCAACATTGAAGCGTTGAATGCTGCCGTTAGTTCTAGCTTTTACTTATGTTTTCCTGCGAGTCTTTTGTATTTTTCTTATAACTTGTTGTCTAATTATTCATGTTTCTTTAGTTTTAATTTAAATAACACTCTACAGTTTCCTCAGATTTTGAGTGCTCATTCAATGAACAGTAGGGTTGATTTATTTTCAGCTAACATAGTTGAGGTTTTTGATAGATTCGCTCCAACGAAGGTAATAAAAATCTCTAATAAGCGTAAACCTTGGGTTAATCATTATATTTGCTTACTCGTGAAATTGCGCGATAACTGCTATAGACTAGCTATGAGATCTGGTTCAGCTGACACTTATGCTTGCTTCAAGGCTCTTAGGAACAAGGTTTCAAACTCCTTGAATAAGTTAAAAAATGATTATATTGCTAGCAAACTTTCTTTTGCACCTAAAGTTAAGAATAAATGATCTGAACTCCGAAAGTTGGACTTAGCCAATAATACTCTCCCATCAACTCTTCAATATTTCGTTTTTTCGATGCTTTCGAGCCATTATACCTTGGTCTCTTCTCATAGTCCTGCACTATCTGATGATCATGTTGACCATGTGCTTTCTATCCCGCTTAGAACTGATATACAGGTTTTTATTTTAGTGCTTACTGATTCTTTTAGCTTACACTAAGAAAAAAATTTAGTTGGATTAAGTAAGGCTTAATTGAATCAATGAAATCCCTTAGGTGCGGGCGGCACATAAAATATTTTGCTACATTAATACAAATATTTGAATTGAGTCAAATAAATATTTCATTTTTTAAAATAAATATTTTATTCTACTAAACATCACAAATATTCGTTGAAAATAATATTTTTTATTTTCAAATAAATATTTGACTTACTAAATGTCGCGAAGATTGATTCAATAAAATTAATTCATTGTTTCTATAAAAAATTTTATCAATTAAAATGCCCATTTGTTTTTCTAATTGATTATTTCATTACATTAATATACATATTGGAATTAAATCAAATAATATTTTGTATTTTCAATTAAATATTTGACTTATTAAATGTCGCCAAGATTGATTCAATAAAATTAATTCATTGTTTTAATAAAAAAAATTATCGATTAAAATGTCCATTTGTTTTTCTAATTAATTATTTCATCATATTAATGCTATATTGAAATTAAATTAGTTCAATATTTAATATTTTCAAATGAAAGTTTAATTTATTGAATATTTTAAATTTAATAAAATTTTAAGATTTAATAAAATTAATTTATTGTCTTAACAAAAAATTGATTAATTATTCGGTTTCACAAATAAAATATTCCTTCAAAGTAAAGAAATATTTAATTAATTCGATTTATAGATATATTAATCGAACAAATACTGTCTTTAATCAACAGTATTTGCTTTCAGTGATTTACATTTATTTATTAACATCAATGAATTGATGACTCATTAAAGGACAGGTAAATATGATTCCATTTATTTATATGGTAAAGAATAACAATTATTAACATACTAACATTAGTATGCTTTATACAGTGATCGCACACGCAGTAAATCTAACATAAATTTCGCTCGCATTACAATTTACGTATTATCTTGGATTTTTAACTTCCTTATATATCAACTTAGAAGCCCTCTTACCGCTTGCGAGATCGAAAATTAACGACGCCACCAAGCGGTAGTATCATCAAACCATAGAACTAAATGATTTTGTTAAAACAATAAAGGTTTCTTTTAGTTCAAATATGTGTTATTTGAATGAAATAAATTATATAGATGAATCAAATAGTAGATTTACTTGATTTTAACTAGTATTTAATCAGATTTCTCTGTAATTTTTATTAACTTTAGTACATATTTTGCTAAGTTATTCACTTAGCAAGACACGTATTTAAAACATGAGTTTGTTTGAGTATAAAGGATGATAACTTATACAAAAAAGTATTTTTCAAGAATATTAAATATTAATTTTAACATTATATTTCATTTGATTTAGTAAATATGTTATTAAATAATAACTGCTTGTTTCAATAAATATTTCATTAAGATAATCAAATAATTATTTAATCGATCTGATAAAGAAATTAATTAATACAACAAAATATTTAATTGGGACATAAATAATAAAATATTTAATTGTTAAAAATAATAATTAATTCAATTAATCACTGATTTCATAGACGCAATATAATTGAATAATAAAAGTAATAAAATAATTTTATAGAACAAAATAAATCAAATATTTGAATCAATTAAAAATTTAATTAATTTAATGCATCCAATTAATTACAATATAGCAATGAAATTATTTGAGTAAAAGACAATGAGATATTTCATGGAATCAATCATATATTTCATAAAGAGAAAAAACGCATTCATCAAAGCAACTAAATATTGAATTAAAATGATTAGGTATTTCATTGGCCAGTGAAATAATTTAATATAAGTCATACAATATTTATTCAAAACAATGAAATATCTTTTTGTTATTATTCAAAATTTATTGAAAGAATAAAACAATAATTTTGACATTATTAAATATTTCATTAATATAATTAAATATATTATTGAACAGTAAAGTAATTTAATAAAGGTGATATAATAATTAATTAAATCAATGTAATATATTCTTCTTTTAATCAAAATTTGATAAAAATAATAGAATAAATACGTTAGAATTAGTAAACATTTTATTAAGATAATTAAATATATTATTAAACATCAAAGTAATTTAGTAGAAGTATTATAATATTTAATTGAAATAGTAAAATATATTCTTATGTCAATCAAAACTTGATAGAATTAATAGAATAAATATATTCGGTTTAATAAATATTTCATTGAGATAATCAAATATATTATTGAACATTAAAGTAATTTTATGGAAGTGTTAATATAATATTTAATTGAATCAATGAAATATATTCTTGTTTCAATAATAACTTGATAGAAATAATAGAATAAATATATTTGGTTTAATAAATATTTCATTAAGATAATCAAATATATTATTAAACATTAAAGTAATTCAATAGAAGTGCTAATACAATATTTAATTAAATCAGTGACATATATTCTTGATTCAATAACGATTTGATAGAAATAATAAAATAAATATATTTGGTTTAATAAATATTTCATTAAGATAATCTAATACATTATTGAACATTAAAGTAATTTAATGGAAGTGTTAATATAATATTTAATTAAATCAGTGAATTATATTCTTGTTTCAATAACAACTTGATAGAAATAATAGAATAAATATATTCGGTTTAATAAATATTTTTAAAAAAAAATTTAATATCTGATTTTACTTGCACCTTTCTTGACTTTAAAAAAATAATTTATTGATTTTCTTTTAAGGAACCTATTTCTTTAAATTAATTGTAATTTTTATTGAAATGCTGATCAAATTTTATGTGTTATATACAACAAAATATTTTTTTTTATACAATCACATATATTATTAATTAAATGACAATATTATTAACTTAGTAAAGCATTTATTTACAATATAAGCTTCTTTAACTTAATCGGATGACCGTTAATTCAAGCAAATATTATATTGATGATTGACCAATATTTTTTTATTGTTATAAAAAATTTTGTAAATTTAACAAACGATTTACGAAAATAAATATTTAATTACTGTAACAAAATATATAGATAATTTACAAACATATTCTATTGTTACAAATAAATATTTTATAAAATTTTATCAGTTGCCTTAATGAAATTGATTTGATTAAATCAATCAAATAATTTATCCGAAACAATAAATTTTTCTTTATTTTAAGAAAATATTTATTTTTTTTAACTTAGGTATCAATTTTTTTTATTCCAACTAAATATTTCAGTGATTTAATAACCTTGCATATTACTTCAATCAAAATTAATTTTTATCAACAAAATATTTAATAACTAAATTTATTTCATTGACTCAACTAAATTTTTTTCTCAGTGTAGTCAATATCTTTTGCTCATCGAACCCTAAGGCTTTTGGACCTGACTAAATTCATGTAGATATGCTTAGGATGATAGGTAGTGCAGTATTCTTGAAATTAGTCTCAATTGTTAATGATTCTTTAGCTCTTAGTCATTTTCCTAATGCTTGGAAAAAGGCATTTCTTTTTCCGTTGGCTAAGCAGGCTAAGATGGACAACCCTTCTCAAAATTGTCATATCACTAAACTATGCGAGGTCTCTAAGGTATTGAAAAGGGTAGTTAACTCACAGTTATCATCTCACCTTGAGACAAATGCTTTGCTTGATTGCTACGAGGCTGATTTTAGAAGGTGTCATAGAACTCAAACTGATCTACTGCACTTGCTTGACGATTGTAGGTCAGCTATTGGTTTTAGAATGATTACTTTGCTTCTCTTGTTTGATTTTTCCAAAACCTTTGATGAAGTTCTTCATGGCAGACTGCTTTTCAAGCTTCGTAGAATGCACTGTTCTGACTGAGTCATGAAATGGTTTGCTTCCTACTTGAGAGATCGTACTTATTCAGTTCTTGACGATGCAAATCATTTTTCTGAGTGGTCTCAGGTGACTGCAGATGTTCTTCAGGGTAACGCCATTGGCCCACTGTTGTTTCTAGTTTATATTAAGAGCAGGCTATCTGTCTTTGTCTAATAGAGTTTTTTATCATTTGTCGAAACACCATCCGTTATATCAAGAAAAAATAGTAGTTCCTGCTAGATATTAGTATAATAAGTAAATTTTGTAATAATAATCAAATTATTCTATCGCGTAGTTTTTGAATAATATGAGACCTTCTTACAAACTAGAATATAACCAATCTTTTTTGGTAGCTCTTTTTGTTCAATGTGTTTGATTGGCCTTTAGCGCAATTTTTCAGTTTCAGCTCTGTATTTGTTATTAGTTGATGGTGGATTGAATAAAACATCTGAGAAATTTGAATGTCGACCAATCACATGAACAATTACAAATGAAGCAGTGAAAAATGTTTTTAGACAACGAGGACACTGGAAAACATTAAATTATAAATAAATAATATTTAATACTGAATTTTAGAATATACATTATACTGAATTTAATTTGTTGAATTTTGCTCAAAAATATTTAATGAAAAATCAAAGCATAGTTTCAATGGAGATAAATTTTCCCTTATCAAAACAGATGTCCAAATGATTTTAAACAAATTTTCAGATGCACAAATAATTTATTCATAAAGAAAATAATTAACGTTATTTTTAAACAGTTACAATTTAAAAGATTAAAATTAATATTTTTAATGACCTTAAAAAGTTAAAAATTTGATTTTACCTTCAATACTAATCTTAAAAGCTTGAGCCTCCCTTGGATTTGCATAATAAGATTGTAATGAAAATTTTTCGTGATATAAGTGGATCAATGTCTGGATTTTCTTAAACTAATTATCTTACTTTGTCCATCTAATTTATCAAACTGTCAGTTATAAGCATAAAAATAGAACGCTGATTCTGAAGATGTTATAAAACTTTTTGTCTGAATAAAAAAAAATTGAATAAATATAGTTCAGTTATTACTGTCTCTAAGTATAAAAAATTTGGAATAATTCTTTACCTATAATATGGCTGATTCCATTCAGATTCATGCAGGCCATCACTGATCGAATTTTTTTTTTCTTCTAAGTAATAAAAATACCTTCTATTATGTATATGAAGATAAAATTTACCTCGTAGAACGCTCAAAAAATTTTTTTTTTTTACTACAGCAATTTTAGTGTTGGATGTAAAAACGAAAATTCAAAAATTGAAAATGAACCTCTACTTTTAAATGACTATAGCTCCGTCAATTTATAACCTTTTTGGGCGTTCTTTTAACGAAAGTGTGCGGAATTCTGTCTAGTTTTAAATGCAATCTCGATTTTTGTAATACAATCTGATCTCACTGAGTTATTTACGAAAAACCGAAAAAAGCGATTTTTTTCAAACACAATTTTCTCAAAAACTATATTTTTTTTTTAAATTTTTATATGATTTTATACATAAAAAATACTAATTTTTAGGGTAGGTGAGAATATGCGATTTTGCCTTATTTTTTTTTAACAGATTTTTAAACGTTTTTTTTATATTTTCGATTTTAAAACATTGAGACCATGGCGCATCGTACTATTTTCCGACTTTACGTGTTCTTACAACTATTTTTATGCTTTTATTTATTAATATATCAAAAATATCAACAATAATTTTTAAAATAAATCCCGGATCGAATGTTTTGATTAATTAGAATCAAAGTTATGACGATTTAAAGTTTATAAAAAAATGCTGAAACTTTAAATAAATATATATTTACTTTGAATTTTGAATTTTGAAAAGGTGAATTTTTTAAATACTGAAATAGATTATTTGGTCATTTTCAATGAACAAATAATATGCAATACAATTAAGAAATAAACACTAATGAATTGAGAACTAATGTGAATAAAAAAATCCGAATTTAAATAAAACCTTTCAATTTACTTCTTGCCACTCATGTCTCGAAGTTTTGGCAGTGTAAATTTAGTTTCGTTCACTTTTCCAACAGTGAATCTTTTAAATACCTTTAATTTCGTTTGCATTTCCTAACCATTCCATTTTTTTTGTCAGTCGAAAAACTTCTAACTCATCCTTGCGGATAACAAGAATGTTAATCGACGGAGTATATTTTGATACGTGAGTGGCGAAATTTTCAGCGTTTCTAATAAAATCTGCATTCTTCTTGGACAGATTATGCGTGGTAGCATAATGTTTAACTAAACCACCAATACCGTCACAAGCGCCTTTACCATGACCTATTGCAAAAAAAGCCATTTTCTGTTTACTTTTGAGTTTTGAAGCTCATAAAATTGGTATCTATTTTTAAAATGGCTGGCAGCTCCATCGGAAATGGTTATGATTTCATCAAGTTCTTGCGC